>JAEBUT010000011.1:385672-758931 GCA_020011035.1 Amanita subjunquillea | reverse complement strand
ACCGGAATTACCGCTCTGAGAGACATTAACCATGAGATTCCTTTGATAAATCCGAATCTCAAAATAAATCACAGGGCACCCAAATGCCCTGAACCTCTTAGAGATCAACTGAAAGCAAAGGTTGATCGATATCTAGAGGTGGGATGGTGGGAAAGGACTAGCCTTCCAACATTGGTGCCCCTATTAATCATTATCAAACAAGACAGTAAAATAATAACCGTCATAGATGCCAGGCGACGAAATGATAACACCCTAGCGGATGTTACCCCAATGCCTGACCAAGAAACAATCAGAAATGACCTGGCAAGAGCTCGATTCAGAACGAAAATCGATCTCTCCAATGCGTATGAACAAATACGCATTCTACCCGAACACAAAAAGCGCTCGGTATTCGCAACAATATATGGCAACATGATCAGCCGTGTAATGCAACAAGGAGATAAAAACGGGCCCCCGACGTTTCAGAGACTCATGAACATCTCCTTTGCAGACATGATAGCAGTTTTCTTGCACTGCTATCAGGATGATATTTTTGTGTACTCCAACACCCTGGAGGAACATTCAAGTCACCTGAAAGTGACTTTTGATAGATTGTGCAAGCTAAAGCTCTACCTCAGTTGCAATCTGAAAAAAATAGACATCCTATCCACCAGAATGGACTGTCTAGGATTCATCATCGATGATGAAGGAATCCACATCGATCCCTCTAAGATCGATAAGATATTGAGCTGGAGGACACCGAGAGATTACACTGATGTCCTCAGGTTTAATGGAGTAATTCAGTACTTGTCGCAATTCCTACCAAACGTCACGGAGTTAACTGCTCTGTTAACGGGAATGTGTAGCAATAACAGGGAGTTTGTCTGGACGGACTATCATGAAAACCGTTTCCGCGGACTAAAGAGACTGGTAGCGAAAGCTCCAGTCTGCAAACCTATAAACAAGGACCTGGATGCACCCATTTGGGTCATCACAGACGCCTCCACCAGTGGAGTTGGCGCCTGGTATGGACAAGGTCCTACCTGGGATACCTGTAGACCTGCAGGATTTATATCCCGTAAATTCACATCAGCGCAGATGAACTACTGCACTTGGGAACAAGAGCTTCTAGGAATCCTTGAAGCTCTATTGCGCTGGGAAGATAAGCTATTGGGTCTTCGGTTTACAGTAGTAACGGACCATCAAGCGCTTATTTTCTTCAAAGAGACCCAAGTAGGATCTCAAAGACGCATGAGATGGTGGGAATACCTATCTCACTTCAACTTTGAGATGAAATATCTCAAAGGAGAAAAGAACAAAGTAGCGGACAGTTTATCTCGCTACTACTCCAACGATGGACCTGACGAGGTCCACGACATTGCAGTGTATGTTAACGCTGACTCGAGATTGGATCCGGAAGGAGACAGTCTCTCTACAAACAGGTTAAACAAGTTAACCCAGTCTTATGCCCATCTGGCGATTTTGGAATCGGAGAATAATCTGATTCAAGATAAAATTGAGACTCGAGAAATCGAGTCAAAAGTATTGGCTTCAAATAAGGAAATCGACCTTCCTGAGGTTCCCGACCTCAATCTCGAAAACAACTCGCTAAAAGCTGTTTTAAAATGTATTCCTAATGAATACATCAATGACAAATTCTTTTCTGAGATCTGGAAGAATATAGATCGATACGAAAGGTTCGATCTAAGGAAAAGGATCCTATGGACCACAAATAGGATCGGTAAGAGAGTAGTCTGCGTACCTTGTGGACTACTCGAAGGGAAAAGTATTAGAGGCATTGTCATTGACACTTGCCATCTCACCCTAGGCCACTTGGGTACTCGTAGAACATTAGGCTATGTTCGACGTTGGTTCTGGTGGCCTAACATTGCTGCTGACGTAGAAGACTTCTGTAAGTCTTGTGGGAAGTGTCAAACAACAAAGGTTTCGCAACAGAAATTGCCGGGATGGTTACACACAATGCCCATCCCATCGAGACCTTGGGAAAGCATTGGAATGGACTTTGTTGGCCCATTCGCTGAAATAGAAGGATTCGATTACATCCTCCTAGTTATTTGCAGGTTAACCGCAATGGTTCACCTACTCCCCACGCGGACTGATGCATCGGCTAAGGATGTAGTGGGGATATTTGTCAAGGAGGTAGTTAGACTCCATGGTATACCTGAGTCTATTGTATCAGACAGAGATACAAAGTTCACCTCGCAATTCTGGGTTGAACTTAGCAAGATCCTGGGACAACAACTACTGATGTCCTCGTCTTACCACCTGCAAACAGATGGTTCATCTGAGCGAGCCATTCAGACGATGTCTCAGATTCTGAGATCTCTGGTCAATGACTACCAGGATAATTGGAAATTGCAATTACCAATGGTCAAGTTTGCAATGAACTCAGCAGTTAGTGAATCCACCGGTTACTCTCCATTCGAATCGAATTACGGATGGATGCCCCGAATGATTCAAGGGATAGAGTACGGCGCATCACATACCAGAGTAAAGCAATTCATTGAGAACATTAAAGATGTTCTCAACAAAACATTTGACAAAATTACCGCTCAACGCATGCATCAGGCAGTAATGGCGAATAGACAGTGCAGAGAAGGACAAGCCTTCCAGAAGGGAGACCTAGTTCTTCTCCCTACGGAAAACATCAGTCTTCCGAAAGGACGGGCTCGAAAGCTCTGTCCAAAGTACTTAGGACCTTACAAGGTCCTAGAAAGCTTTCCAGACAGATCGACGTATAAGATCGATTTACCGCCTGATTTCGAAGCCAGGCGTATCCACGATGTCTTTCATGAGAAAGTACTTAAACCGTTCGTGGACAATGACTCGACAAAATTCCCTAGAAGGGAAACTCAAGTCAGATATGACATCGGTAACAACCCTGAACAGGAATGGGTCATTAGAACGATAGAAGACCACCGATGGTCTCCTAGGCTTGCTTTCAAAGTGCATTGGGAATTAGGAGATTCCACGTGGGAACCTCTTGATGTTGTTGAAGAACTTGAAGCTCTAGATCAATATCTAGAGCTTGAGGGCGTTTCCACGCCCTCGGATTTACGTCGCGAGTAAACTCACGAAGGTGGCTGTGAATTGGCTGATTGGCCAACGGAACAATCCGCTTTCCAACTCCGAGAAGAAAAACACGTCAAATAGATTCCCACGACAAATTTGCTTGCGAACATGGCAGAACAAATTACTAACCGCGATGAAATGAGGAGAGACAGCCAGCGCCACGAGTGCAGCTACTCTCCTCAAGAGAGAAACCCGAGCCGACAAGGCTCTAGACATCAGAGGAGATCGCCATCTCCTCACGACAAATATGACGCCGCGGCGGTCCTAACCCAGCTAGTTCCAGACTGGGTTATACACAATGAGACGCACCTGCCCCTGCACCCGAAACGGTGCGCGGACTGCACGAACTTCTCAAGACATGTGGTGGAGACGAACCAAGGGGGGGCCTTCTCCCTCTTCCTGGATAAACAATTTCGCCACTGGCGAAAAGTCCTGCATAACAAAATGCGGGAGGAGCTAGACGTTGCATACGACGACGGTCTAAGAAAGAACGAGAAGAGAATCTCCGAGCTCAAGGATGAGCTCGAAAACTACCATCAGAGAGTGTCACAACTCTCTCAAGAAAAGGAGGCGCTCGAAGGCAGGGTCCATGAACTGTCTCGACTATCGAGGAGTGGAAACTCCTCCGGGCTAGCTCACGCTGGTGGGGAAGGGGCTCACCCAGGTGAGCATCGGAGCAAGAGGAGATGAGAAATCTCTCCTCTCAAAACCCGTCGCTCCCCCACTCCTCACCGACAAAATTTTTCCCCTCCCCCAATGCAAGTAGAGGAGGGTTTAAACCGCGCCCCTCCCTCGCCCAACAGAAACCGCCCGTCGTTTCCCGCCCTCTCCCTCTCAGCCAAGGGAAAGGGAAAAAGGACCATGTACAACACGGACTCGGACTTCGATAGCGAGTGTGAGGGAAGTGTCGGAGCTCTTTCTCTGTCGGGCGATGAGGAAGAGCTTGGGAAAGCGTCTAATATGTCAAGGTGCGAATTCGCCCAGGAGTCGCGATACGTAGAGGGGGAAGACTTGTCTTCTTCCTCTAGGATGGTGATAGACGAAGCGCCACTCGCCTCGAGAATTGAGGGCGCCTTGTCATTGACTAAGAAATATGAGCCTTTTGCAGGCTCCAGGAGGACGAGGGCAGGGCAATTCCCCCCGGGATACCCAAACCAATACCTAGAGGACCCAGCATCCTTTAGATTGAACAAATTCTACAAGTTGGGGACGTTCGGGCATGTATGCTCGAGCAGCAAATCGTATTGGGACGGAGACGCCTCGTCTCTGTGGGCAAAAAGACCCACTGCCGGAAAGTGGTTCTGGCAAAACGGGAAACCCATGCAGATGGCAAGGGAGGCATCTAAGGTGCCTTTCAACCAAAGGTCCAACGCTCAGCAATGGGCGGTCAAGGATGCCACGATGACCGGGCTCCTCCCGTTTAACGATCTGTCGGAAGAACCCGACGTCGAGGAAATCGCCAGGAGAAAAGGATTTCCTCCCGCTGTTTGGCGAGGAGCAGACAATTGTTTCAACGTCCAAGACGTTACGGTGTGGCTGTTCCTCTCAATGACAGAACCTCACCCAAGCGAGGGAACCACCGCTTGGTTCTGGTGGTTGGCTTGCCACCTCTTCGAGAGGTTGTGTTACAGTTTCCACTTCGTTTTGGTCTCCTGTCTCAGCGGACTGTTTTATATCTATCATTTCCCCTTAACTGCGCACTGTACAGCTTGGATGCTATCTCCTTTCATAGCCACCTTCATATTTCCTTTCTCAGGTAGCTATCGTTTCATTCCCTTTATAGTTTCCTTTGTTCCCTGATCGTATATAAACCCCATGTACTGTAGAGTAACTCCAGTTCCAACTTAGACGAGTTTTGCTCTCAACAACGATCGACTTCAGCACTCTCTTTTCTCATCGTTCTCTAAAGACCTTCGTCATCGTTTGACTTAGTGTCTAGACCCTTGTCCAGTGGCTGGGAGCGGACCGAGACTCTGCTTGTCGCTGTCGACTTAGAACGAACCACGACGAGGGCATCGTCCGTAACACAAGTTGGAACTCAGGAATCGCTCAGTGCATCGTCACTAGCCAGACATCATTGATACCAGGAACTCCCAGATCAGACCCCCGAACAACTCTGTTCGCTTCAGACAGAAGTACTACCTTAATCGGAGAGAAGTCTACTTTTCTACGACACACAAGGTCTGGTGCTACGTTTCAGGAACAAAGAGAAAGAACCTACCGGTTCCAGAGGAGCTCTTCGAAGGAGAATACCAGGAAGGAGATCACAACGACGAATTACCAGGAGAAGTTTGGATTCACTGGTACAACAAAGAAAACGACGAGGACAATCAACTGTTCCTACCTCCAAATGTTAGGACGGGTCCAACACAACCACAGGTCTCAATGAGAAGAGGGAGAGAGAAAGAGTTTATTGACACAGTAGACCAGTAAGCTGGGTTAGAGCAAACTATCTAGAGTCTTAGGACTCCTACCTACGGATACGCCCTCCTTATATACCTTTGGTCCTGGTCTGTGCGCACAGACTACACTGCCTCCAAGGCTGTGTACGCGCAGCAACGTTCCAGACCCCTCCATAGCCAGACTCGCCCGGACCCCTATGCCTAGACCATCGTACAGCCACCCATGGCTTACCTAACCGGTCCTTCCATAACGGATCCCCCAAGCCCCTATGCGTATTGGTATCCTTCCAAGCGTCCGTAGGCCTCCAGATAAAATATAGAAAAATATGAAAAAATAAGAGACATCGTCCAGTATCGTAACATGACCCCCCCCTTAAGGCTTCACGTCCCGGGAAGCCATGCGTGTCGTAAAAATTATTTCGAGTTCCTAACGAACTCATGCCGCACGTCTTCTTCGGCATATATGTCTCGGCGATCGCCCTTCCAACGCTGCCAGTTTCGTTTGAGCTTTTCTAAATATTCGCGCTCAAACTTGCCATCCTCCCACCCATACAACCGCTTTGCTATAGGGATCGCCGTATGGTTTGCCATTTTCGGAAACTCGCGCTTATGTCGCGCACGTTAACCATCCGCCGGGGTGCACTAGGATTCGCTTTGTGGAATTTTTGAACTTCCTTCTTGGCGTTGTCTAAATTTTCCGCCGGTTCCCAAGTTGATTCCTCGACTGGATAGTTTTTCCATTTGACGAGGTACTCCAGACGTCCGCCGCCGCGCCCACTGACGCGGCTGTCCATAACTTCCTCCACTTCGTATTCGTCATCGACTGACTCCTCGACCATCTGCGCTTCTTTGCGCGAAGCGGCTTTCTCCTTTTGACCAGGAAAAACCGGTTCCTTATACGGTTTGAGGTGGATTTCGTTAAATACGTTGTAGATTTTCCAGGACGCTGGAATCTTCAACTGGTAAGCCGATTGCCCAATCTTCTTTACAACCTCCAGAGGTCCCACGAACTTGCCGTCCAGTTTCTTTGTGACGCGCAGCGTAGGGAGGTTGGCCGTGCTCAAATAGACTTTGTTGCCAGGCTGGTACTGGCGCGCCGGGGCCTTAGACTCATCGTACTTGCGCTTCATCGTTTCCGCGGCTTTCTCAAGTGCCGCGGTAGCGTTGGCGTGAATTCCTTCAACCTGTTTTGCCAAGTCCTCTACCGCTACCACTTTTGGCACGTAAGTCGGGTTTAATCCTTTGTACGGATGTCGCCCGTAATTCATGAAGAACGGAGAGTATCCCGTTGCCGAATGCGTTCGATCATTGTGGCAAAATTGCGCCACAGCCAGCCAGTCACTCCAGTTGTTTTGTCGATGGTTGACAAACATCGTGAGGAACTCCTTTACTGTCTGATTGACACGTTCCGTTTGTCCGTCGGTCTGTGGGTGATACGCGGTGGAGCGGTTGGCCTTAATTCCCAACATGCCATATAGATCGTCCATAAATTTGGACACAAATTGCGGTCCCCGGTCGCTAATAACTTTTTTCGGCAGTCCGTGTTCCCTGAATACGTTGTCCCGGAACAGCGTGGCAATTCCTTGCGATGTCACAGTGGATGTGGTTGGCAGGAAGTACGACTTCTTGGTGAATCGATCCACTATGACCAATATCATATCGTTTCCCTTTGACTCCGGTAGTGGCCCAATTAAATCCATTGATATAATTTCCCAAGGCGCCTCTGGTACCTCGTTAGGATGTAGTGGTGCCGCTCTTGTTTGTCGATCCGGTTTGACCTTTTGGCAGGTTTCACATCCTGCTACGTAGTTCTGGATGTCCTTACGCATTTGCGGCCACCAAAAATCCCTTGTTACTAGTTCGACTGTTTTATCTATTCCTGGATGTCCCCAGGAATGGTAAATTGCCAGTAAGGATTCTCTAGTGTGTATATTTGCAGGTACGTAAATTCGCCCTTTCCATTCCACTAGCCCATTGGCAATCTTAAAGTCCTCATTGTTGTCGTCCAGCCCTTTCCGCACTTGGGTTTCCCATTGCCGGTTAGGAATCTTCTGGATGTCTTTAATGATGTCTTCAATTGCCCTGTCGTCGTCATAGACTCTTACAAAAAGATCGTCCTTGAGCAAAACCACTCCTTCATTGTCTGGGCCTCCTGGGTGATGGTCGGCTTGTCGTGACAGAATGTCCGCCTTGGAATTGGACTTTCCTGAGCGATGCCTAATGACGAAATTGTACTCCTGTAAATCCGTGACCCATCGTGCTTGTCTGCGGTTAAGATTTTGTGGTTTTCGGAAGTACGTCAGGTTTTGATGATCCGTTAATACCTCGACAATTTCCTTGGCGCTTTTGAGGTAATGCGACCACTCATAAAAGGCATGCATTACGGCGAGCATTTCCTTATCATAAATCTCGTAGTTTCGTTCTGCGTCATTTAAGGCTTTTGAAATGAATGCAACTGGTCGCCATGATTGGTCTTTTCCCTGTTGCGACAAAATTCCACCGATTGCAAAATCTGATGCGTCGACTTCAATTCGAAATTGACCCTCATCGTCTGGAATTTTGAGTACAACCTCCCTCACCACAAGGTCTTTCAGTCCCTGAAAGGCAGTGTCTTGCAATTCGGTCCAAAGCCAGTCATCCTTTCCTGTTAGCTTTGTCAACGGCTTAGCCGTAGACGCAAAGCCTTCCACAAAACGCCAGTAAAAGTTTACGAATCCCAAGAACTGTTGTAACTCCCGTTTACAGGTAGGTGTTGGCCATTCTGCAATTGCCTGTACCTTGCCTTTTTCCATTCGGATTGAATCTTCGCTAATAACCAGTCCCAAAAAATCGATTTCTGGGCGGTCGAACCAACACTTTTCCGGTTTCAAGGACAACTTGTGATTCTCCAGTTTGGCCAAGATACGATTGACATGTTTGGTGTGTTCCTCTTGTGTAGATGAAAACACCAAAATATCGTCCATGTAGATGACGACCCATCCTTCCGCAACCTCTTGTCGGAATATATCGTTCATCATTGTTTGAAAGGTCGCCGGGGAGTTTGTTAACCCAAAGAACATGACTAGCGGCTCGAACAGGCCTCTGTTAGTCCTAAATGCCGCTTTCCATTCATCGCCCTGTTTGATGCGAACATTGTTGTAGCCCCAACGAATATCCATTTTGGAGAATATTTTCGCCTTGGACAACTTGTCCACCAATTCACCAATGAGTGGTAATGGATAGCGGTTTTTGATCGTCATTTCATTCAATCGCCTGTAATCCTGCACCGGACGCAACTTTCCGTCCTTTTTCTTCACAAAGAAGAAAGGTGATGCCATAGGCGATTTACTTGGTTGAATTCGACCTGATTCGAGGTTTTCCTTCAGGAATTCATCCAACTGTGCCTGTTCATCCCGGTTTAGTGGATAAATCTTACAATCCACTGGTTTAGATCCAGGTATAAGTTCTATTGCATGGTCCCATGGTCGTCGCGGTGGTAATTCGTCGAAAGTCTCCTTTTCAAAGACCTTCCGGTGCTCTAAGTAGTGTTTGGGCACTACTTCCTCTAACGTGCGCTTTTGAGCAGTTCTGATTCCTTGGCTGCTATATTGGTTGCTACCGAGCGTAATTGCAGCTCCGGTTCTCCAATGTCAATAGCCAATAATCGTTCGCCTTCTTGAAGCTGCTCCATTGGGTCTGACTCATCCTCAGGTTCTTCTACCTGCGATGCGTCCAGCAGGTTCCTGGACACCGCGTGAATCGAACTTCTTTCGCTTCCAGTCAATGGCTGGTTGTGATGTTTCAGCCAATCATGTCCTAAGAACAGATCTGTTTTCCCTAAGCGCGCCACGCTGCACTCAATTATTTCTCATGATCCCCAATTCGCAGCTTGAATTGTGTCATGTATTCAATGCTTCCCATTGAATTCCGGGACCATCCGCATTGTAGACTGGTAACGGCTTTATCAGCCGCCGTTTATTTAATTTGTGTCGTTCCACAAATTCTTCATTAACACAGGAGCCGGTACACCCTGAATCGACCAATGCTAATACATTGATTGTCTCGCCCGTGTCCATTGTCGTTAATACACAGTGCAGGTCTATCTCCTGCTTGCCTGTTGCGTGTACCAACTGCTGACGCAATTGTGTTAGGTTCCACAACGCTTCCTGTTCCGATAGTTTATTGAGGTCATTTACCAATTTGGCATTGACCTCGTTGACCCGTTTAGTCGGTACCCATTCTTTTAAGCAACGAACTGCAGTTTCACTGTTTTCCTGCCAGATTCGTCTTAACACCCACTTAGGGGTCCATGGAGTCAGCCGATTTGTTTTTACGCTCACACTCAAGTTTCGTATCCGGTGAATGAGGGGTGAACATTCATATAATAATTCTGGTAATTGTACACAGGAATCATTGTCCGATACAGAAACTTTATTAGCCAGCAGCGCGGAGCGCGTGCCTACTGGCTGTTGCCAAAACCCTTCTCCTTTCCCCATTCTTTCCATTGCTCCTCTGTGAGCTCCTGAATCTTTAACTCCCTAACACGGCCTTTTCCTTTCTCGGCCCATGTATGTTTCTTTGGTTCTTTGCATTCTCTTGCAAAGTGACCCTTCTTCCCACAATTGTAACATGCACCTGGTGCACGTTTCACCTTATCTACATCCATAGCATTTGAGTCGTGGGTAGATGTCGACGCCTGAGCCGGCTTATAGGTGCGCGTGGTTGGTTGCGGTTTTTGGTAATCTTCCTTAAATGGCGTCTTTTTTTGCCTATCACCATATGCGTCTCGAGCTCGTCGATATGCGCGTGCCAACTCCGTGACCCTTTCCATGATCTGTTCCAAGGTATCTCCTGCATCTAAATCCCCGACCCGGATCAATTCAAATCCTAAGTTTGGATTTAACCCTTTCTGGAAATGATCCTTCGCGGCACTCGCGTTCCATCCTGTCAGCGGTAGTAAAGCTTTGAACTCGATGATGTAATCTTCAACGGCCCGACTTCCTTGCTGTAGCTTCTGGATTTGTTCAACGGCATGTTCGCGAGTTTCTTTTGACATGAAAAAGTTGTGCATCTGCCGTTTAAGATCCGCCCATCCCAAGAAGGGAGGTTTAATGCTTTGGGGGTTTCGTTGATAGTGAGCAGCTACTCCTATCGAGGCAGGAACAAAGTGTCCCTCCCTTCGTTCCTGGTAGGTTAGTCTCGATGACCATCCTTCCTCGGCTACCTTTTGATTAAAATCGGTATCGCTGTCAATCTGCTCCTTTAATTTGACCGCCGCCCAGGTTCCGGCTCGATCTCCTTTTCCTTTCCTAATTCGTCCCAGCGTAA
Organism: Amanita subjunquillea; assembly: GCA_020011035.1. Taxonomy (NCBI): domain Eukaryota; kingdom Fungi; phylum Basidiomycota; class Agaricomycetes; order Agaricales; family Amanitaceae; genus Amanita; species Amanita subjunquillea. The sequence goes on along the minus strand of JAEBUT010000011.1, from coordinate 748,150 downwards.
TGTAGATACGTCGCCGTAGTCTGTTTCGTGTGCCAATTCAAAGTACACGTCCATGGCTCGGCACCATGCGTCTACTTGCGCTGGGTCGCCTTCGTAATGGTCTGGTAGCTCCAGTTTCACCAAGGATCTGCTAGGTGGGGAGGTCGGGTGTTCTGATACTCAGTTACTGCTTGCTGTATTAGGTTTCCCATGTGCTCCGCCATTTGACTAGTCCCTGCGTTCCATTCCTGGATAGCTTCATCCCTGTCCGCCACTTGTTGCGGAGTTGATCCTCCTGCTACAGTCAAAGGTTCCGGTCTTGGGTTTGCATTTGGCCTGAAGTAGTAGTTGTACTGATAGATTGCTGACTGCAAATATGCAGTCATTGTGTTTGTCCAGCCAAACCCTATTTCGACGTGCCCGAGATCTCCATGAACGATTGCTTGGATCATCGGCCATCCATTAGTCCCGTTGACACTTGTTCGCACGTGGAATCCGACCCATTTGTTGTGACGTACAACTTTAAATTTGACCAGCTGTTCTGATCGGTACTCCGGATCAACTTGGTTATCCAATGGTGATGGAAATGCAGGCCATTCAAATGATTCCATAGTTCTTCCTTAAACAGAACTAGGTAGCAATATCCAGGTATGCGGGTGTTACACGATCGAAGATCTTCGTCACCGTTTGATCTGCTGCTGGAATCGCCTATTTGGGTGATTGCCCGGAAGATTAAACCTAATCCGACGGATTTCACGACTCAAGAACCTTGTCAGGTTATCGTTCCTTGATGCGCCCACTGTGTACTGTCCGAAGCCGCGGCCTTTCAACCGGTACATTTCTTCCCAGCCGTGCATTCCATGTTCCCGACTGGATACATGGATTCGTTCGAGTTCAGGCATTATTGTTGATTCGATGATAGCAGTGCTCTCTCGATATGCCGGTTGCCATGACAAGATTTTGTCGACAGTGGGAAATGCAGGCCAATTGAAGGCATCCCAATACCTATGCTTGATCAGGATTAGGTAACAATAACCGGAATACGGTTATGTAACATGGCGTTCGGGGTCTCTTCAATATCGGTCCGCTCCTGCGTCCCATTCAATGGCTCCCATATGTTTTCGATCATGACCGGACCGTACTAGCGACGCGATCATGTCCCAACCCTTAGGTCCTTTGGGAACTCGCTCAATATGGTAGCAGTCATTATATCCGTATGTTCGTCGGATATTCACACGACCGTGGGTGTTGCGCAAGTTGTAATCCCACGAATTGATTTCCTGAATCTGAGGAAATGCCGGCCATTCGTACATGTCCCAGAACTGGTTTTTTATTAGAATCAGGTAACAATATCCAGGTACATCTGGATGTAATGTGTGCTTTGTGTGAGCAGGACGTGGGTACGGGTATGGAATCGCTATTTCCTTTTCGACTTCCCGCTTCCAATTGTTGATCGTCCTTGTTTTTCCTCATTGAACCCTGTTTGGGTTCAGGTCCGCGGATACCAATCCGCTGCACAAGGGATGGTACCGTTGTACCATTGGCGTCGCTCCTGCGGTTCTGGTTAGCGACTTGCTAGGTCCAGATTTAATAGTTACCGCTTGAGCGTATGACATGGGCGCTGACGTCGAGCGCGCTGTTGATGGTTGCCCTGCAACCCAGGATGAAATGGTGGAGGCTCGTGCCTTCCCTTTCTTGGACTCCTTTTGTCCGCCAAATCGGGCGAACTTATTATATTTGCTGCGCCCCTCCATGAGTTTCATGTCCTTCCAAGTATAGGACTCATCCTCATGCGGGCGTAGTGCGGCTTGTTCGATGACATGAAACATGTCATTCTTATGATGGTCCTGGAGACCGAACTTGACAGTCTCGTCGCGCATCTCGGGTTCCCAGGACAGTATCTGTGTTACAGTCGGCCATTCGGCCAGTCGAACGTGTGGTAGAATTCTTTTTGAACAGGTACATGTAGCAGTACCCGCTCCTTCGCCAGGGTTTCTCCTCTTGGATATCCGTGACGGGCGCGCTTGGTAATTTTGGACGGTCAATGTTTTGACCCAGTCTCCGTGTACGTGATGTCTTCCCCAACGAGTTTGAGGAAGTTGTCAAGTCCCAGCAGGGGTATGTGCCAGGGTCGTCTTCATGATGAGCGGTGATACCAGGAACGGCGTGTTGTACCTGGTTGGCGTTTTCCTTTTCAGGCGTGCCTTCATGTATGGATCGGGTCGTTTCCCATCCAATCGTTCCTGGTTTGCGATCTCCGCGGTCGCTCTGTTGTAACTACGGGTTTTAATGTTCCCGTTTTCGGCGTGCATCAGCCGATTCCTTCTTGGCTGACAGACCAAGCCATTGTGTCGCAGTGTATGATGTTCCAGCCCATCAACAAGAGCTGGATATTCGACGGCGTGTCGAATAGTCGTTGGCGGATCTCCGATTCGGGATCCATGTCGTGAAGCAGCCCTTCCAGGGTCTGCCTGTCCTTCTCCATTTGTTCGAGCTCTTGCTCGACCTTCTTCTGATAACGCCGTTCGTCTCGGCGCTGCTTGAGAAGTTCTTCCCAAGCGTCCTCCTGAATTCGGAGGGACTCCTGTTCCAGCTGCCACAGCTGAAACGCGTTTTGTCGTTGTTGGAGACGACGCTCCCGGTGTTGCGCCTTGTGCCATGTATAGTATGCCCGTACGTGGGCGTCGCGTTGCCTGTTGTCGGTAGAAACTATGACCGACCGAGTGATTTCTTCTGCGCACTCCTGCGCCCATTCGATACCGAAGCGTTTGCCGACCTGCACAAGAGTGAGGCCAGCGCGGGGGATGATGTAGTTGAAAACTGAAGCCATAGCTGCTTCTCTGATGTCGCCTTAGACCTTTTAAGTAAAAAGGCTGTTGACTCTTCTTCAATACTCGCACGTCCTAATGCGAATATTCTATGATGCGGTCAATAACGCACCCGCACTCAATTCTTGGATTTATTCCACCAAATGACCTAATAGCGTGGTGCCTGGGGCTTCACTCGAGTGTCCTCGTGCTCAGATCGTTAGATCGATACGTGATTGGTATCTCGAGACTGTTCTCCTTGCTACACGGCACGCTAAGATTGCTTTCGCTCGTTCCTGAGCTTTTCCGAGATAAACGGTGTATTCCGTTGACCAGTGCCTGCCCGCACTTTCAATCACACGGAGATACTCTCGTCCGAATATCTTTTGTCGACAGCAACCTTTCGGTAGTAGTCACTGACAGCGATCAGCGAGTCTATCTGTTGTCGACGGCGATGGTGATCCTCGAGAGCGGCTCAGTGGTCACGTGGTGTAACGTGCACCGAGGTCCGTCGCGCAGGCTTGAGGGAACTCGTCGAGGACGCGCACGACAGCGAGCAAGAGATGCCCGGGGTGGTTGTCAACGACGGCGAGAGGTGTGGTAGAAAAGACTCTAGATTATGTTAGGACGGTCCAACACAACCACAGGTCTCAATGAGAAGAGGAGAGAGAAAGAGTTTATTGACACAGTAGACCAGTAAGCTGGGTTAGAGCAAACTATCTAGAGTCTTAGGACTCCTACCTACGGATACGCCCTCCTTATATACCTTTGGTCCTGGTCTGTGCGCACAGACTACACTGCCTCCAAGGCTGTGTACGTGCAGCAACGTTCCAGACCCTCCATAGCCAGACTCGCCCGGACCCCTATGCCTAGACCATCGTACAGCCACCCATGGCTTACCTAACCGGTCCTTCCATAACGGATCCCCCCAAGCCCCTATGCGTATTGGTATCCTTCCAAGCGTCCGTAGGCCTCCAGATAAAATATAGAAAAATATGAAAAAATAAGAGACATCGTCCAGTATCGTAACACCAAACACCGAACCTGAACTTACTTGGTGGCACGAGTTCCGAGTTAGCGAAGAGCTAAAGGAGTACTCCTTCTACGCATTTGACAAGGAGACAATCACCAGGTGGAACGAATACAGAGAACAACAGCAGATCGAGGTAGATCTAGCATTTGGAGACGAATCGAAACAAGGAGAAAGCTCGAAACAAGGCACAGAACCGAAACACGAACCCGGAACACAGGACCCGAAACCTGAAACACCAGAACCGAAACAGAAAGACATGTCAACCGACAAGGAAGAAGCACCGAAAGGAATAAAGGGAATCTCCATTAAGGAATTCAAAGGACAGCGCTCTAAAGCGAAACATTTCATCAATACATTCGATGACGTATTCGATCTAGATGAAGGGCGCTTCGAAACATCGAAAAAGCGAATTAAATATGTTCTCCTTCACCTAGGGGAAGAACTAGACGATTGGAAAGCCAATCTTCGAGGAGAATTAGAGGCAGCCGAAGCAACCAAAGGAAAATCAGCAGAAAGCGCATATACTCTTTCTTGGGAAAACTACCCCAGCTTCAGGCGACGATTCTTGAGCGACTGGGGAGAATCTGACAGCGCAGCCAGAACCCTGAATGATCTAGATAAAGTCAAAGTGGGCGGAGATATCGACATCCCTGCCTATATTCAGAAATTCCGATCGCTCATACACTCCACCGGAATCACAGGGTTCATGGCGCAGCGCATCTACTTCTGTAAAGGACTCCCTACATCGGTAGCAGCAAAGATCATCGAAAACCCTGCAGTCGTCAGCATGGAAACAGCTTATAACGCTGCAGAACGCCTGCACAATGCTTGGGAGACCATGAAATTAATGAACCGACCATCTGGATCAGGAGACACAAAGGGACGTTTCAAATTCAACCGAAACACGAAGCCCTCCGCATCTGGATCAAGGGGAATTAATGCTGTGAGCACAGGACGTCTTTCAGATGCCCAAAAGGAGGAATATCGAAAAACCGGCAAGTGTTTCAGATGTGGAACACAGGGGCACATATCCAGGGACTGCCCAAACAAGGGGAACGCCCAAACGTCGTCCTACAAGTCCTCCTCCCCACAGAATCGCTCGATCAGAGCAATAGAGGAAACGACCTCGAACGAATCAGCCGCCCAACGCATTAGGGCGCTATTGAAAGATCTTCCAGATGAAGAACGCGAGAATACCCTCCAGGAGCTCGAATCCGAGGGTTTTTAAGAAGGAGACGCCAGAAAGCGGTTGACGCCTCCAGTACCATTGAACAGTTAGCACTCGACTCTGTAATTGTAAATTCGAATAATAACAAACGAATTTCCATTACTGTGCAAACGACCCATAAACCCGCTGAAATATCTGCCCTCATTGATTGTGGAGCAGAAGGAAACTTCATTGACAAACGAATATCGAAAGATCTACCTAAAGAACCATTGAAACAACCGATTAGAGTCAAGAACGCTGATGGGACAATCAATCAGGATGGATTAATCACTCATCGCACTTGTCTCACCTACTCTATTGAAGGGAAGACATACAACAACTGGCTATGGATCACCAATCTAGGAGATCAGGCGATAATCTTTGGAATACCATGGTTAGAACAACATAACCCTACGATTGATTGGCGAAAGAAAACCCTCCAAATGGACGATAATTCAGAAGACACCAAACCTATCTGGCGCATGGCATTAGACAACCGACAATGGGGAGAAGACGAATATTGGATCAGGGTGAAAACATCGGCATCACAGGCACTCGAACATCAAGCAAAAAGAGACGAAGCACCAATAGTTCTACCTTCCGAATACACACCCTGGCACGCCACCTTTGAGAAGAAAGCGTCAGAGCGTTTTCCATCTTCTCGCCCATGGGATCATGCAATTGAACTCAAAACAGGATTTACGCCAAAAGTCAACAAGATCTATCCGTTATCACTAAAAGAACAGTCAACCCTCGATGAATGGATTAAGGAACAGCTCGATAAAGGATACATTCGACCGTCTAAATCACCACAAGCATCGCCATTTTTCTTCGTCTCTAAAAAGGAAAGCGGCGCACTTCGACCTTGTCAGGACTATCGATACCTGAATGAATGGACAATTAAGAACGCCTACCCATTACCCTTAGTCTCTGATTTAATGACGAAATTAGAAGGCGCAAATTACTTTACCAAACTTGATCTGCGCTGGGGATACAACAACGTCCGAATCAAAGAAGGTGACGAATGGAAGGCAGCATTCATAACCAATCGAGGATTGTACGAACCAACAGTCATGTTCTTTGGTCTTTGCAATTCCCCATCAACGTTCCAAATGATGATGAACGAGTACTTCCAGGATATGATAAATGAAGGATGGCTCATCATTTATATGGATGACATCTTGATCTGTGCAAAAACGAAAGAAGAAATGCGAGAGCGTACGGAACGCGTTTTGAACCGCCTACAGGAAAATGACTTATTCTTGAAACTCGAGAAGTGCAAATTTTGTGTTCAAGAAGTCGAATTTCTTGGCATGATCATCACACCTGGACACATTCAAATGGATCCCGTTAAACTTGCAGGAATTCGCGACTGGCCAACACCGGCAACGGTTAAACAAGTTAGATCCTTTCTTGGATTCGGAAACTTCTATCGGAGATTTATTGGCAACTTCGCCGCCATAGCAAAACCATTGACAGATCTAACAAAGAAAGGTTTACTTTTTAATTGGACGACCACCTGTCAAACAGCATTTGAGGAGCTCAAAAACAAGTTCTCCTCCATGCCCGTTTTATGCATGCCCGACCCCACTCGACCATTTATCCTTCAGACAGACGCCTCGAATAAAGCTACTGGAGCAGTGCTTAAACAAGCAGATACAACCGGAACGCTTCACCCATGTGGATTTATTTCGCATGCTTTGACGCTTACAGAGCAGAATTACCAGATCTACGATCGAGAACTACTAGCAATAATTAAAGGACTGCAGGCATGGCGACATTTACTTCATGGGTCGCCACATCCTATAATAGTTCACTGCGATCACAAAAATCTCCTATTCTATCGGTCACCCCAACAATTAACTCCTCGACAAGCACGATGGTCCATGATGCTCTCGGAATTTGAACTGAAAATCGAACATGTACCTGGCACCAAGATGTTTGAAGCAGACGCTCTATCTCGCCGACCTGATCATATGAAAGGCGAGGATGCTCAAGACGATGTGACAATGTTACCAGACAATAAGTTCATTCGTCTCATCGCCACAGACCTCGCCCAAGAAATAAGAACCGCTACATCACTCGATAGCTTTGGACGTACAATCATCGAAGTAATCGAAACTCAACGCGCTCCACCAATTAAATCCAAACTCCAGGACTGGGCATTTGTTGATGGAATCATTCGATACATCGATAGAGCATACATCCCGGATAACGGAATACTCAGGACGCAGATCGTCAAAACAGTTCATGAATCGCTCACTTCTGGACACCCAGGACGCATGAAAACTCTTGAACTTCTCCAACGCGATTACTGGTGGCCAGGAATGTATAGACATGTCAAAGAATGGATTACAGGTTGCGCTACTTGCCAACAGATGAAAGTGAATACTCATCCGAACACTCCGGCTCTTCTACCCATTGGATCCAAAGCAACTCGCCCATTTCAGCAGGTCACATTGGATTTTATTACAGATCTTCCTATTGCCGACGGATATGATTCGATTCTGGTCACGGTGGACCATGGTCTTACGAAGGGAGTAATTCTTACTCCTTGCAAGAAAACCATCGACGCATTAGGAACAGCCGATCTTTACATTTCAGAAATATTCAAACGCTTTGGATTACCCGATATACTCATCTCGGATCGAGGACCACAATTTTCAGCTAAAGTCTTCCAGGAAATCAGAAAGACGCTAGGGATCGATCACAGAATGAGCACAGCCTATCATCCACAGACTGATGGAGAAACAGAACGCGTTAATCAAGAACTAGAAGTATACCTTCGAATATTCTGCGCAAACGAACCCCATAAATGGAAACAACTACTTCCAATCGCCGAATTTGCTCATAACAATCGACACCATGACTCAGTTAGAGCCTCTCCATTTCAACTCATGTATGGAACAAACCCTGTCGCATTACCAACCGCTGTACAAAAAATGACAACACCCGCCGCTGAGGAACGCCTACAGCTACTACGAAAAGCTAGAGAAGAAGCACTAGCTGCACACGAACTAGCAAGACAGATGGTCGCGCGACGAGTCAGGGACAAAGCAATCAAATTCGTACAAGGAGATAAAGTATGGCTCGAAAATAGAAACCTCAATATACCATATCAATCTAGGAAACTGGCGCCCAAACGAGAAGGACCCTTTGTAGTTGAACAAGTCCTAGGCCCAGTAATGTATAGGCTCAAATTACCGAAACAATGGCGCATTCATCCAGTCTTTCACACGTCACTCCTTATGCCATATAGAGAAACTGAAACGCATGGACCGAATTATACTACTCCACCCCCTGATCTCGTAAATGGACAAGAAGAGTTTGAGGTGGAAGCGATTCTCACACATCGAAAACGCGGAGCAGGATATCAATATCTGGTTAAATGGAAGGGATACGGTCCGAATGACAACTCCTGGGAACCCGAGCGCAATCTAAGTAATGCTGCGGACGTGTTAAAAGCATATAAACTCAGACGACACTTGTAAGACCCCATGTCTCGATATCGCAACCGCCAGACTCTCAAACAAAACATCCGATACACTAAAAAATACTGCTCCACTCGAGGACGATATTCTCCGAAACCATACGAAAGCTTCAAAGGACGAATCATTACGTTTCCCATTCCTTATCCTCCAATCAACACCTTAGAACCACCTCGATTAGTCAACTTTGTTCGAACCCTAGCAACCCGATTAATTGCCTACAAGACTCCCAGACTTTCTAATGGACATGCGACGCACCCACAGGGACATGTTGAAATCCCATTCAATGCCCGATTACACTACCTCCCGAAATATATGGATCTCACATTCGATCCAGAAGAATTACCATACTATCCAGACGCAATGTCACCCTACCTTCCATCACCCAATAGACCTTTAAACCACACCAACGACGTATACACCAAAGCGGCCCTCCGCCGAGAAGACCCTATACTATTTGATTTTGCAGAACGGCTAAGCGACGCCAGCAAAGAAATGGAAATCTGCAGATGGGTCACTATGCGACGACTCCCAGACGCAGTCTCAAACCTCAATAGAGTACTCGAAAGCCTCAATTTCTTAGATGCATTTGACAGTACAGGTGGACCTACTATACCCAATTCACCAGAAAGTATTGCGCCACAAGACATCACTCCTGAACCAGACACAAACCATGAGAATGAAATCTCCATAACGACCAGGGACGAGCTAAGCGAATCAGAAGAATCTGACGAAGAACTCGAATATGTTCCCAGCATCAGAGCATCCACATTCACTTATCGGGCCCCGGATGGAGAACTCCGAACTGTCAGATGGGATGACGAAGTCTTCGATTAAGCATAAAAGGATGCCTTTGGCAGCACTAGATCCCTAACTTCTTACAGTCGAACCGAAATGTCTTCCTTCACCATCATCGCTTACTTTGCCGCTCTCGCCTTCGCCTTGTTGGTCACTGCATGTGGCCATTATTATATTGAACCAGTAGATCTCCTTTCGCCCTTCGTCGCCGCCGCCCATGACTTTCCCCTCGAGGTCTTCGTCGAGACCACTATTACCATCGACGATTTCGATTTCGCCGACCTCCCTGGACTGCACGAACACCCTGCGGAACTCATCGAACCTCCCGCCGCCACCATTACACCTCCCATCGTTGTCCGCCCTCGTAACGCAATGCTCCAAAATGTCAGCGACAGCCTCGCTGAAATACTCGTCCTTTACAACCAGTTCGCCGAGCCTTTGGATTTTGTCACCGGGCTCACCATCACCACCGACCCTCACTCCCTCACTATTGAAGAAAGGGATTCAGCACTAGCGCAGGCAAAACAACTGCAACTAGCAGTTCGAAGCCTCCAATGGCGGGCTGAGACGGCAGCGGCGGACTTAGGCAATATTGTCACCTGGCTCGAATCACGGCAGATCACGCATGGACATCAGCATGGTAGAAGTCGGTGACTTCTCGCATACGAAGGGGGTAATGTTACAGTTTCCACTTCGTTTCGGTCTCCTGTCTCAGCGGACTGTTTTATATCTATCATTTCCCCTTAACTGCGCACTGTACAGCTTGGACGCTATCTCCTTTCATAGCCACCTTCATATTTCCTTTCTCAGGTAGCTATCGTTTCATTCCCTTTATAGTTTCCTTTGTTCCCTGATCGTATATAAACCCCATGTACTGTAGAGTAACTCCAGTTCCAACTTAGACGAGTTTTGCTCTCAACAACGATCGACTTCAGCACTCTCTTTTCTCATCGTTCTCTAAAGACCTTCGTCATCGTTTGACTTAGTGTCTAGACCCTTGTCCAGTGGCTGGGAGCGGACCGAGACTCTGCTTGTCGCTGTCGACTTAGAACGAACCACGACGAGGGCATCGTCCGTAACAGGTTGGGCCTCTTCAAAAGCGTCCTCTCTCGATTGGGCTTCAAGGAGGAAGGGTTAATCGGGTATGCTCCTACCCGATTTGTTCACAAGGGCGAGTACCAGCTCGATGATATAGTCACGCACTTCTACAAGTGCGGACTAACGAGCGGAGACTGCGATTCCCTCTTCAGGGATTTTGCCAGAAACCACATCGCCAGCATTGAACAGCCGCTCGAGCCCGACTGGAGCAAAGTCATCCCAGTCCCGAGGGTTTCAAGACCCTCCATGTCCCAAAGGAAGAAGCCGAAGGGGAGGAGAGGGAAACCTCTTGCAGATCGCCTCGAAGGAGGCAGAAATTTCGAACCAAGGACTGGCTGTCCAGCCCTCCCTTATCACGAAGGACCCCCGGCAGGAGACGCCCTGCCCTACTCGACGCCAGCAAGTGACGAGCCGCGCTCCAACCCGAGTGCGCAACTCGGCGGCATGGACGTTGAGGGCTCACCCATGGGCCCGGGCTGAATGATCGAGGCTGTCCTCATCACCTTCCCAAGGAGAGCTTGTCTCTCCTTTCTTTCAAATTTATAGATTGCACCTTCGGGGCAATCTAGTTGGGGAGGTGTAAGGGCTCTGACGTCTTCGCGGGAACCTCGCTCTCCTCGTCATCTTGTTGACTACTATCTCGATGCGCATAATCGTATGCGCATCTTCGCAAAATGTATATATTTGTTTTTGTTGCTTGTGCGCACGACCTTATGTCGCGCTTCAAAATAATTAGGTAATCAGATATTTCTTTACCACACACCTGTACGTGCGTTACATTGCCAATAAAATTGGTCCAGTGTAAGATGCACCACGGGATTAAGTAAAGAAAACCCAATAACCTTTACAAATACCCTCTAAGGGTCAAACTGGTGATAGCCACATTTTTAAAAATAAATACACCAGCATCTGAATGTATTCATATAAAGCCCATTTTTTCCATTGACTCATCTAATGATTTCCACCAAGCTAATGAAGCTTGTTTTAATCCATAAAGTGCACAATGTAATCAATATACCATGCTTTTCTTATCTTTATTGATAAAACCAGGTGGTTGTTTCATATATATTTCTTCATCCAGTTTTCCGTATAGGAAAGCAGCAGTCACATCTAGAAACAATATATATAGATTTTCTAGTGCTGCAAGTGCAAGTATGAGACGACATGTCTCATATCTTACTACTGGTGAGAATATTTCATCATAGTCAATGCCATCTATTTGGGAAAAACCCTGGGCAACTAGATGAGCTTTTTTACATCCATCATCTTTTTGGACATAAACCCATCTGCAACCTATAGCCTTTCAGCCTTCAGGGAGATGTTGTAGATTTATTATAATGCCTCTTTTGATGAGCATATCCCATTCTTTCTTTTCAGTGTTAATCCAGTCTTTTTCACTGACTGGTAAGCGAAATATTTCATGATGATGTTCAGGTACAGACATATTGGCTGTTTCTTTGATAGGAATTGCACATGATAATAATTTATTAATTGTGAAATGGTCTAATCTTGTTCTTCTATCAATTTTTTCGATTTTGACTGGATCTAAATCTCCATAGACATTATCAGGTTGATTTACTGATTGCCTAGTTCTAGTTGGTCTTGGAGATGAGGGTCTTGAAGGAGCAAATAAGTCATCTTCAATTTCTCTTTGATTGTCTGAATCATCACTTTCAGAATTATCTGAATCATCACTTTTAGGATCGTCATTTGAACTATCAGATCCCTTTCCTTTGGGAGATATACTAGATTCATCAGATGAGTTATTATCACTCTCTGATTTTGATGAATCTTCTTCATCATCTGATGTATTATGTTCTTTAGATGTCCCATGAGGTATTTCTGGCATGAGATCCTCAAACTCTTCCTCTGGATTGAGGAATGTGGGATTTTGATTAGAGTTTTGACATTTTGGAAATTTTGTTTTGTTGAATACTGCTGTAGTTCCCATAAAAATGGCGTTGTTTTCAGGGTTCATGAATTTATACCCTTTCATTCCATTTTTATATCCCAGAAAGATCATCATCTTTGATCTGGCTTCAAGCTTATTTTGTCTGCATTCAGCAGGAATATATACATAAGCTTGGCATCCAAACACTCACAAATCCGATACATTTGGTTTCTTCTTTTCAATAAGAAAATATGGTGTCTGCCATTTATTGCGAGCTATGGGAGTCCTATTATATAGGTATACTGTGTGTTCAAGCGCAAATTCCCACCATGATTGTGGTAAGCAGGCATCAAATCTAAGGGATTGTGACTTTTCCCAAATAGTTTGATTCATTCTTTCAGCTCTGCCATTTTGTTGTGATGTATATGGTAATGATTTTTGGATCTCAATACCAAGATCTTTGAGGTATTTTTCACTTTTAGTGAATTCACTTCCTCCATCAAATCGCCATTTTTTAGGCAATTTTTGATATTTGTTCTTTATTAAGGCAACAAATTGTTTCAGTGAAGATTCTGTATTGGATTTCTTCTTAAGTAAACCAATCCATAAATGTCCTGAGAAGTCATTGATAAATGTCACAAAATATTTATATTTGTGATATGATATCATCGAGATTTCTTTGAGATCTGAATGTATTAGGTCAAAAGGAGACAAAGCTCTACTTTGTGACTCTGGAAATGATTTACTGTGCATTTTTCCTTTAGCGCATCCTGAACAAGTCTGTTTCTGTTTAGGAACAGGGATATTAGGGAATCCTTCTAGATGAATTTTTCCTTTACGGATTACTTCGTCTTGTGGATGTCCCAAACATTTATGCCATATATGAAAATCTGGTTTTCATGTTACAACATTTATTGATTCACTATGAATCTCAGAATCTAACCAATATATGGTTTGTCCTTGTTCATGTGGTGAGATTCTTATAATGGAAGGTTCTTTGATTAGATCGATGTGATTTCTATTTCCTGAAAGGGAATATCCTTGATTTAGGAATGTTCCCATGGAGAGTAATCTTGTATCCATGTCAGGTATATAAAAGACTGGCCTGATCAATTTAATATCTGTCTTTCCATTGATGATAATTTTGATCATGACGGCACCTACGCCTAGTATCTGTAAAGTTTTACCTTTAGCAGCAGTTTGTACAAACCTTTTATCGATTAGTGATCAATAATATAAGAAGTCATTTTGATTGTGAGTAAAGTGTAATGATGCTCCTGAATCTAAAATCCATGACAACTCATTTTCTTTACATTTCACACAATTATTGCAATGAGAAAAATAATGTATATTTTCACTATATGCAATTATACTACCATGTTGCTGTGAAAAGTGTTTAGTAGTTTCTCTATTGACAAATGAATGACTTAACTCGTCACCAAGGCTCACAGCATTGTCATCAAAGAGAGGATCCATTTGATCATCAAATGGATCCTTCAGGATTTCATAATCTTTTTGACCATCATTAAATAATGTTTCTTCCAAAACGTCATATGGGTCTCCTACTGTTGAATAATCAAGATCTATGGTAGATCTTTTGTGTTTAGGAGGTGGTTCAAAAGATAATTCATCTTTTGTGATGGTGTCGAGTATTTTCAACGTCTCCATCATTGGTGTGATGCTGATGTGCTCAGCAAGTGATCTAGTGTCTCTAGATTTTTTCCATGTTCCCTTTCTGTATTTTGACTGACCCGTGAATCGAGTAGCTGATGTGTAAAGGTTGTTGGGTTTTCTTTACTTAATCCTGCGATGCATCTTACACTGGACCAATTTTATTGGCAATGTAACACATGTACAGGTTTATAGTAAAGAATAATCTAATTACCTGATTATTTTGAAGTGCGACATAAGGTTGTGCCTACAAGCAACAAACAAATATATACATTTTTGCAAAGATGCGCATATGATTATGCGCATTGAGATAGTAGTCAAGAAAGATGACGAGGAGAGCAAGGTTCTCGTGAAGACATCAGAGCCCTTACACCCTCCCCCAGTAGATTGCCCCAAAGGTGCAATCTATAAATTTGAAAGAAAGGAGAGACAAACTCTCCTTGGGAAGGTGATGAGGATGGCCTTGATCATTCAGCCCAGGCCCATGGGTGAGCCCTTGACGTCCATGCCGCTGAGTTGCACACTTGGGTTGGGGTGTGGCTTGTCGCTTGCTGGCATTGAGTAGGGCAGGGCGTCTCCCACCAGGGGTCCTTCGTGATAAGGGAGGGCTGGACAGCCAGTCCTTGGTTCGAAATTTCTGCCTCCTTTGAGGCGATCTGCAAGAGGTTTCCCTCTCCTCCCCTTCGGCTTCTTCCTTTGGGACATGGAGGGTCTTGAAACCCTTGGGACTGGGATGGCTTTGCTCCAGTCGGGCTCGAGCAGCCGTTCAACGCTGGCAATGTAGTTTGCAAAATCCCTGAAGAGGGAATTGCAGTCTCCGCTCGTTAGTCCGCACTTGTAGAAGTGCGTGACTATATCATCAAGCTGGTACTTGCCCTTGTGAACAAATCAGGTAGGAGCATACCCAATTAACCCTTCCTCTTTGAAGCCCAATCGAGAAAGGATGCTTTTGAAGAGGCCCAACCTCTCAAAGAGGTGGCAAGCCAACCACCAGAACCAAGTGGTGGTTCCCTCGCTTGGGTGTGGTTCCGTCATTGAGAGGAACAGCCACACCGTAACATTTTGGACGTTGAAACAATTGTCTGCTCCTTGCCGAACAGCAGGAGGAAATCCTTTTCTCCTGGTGATTTCCTCGATGTCGGGTTCTTCTGACAGATTGTTAAACAGGAGGAGCCCGGTCATTGTGGCATCCTTGACCACCCATCGCTGAGTGTTGGACCTCTGGTCAAAAGGCACCTTAGATGCCTCCCTTGCCATCTGCATGGGTTTCCTGTTTTGCCAGAACCACTTTCTGGCAGTGGGTCTTTTTGCCCACAGAGACGAGGCATCTCCGTCCCAATACGATTTATTGCTTGAGCATACATGCCCGAATGTCCCCAACCTGTAGAATTTGTTCAATCTAAAGGACGCTGGGTCCTCTAGGTACTGGTTTGGGTATCCTGGGGGGGAATTGCCCTGCCCTCGTCCTCCTGGAGCCTGCTGAAGGCTCATATTTCTTAGTTAATGATGAGGCGCCCTCGATTCTCGAGGCAAGTGGCGCTTTGTCTATCACCATCCTAGAGGAAGAAGACAGGTCTTCCCCCTCTACATATCGCGACTCCTGGGCAAATTTGCGCCTTGACATATTAGATGCTTTTCCGAGCTCTTCCTCATTGCCCGACAGAGAAAGAGCTCCGACACTTCCCTCGCACTCGCTATTGAAGTTTGAGTCCATGTCGTACATAGTCCTTTTTCCCTTTCCCTTAGCTGAGAGGGAGAGGGTGGGAAACGACGGGCAGTTTGTGTTGGGCGAGGGAGGGGTGCGGTTAAAACCCTCCTCTACTTGCATTGGGGGAGGGGAAAGATTTTGTCGGTGAGGAGTGGGGGAGCAACGGGTTTTGAGAGGAGAGATTTCTCATCTCCTCTTGCTCTGATGCTCACCTGGGTGAGCCCCTTCCCCACCAGTGTGAGCTAGCCCAGAGGAGTTTCCACTCCTTGATAGTCAAGACAGTTCATGGACCCTGCCTTCGAGCGCCTCCTTATCTTGAGAGAGTTGTGACACTCTCTGACGGTGATTTTCGAGCTTGTCCTCAAGCTCAGAGATTCTCTTCTCATTCTTTCTTAGACTGTTGTTGTACGTGACGTCTAGCTCCTCCCGCATTTTGTTATGCAGGACTTTTCACCAGTGGCGAAATTGTTTATCTAGGAAGAGGGAGAAGGCTCCCCCTTGGTTTGTCTCCACCACATGTCTTGAGAAATTCGCGCAGTCCGCGCACCATTTCGGGTGCAGGGGGCAGGTGCGTCTCATTGTGGATAACCCAGTCTGGAACTAGCTGGGTCAGGACCGCCGCGGCATCATATTCGTCGTGAGGAGATGGTGATCTCCTCTGATGTCTAGAGCCTTGGTGGCTCAGGTTTCTCTCTTGAGGAGAGTAGCTGTGCTTGTGGTGCTGGCTGTCTCTCCTCGTTTCATCGCAGTTGGTAATTTGTTCTGCCATGTTTGCGAGCAAATTTGTTGTGGGAATCTATTTGACGCGTTTTTCTTCTCGGAGTTGGAAAGCAGATTGTTCCATTGGCCAATCAACCGATTCACAGCCACCTTCGTGAGTTTACTTGTGATGTAAATCTGAGGGCGTGGAAACGCCCTCAAGCTCTAGATATTGATCTAGAGCTTCAAGTTCTTCAACAACATCAAGAGGTTCCCACGTGGAATCTCCTAATTCCCAATGCACTTTGAAAGCAAGCCTAGGAGACCATCGGTGGTCTTCTATCGTTCTAATGACCCATTCCTGTTCAGGGTTGTTACCATGTCATATCTGACTCGAGTTTCCCTTCTAGGGAATTTTGTCGAGTCATTGTCCACGAACAGTTTAAGTACTTTCTCATAGAAGACATCATGGATATGCCTGGCTTTGAAATCAGGCAGTAAATCAATCTTATACGTCAATCTGTCTGGAAAGCTTTCTAGGACCTTGTAAGGTCCTAAGTACTTTGGACAGAGCTTTCGAGCCCATCCTTTCGGAAGACTGATGTTTTCCGTAGAGAGAAGAACTAGGTCTCCCTTCTGGAAAGCTTGTCCTTCTCTGTGCTGTCTATTTGCCATTACTGCCTGACACATGCATTGAGCAGTAATTTTGTCAAATGTTTTGTTGAGAACATCTTTAATGTTCTCAATGAATTGCTTTACCCCGGTATGTGATGCGCCATACTCTATCCCTTGAATCATTTGGGGCATCCATCTGTAATTCAATTCGAATGGAGAGTAACCGGTGGATTCACTAACTGCTGAGTTCATTGCGAACTCGACCATTGGTAATTGCAATTTCCAATTATCCTGGTAGTCATTGACCAGAGATCTCAGAATCTGAGACATCGTCTGAATGGCTCGCTCAGATGAACCATCTGTTTGCAGGTGGTAAGACGAGGACATCAGTAGTCGTTGTCCCAGGATCTTGCTAAGTTCAACCCAGAATTGTAAGGTGAACTTTGTATCTTTGTCTGATACAATAGACTCAGGTATACCATGGAGTCTAACTACCTCCTTAACAAATATCCCCACTACATCCTTAGCCGATGCATCAGTCCGCGTGGGGAGTAGGTGAACCATTGTGGTTAACCTGCAAATAACTAGGAGGACGTAATCAAATCCTTCTATTTCAGCAAATGGGCCAACAAAGTCCATTCCAATGCTTTCCCAAGGTCTCGATGGGATGGGCATCGTGTGTAACCATCCCAGCGATTTCTGTCGCAAAACCTTTGTTGTTTGACACTTCCCACAAGACTTACAGAAGTCTTCTATGTCAGCGGCAATGTTAGGCCACCAGAACCAACATCAAACATAGCCTAATGTTCTACAAGTTCCCAAGTGGCCTAGGGTGAGGTGGCAAGTGTTGATGACAATGCCTCTAATACTTTTCCCTTTGAGTAGTCCACATGGTACACAGACTACTCTCTTACCAATCTTATTTGTGGTCCATAGGATCCTCTTCCTTAGATTGAACCTTTCGTATCGATCTATATTCTTCCAGATCTCAGAAAAGAATTTGTCATTGATGTATTCATTAGGAATACATTTTAAGATGGCTTTTAGCAATTTGTTTTCGAGATTGAGGTCGGGAACCTCGGGAAGGTCGACTTCCTTATTTGAAGCCAATACTTTTGACTCGATTTCTCAAGTCTCAATTCTATCTTGAATCAGATTATTCTCCAATTCCAAAATCGCCAGATGGGCATAATACTGGGTTAACTCATTTAACCTGTTTGTAGAGAGATTGTCTCCTTCCAGATCCAATCTCGAGTCAGTGTTAACATACACTGCAATGTCGTGGACCTCGTCAGGTCCATCGTTGGAGTAGTAGCGAGATAAACTGTCCGCTACTTTGTTCTTTTCTCCTTTGAGATATTTCATCTCAAAGTTGAAGCGAGATAGGTATTCCCACCATCTCATACGTCTTTGAGATCCTACTTGAGTCTCTTTGAAGAAAATAAGCACTTGATGGTCCGTTACTACTGTAAACTGAAGGCCCAGTATCTTATCTTCCCAGCGCAATAGAGCTTCAAGGATTCCTAGAAGCTCTTGTTCCCAAGTGCAGTAGTTCATCTGCACTGAAGTGAATTTACAGGATATAAATCCTGCAGGTCTACAGGTATCCCAGGTAGGGCCTTGTCCATACCAGGCGCCAACTCCACTGGCGGAGGCATCTGTGATGGCCCAAATGGGTGCATCCAGGTCCTTGTTTATAGGTTTGCAGACTGGAGCTTTTGCTACCAGTCTCTTTAGTCCACGGAAACAGTTTTCATGATAGTCTGTCCAGACAAACTCCCTGTTATTGCTACACATTCCTGTTAATGGAGCAGTTAACTCCGTGACGTTTGGTAGGAATTGTGACAAGTACTGAATTACTCCATTAAACCTGAGGACATCCATGTAATCTCTTGGTGTCCTCCAGCTCAAGATCTTATCGATCTTAGAGGGATCGATGTGGATTCCTTCATCATCGATAATGAATCCTAGACAGTCCATTCTGGTGGATAGGATGTCTATTTTTTTCAGATTGCAACTGAGGTAGAGCTTTAGCTTGCGCAATCTATCAAAAGTCACTTTCAGGTGACTTAAATGTTCCTCCAGGGTGTTGGAGTACACAAAAATATCATCCTGATAGCAGTGCAAGAAAACTGCTATCATGTCTGCAAAGGAGATGTTCATGAGTCTCTGAAACGTCGGGGGCCCGTTTTTATCTCCTTGTTGCATTACACGGCTGATCATGTTGCCATATATTGTTGCAAATACCGAGTGCTTTTCATGTTCAGGTAGGATGTGTATTTGTTCATACGCATTGGAGAGATTGATTTTTGTTCTGAATCAAGCTCTTGCCAGATCATTTCTAATTGTTTCTTGGTCAGGCATCAGGGTAACATCTGCTAGAGTGTTATCATTTTGTTGCCTGGCATCTATGACGGTTCTTATTTTACCGTCTTGTTTGATAATGATTAATAGGGGCGCCAATGTTGGAAGGCTAGTCCTTTCCCACCATCCTGCCTCTAGATATTGATCAACCTTTGCTTTCAGTTGATCTCTAAGAGGTTCAGGGCATTTGGGTGCCCTGTTATTTATTTTGAGATTTGGACTTATCAAAGGAATCTCGTGGTTTATGTCTCTCAGAGGTGGTAATTCCGGTTTCTCTGGGATAAATAAGTCTTGGATTTTGTCAATCCAATTTTTACGCAGTTCCAGATGTTCTTCCATGGTAATGGAAGTGGTGCCCTCTGAGCATGCACCAGCTAGTGATAGAGGGTGAATGTTCTCTAGTCAATGAGAACGTTTATTGGGCTTGGACTTGCCCTTAACATTCTCTCTGTGATTTGATTGAGTTTTCTTAGAAAACTCCTTTCCCTTCTCGGGAAACTCGCTTTTGTTTTTGATGGGTTCTCTAGAGGACCCTTTTGAAGGCAGTGGCAAACTGCCTGATCCTTCCCCCACCTTATCAAGAGGATTTGAGAATTCCCCTTCTCATACTGGGAACCATTTTTCTCCCAGTTTGAATGAGCCGCTGCCCGCATAGTTGAGCAGCACATTATGCTCCTTTAGGAATGGTGTTCCTAATATGACCTGGTACCTGTCCAGATTTACAATATCAAAGTAGTGATTTTGTTTCAAATCGCCCACCTTTAATTCAGCTCTTGCTCCATAATTTATTGCAGATCTCGAGCCTGAAGTTGCCATCTGCAACTTAACTGGTTTTTTAAGTTGGAACATGTCCAACTTGTTGACGGTGGCAAAGTTCACTGAAATCATGTCCAGCGTGCTTCCACCATCGAATAGTACATGTGCCTTCTGTCTGTTAATGCGCATGTATCCCTCAATTACTCCAAGCATCTGAAATCTCTCTTGGGTCTGTTTTCAATGCGATTTTGAACCACATCCTTAGTTGACCTGAGTCGGTATGTGACTTGATTGCCCGTCTCAGTGACTTTAGAGGATTCGGCACAATCCTCATTTCTGTCATCTAGAAGTCGCATCACTGCTGCTTCTAAAATGTTGTCCGAGACTGGAGAAATTTCTGGCTGAGAGTGGCCTTCCGTTGAGGACCAATCTATCAAATTGATCTCATGGCCACTAAGCTGTTTCTTATAGATGATGGGCTTGTCCATGGAATCATCTATCCTGGCACTGGCACACCAGTCTTCCAGAGACAGCTCATTGTTGTCTCCATCTTCCCCAGAGACACTCTCATGTAGCGCCTTGTAAACTTCTTCTGCGGAGGCATAAAGTTCCTCAGTGTCAGAAGCTTCTTTGGCATCAGCTGCATTAGCAATGCCTTCCTTGTGCTCTTCACCCTCGAGAGCTTCGATGTTAGCAGACTTTTTATATCTGCTATTCTTTTTTGGACAGTTGGGGCTGGTATGCCCTTTCTGTTTACAGTAATAACACTCAATAGATTTCGAGTCGTTATTATTAGATTTATTGTAGGCTCCTTTCTCCGGAGCCTTGGGATTCATCTGTTTCTTAGACGAATCTTTAGACTTTGAGGATTTACTCCTGAAAGTCTTAGGAGTAGCATGTTTCTGTCGGTTGCGCTCTTCCCAGGTTTCATAGAAGTGTGCTTCTTCTATAAATTTGGCAGCTTCAAAAATAGCATTGAGGTTGCTATTTTCCGGATTGTAGCCATGTCTGACCACTTTTGTGGAGATTTCCGGCTTTAAAGCACTGAGGAATCTCCTCGCCATATTGTAGTCTGAAGGTGTCTGAATCATCTGTTGGCTCAGACGTTCCAGATCCTTCTTCAACTCAGTGACGGACCACCCTTTTTGTGAGAGGTGGTCAAACTTCATAGCGGCGTCTCTGGAAGAGACATCTCTAACAAAGTACCGTTTGAGGGCCACCATGGTTTCCTCAAATTTCCAGCTCCTATCAGCATTCGATTTAATCGTGTGCTGATACCATTTTAGGGCCTTCCCTTTCAGGATTTGCCCTAGGAACTTGACTCTGAATGAGTCAGCCTCCGGTTTCAGCAATGAATAGATGCTGAGAAAGTTTAAGAGTTCCCTCGTGAATTTGAGGAACTCATCTATCATTTCTCCTCCCTCATACTTGGGGGGAGACAGTTTAACCCCTAGTTTCCCAATGTTAATGGGCTTGTTGGAGGGATCAAAAGCCAATTCTGAGTCCCTAATTTCTTTATGGACCATTTCGTCCATTTTCTCAGACATTCTATCTGAGTGGGTTAGAGGATTTGCTGTGAGTGATCCTCTTCCTAAATTACTGATGGAGAAACTCGGTCTCAGGCCTCTCCAGGTTTTGCTTGGCCTACGAGGGGAGTTTACACTCTCCTCTCTAATGTCAACGGCCTCCTCTCTAAACCTAGTTCGTAGAGGAGGCAAAGCAACTTCAGGACTAGGCGATCTCTCGTTACTAGTCCGGTTAACAGGGATCATATTAGATCTTGTTAAGAACTGAGGTCTCCTCTGAGCCTCTTGAGATCGTTGTGCCCTTCTAAAAGGGTTCATTCTATTAAACAGAGTATCTGGGGAAACTCCGTTTCTGATCTCTGCAACCACAGTGTTTCTAGTGCTAGCGGTTATTCTACTGTTGTAATTAGACAAGGTTTTGTTATTTCCTTGCCTAAGGGAGATATCCGATGGTTGTCCCATCATTTCTCGTTTCTTGAGGTCTATTAGGACCTCTAGTTGTGGTCTGTCTATGGGCAACCCAATTTCTTGCCCATTATTTTGAGGTAGTCTCTCTTCAGGGACTGCCTCTGCAGTGGGTTCTTCCTCGCTGTAGTAGTCAAGCACCGATTCTTGACTGTCTGATTGGTTCAAATCTCTCGTTGTGACGAGATCTCTCTTGTTCACGGGAGTCTGAGCGCCTTTGGGAAAACTGGGGCCTTTCAAGGAGCATGGCAATACGCTCTAGAAGATCATTAGTCTCCTTAGTTTTACCTTCCAATCTCTGGAAGTTGTCAGAGAGGCTTGAGTAGTGTCTCACCATGAGCCTCTCCAGATTTGTTTGTCCTTGAATCAATTGTCCAAGGACATCAATGGTGTTAGGTTGTGACATGGTAATCGTGTGTTCACCTAATCCAACCGGAACGGTTGGTTGAGATGCCCTGGTCAAATCAGCCAGTTCATCTCTGATTGAGTCCTTGTTGACTCGTTTCGATTCGAAATCCAGCAGAGAGATCAAATCCTCAACCTCTCATTCTTTGTCAAACTCATCCCCGACACTCAAGAATTTGACCGCTTTCTGGTCATGTCCTATAGCCAATCCCATGCGTTTGGCCAGGGTGTCACTGAAATAGTTATCAGTGAGAGAGGTAGCTGATACCTCTGGACGTTTAGGAATCAGTTTAGATCCCTTCAAAGACCCCATCGGTTCACAATTCGGCAGTAGTCTGGGCTTTCCTGCAGAAGGCCTGGCACGGTCAACATGCTGGTGCTGCTTAGGTGCAGTTCTCGTGGTGGTTGGAGATCGATTTAGATCGATCTCTGGTCTAGTAGATTTGACCACCACTGAGTAGGGCGGTTTTGAGGGGGATAAGGTCCCTCTAGGTGACAGCTGGTTCGGTGAGGCTCCTTTGGACACCTCTGCTGTACTTCGACTGTTTGAAGAAGGTGACAGTCGCGCCTTTGGTTGGGAAGTGCTCACACTTCTCTTGGTGACGTGTCTGTCATCAGGAGGCTTAGAGCTTCCAAAATTGCTCAAACTAATTGAGTGCGGTACTAGGACTGGAGAACTATCCCGCGTATTCGACGGGGAGTTCGAAAGTTCATCCTTTTGTTTATACAAAGGTTTTTTTCCAAAAGACATCAATTAGGATGCCTTCATTTGTTTGTGCACTACGCTACCTATGGTAGTGTAAAAAAGTGTAAAGGTTGTTGGGTTTTCTTTACTTAATCCCGTGATGCGTCTTACACTGGACCAATTTTATTGGCAATGTAACGCATGTACAGGTTTATAGTAAAGAATAATCTAATTACCTAATTATTTTGAAGCGTGACATAAGGTCGCGCATACAAGCAACAAACAAATATATACATTTTTGCAAAGATGCACATACAATTATGCACATTGAGATAGTAGTCAAGAAAGATGACGAGGAGAGCGAGGTTCTCACAAAGACGTCAGAGCCCTTACATGATGGGAGCATGTGGGCTTGTACATTCTAGCTGCAATGGAAAGAGCCAGAGATATAATCTCGATGGCATTCTGCTCCTGATCTGATTCAGGAGGAACTTCTGCTTCTTGGGCGCGTTTCTTTCCCTTGCCTCTGAAACCCTTGCGAGGGCGAGGTCTTTGATCTTTAGATTTGTAAGAATCTTGACGCTGATTATCATCATCCTTTTTCTGATTGTTCCATGACGCATCTTTCTCTTTTCTTTTTACACCGCTAATTTTATTCACTTTTTCTCTCAAGTTGTACTGCTGTTTCATCGCATATCCTCTGCAATATTCTCCAATAATCGAATCGGATATTGTTTCAAAAGTAAATTTTTCAGTTCCATAAAGTTGGAACATAGCCATAGAAACAGCGGTCCATTCTTTTGGAAGAGCAGCAGTGAGTATCAATGCCTGCATAAAATCAGGGATATCAACTTTATCTTCCCTGAGCTGTGAAACATACGATCCTAGCCTTTTGATTTCAGGAACAGGATCCTTTCCTGAAAGTTGGAATTTAACCACTTTTTGAAAGCAATCAAATATGAGCACTGGCATGGTTTTTTTATAACTGTCTTCCAATGTTTTCCATGCTTTGAAAAGCTCATCTTCTGTAGCAATGTGTCGCCTGATAGAGTCTGATACTTTGAGATGTAAAGCACCAAGACCAGAATTGTTAAGTTTTTGCCACTCTCGAAGATCCTTTTTGTATTTGGTTGCGGCAGCAGCAGTGAGAGTAGTGGTAGAGGCTTCAGCAGGAGGAGATGGTTTCAGGAATGATTGATTAATGATAGCCCAGGATCCAATATGGAGTAGATAGGATTTCATCCTTTCTGCCCAAACGCGGTAATCAATGCCAGAGAATACATTGATGGAGTTGATGCCAGTGGAAGTCTTAGAGGATGACATAGTATGTTATATCTTTTATCTATGAAACATGTTTTGTTAGCATCTTGTTTCATAAAAAATAATTTGAAAAATATGAAAATTTTTCATTGTTGTTGATCATGTCCTTGAGACATGTTTTGTCATTGTTGACAACAATGACGGGCTTATTCAGGGCCCATAACCTGTTGAGCAGCAATCATATGTCCGTTAGACATAGTTTGTCTCAGTGGTTGTCACTGTCATGAACGTTGAGCTCATATGTCCGTTAGACATAGAGTCATATGTCTATGATGACAAGAGTATTGTATCACTGTCATAGACAGTGACCAGACACCTCTCCAGGTGTTTTGAGTATTGTTTCACTGTCAGAGACAGTGACCAGAGACCTCTCCAGGTCTTGCACTCATAGAGTGGAGATACTCACATGCTGGTAAGCAGGAAAGAGCAACTGAATGTATATTTCTATCTACAGGTCTTATATACACTTTTAGTGTATGTACATGTTTGTGTATAGAACTGTAATTTAATATACATAAATAAAAGAAATATAATAAAAGAAAATACCCTCTAAGGGTCAAACTGGTGATAGCCATGTTGAGGGCTATGCTTAGGGGTATTTGGGGTGAAGGTCATTCAACATTGTCTCCTTGTACAAATTTGATTGCTTTGTCCCTGACTTGTCATGTGACCATCTGTCTTGCTAACTTGTGTGCTGCTAGTGCTTCTTCCCTAGCTTTTTGTAATAACTGTAGGCATTCTTCAGCAGCAGGTGTTGTCATTTTCTGCACAGCAGTTGGTAGTGCAACAGGGTTTGTCCCATACATGAGTTGAAATGGGGAGGCCTTAACTGAGTCATGGTGTCGATTATTGTGAGCGAATTTGGCGATTGGGAGTAGTTGTTTCCATCTGTGAGGTTTGTTCACACAAAATATCCAAAGATATACTTCTAATTCTTGGTTAATGCATTCTGTTTCTCTGTCAGTCTGTGGATGATAGGCTGTGCTCATTCTGTGATCAATTCCTAGCATCTTTCTGATTTCCTGGAAGACTTTAGCTGAAAATTGTGGTCCTTGATCCGAGATGAGTATATCAGGTAGTCCAAAGCATTTGAATATTTCTGAGATGTAAAGGTTGGCTGTTCCTAAAGCATTGATGGTTTTCTTGCAAGGAGTAAGAATTACCCCCTTTGTAAGACCATGGTCCACTGTGACCAGAATCAAGTCATATCTGTCTGCAATAGGTAGATCTGTAATGAAATCCAGTGTGATTTGTTGGAATGGGTGAGTTGCTTTGGATCCAATGGGTAGAAGAGCTGGGGTGTTAAGATGAGTATTTACTTTCATCTGTTGGCAGGTGGCGTAACCTGTAATCCATTCTTTAATGTGTTTATACATTCCTGGCCATGGGCCCGGGCTGAATGACTGAGGCCATCCTTAGTATCTGGTGAATGAGAGGTGAACATTCATATAATAATTCTGGTACTTTTACACAAGAATCATTGTCTGAAACTGAAACTTATTAGCCAGCAGTGTGGAGTGCTTGCCTACTGGCTGTCACCAAAACCCTTTTCTTTTCCAAACTCCCTCCATTGCTCCTCAGTGAGCTCCTCAATCTTAATTTCTCTGACATGGCCTTTTCCCTTTTCATTCTGTGTGTACTTTTTTGGTTCCTTGCAATCTTTTGCAAAATGACCCATTTTACCAATACTTTACCCTCCCCCCCCCAGTCCGATTAGACTCTGATAGGACTCCGATGGAAAAATCCAAAAAGACTTCAAATATTAAGAAACATGTTTTGCATTGTTTGTTTATGTTTGCTTGATATATCTGTATGAGTTTCAAGCCATATAGTACAGAGAGACATTGTGGAAGCTCATAAAACAAAGCTTGGACCAGACCATCCACACAACCTTCTCTAATATGATACAAATACAGCTTCTACAAGTCATCATCCTCCCTACTACTTATTAGACATGCTTGGACCAGACCATCCACATATTCTACTCTAAAATTCATTACATTCACTACTATTATCAGTACTGCTATCAGACAAGCTTGGACCAGACCATCCACACATTCTGCCTAATATGATACAAAAACAGCTTCTACAAGTCATTACTCTCACTACTACTACTGTCAGCCACTGAACTATTAGCCTTGGCTATCCTCCTGCAAACATGGATTGTATGATATGTTAGCATTGTGTGCAAAAACCAATGAAAGTTCCCAGCAGTCATCCTTCTGAGGATTGAATCAAAACCTCCCAACCATGCATTCAACTGTTCACAAGCCTGTGTGTTGAATGCACTTTTCTTGTATAACTGCCCATCCCTTGCTCTGCCTGTCACTACAAGATTTGGGGCAGAACCATCCCTTGGTGTAGGATTGCACCATACTTGGCATAGATAATCATCAACAGAGTGGTTTGTGTAGTGGTATGAATCCACAATAAATTGACTTGTTTTACTCCATGTTTGGTCCCAGCTACCATTGGAAATACTGGTTCTCAGTACTTGGCAGGCCATATCAATGCAAATATAATCTGGCCTTGACTCTTCTGTTGGGAATACTTTCTCCAAGAAGTCTAGTATGTTAGAAGGTGACTCAGAAATTGCAAACTTGGCCCAACCCACAACAACTCCACATGGAGCACATATTGTTTCCACACAATAAGTTCTAGAGGGTATGAAGTGATCTTTGCCTCCATCATTGTTTTCAACTTCCTGGTCATGTGGCTGCTCATTTCTTGGCTGCTGGGTCATCCATGGCCAGGTATCATCTGCATGCCTAACTGCTCTCCTATAACCACTTAACTGTTTTGTTTGGTGGTTTCTGACAAACCTTTGCCACTTTGCCTGGTGTCCTTGACATGCTAATGTCCCATCTACTTTCTGCCTTGTGCAACGAGACACATGGCACTGACTACCATACAGATCTTCATGTAATGCACAATAAACTCCACCACGTGCATTTAAAAGGTCTGATGCACATTCCTCATATGCACATCTTGTATGCCCTATCACAATTCCATCAACCACTACCATCTTCACAGGTGATCTGATATTCTCATCCTCATCTTCTGATTCACTGTCTGATAAAGTTTGTGATCTCCTGTGCTTCTGGGTGCATTCTTTACATGAATGTCCATCTGCAGCTCTTATTATACCATTTTCACCCAAAACATGGTATGCTTCCTTTGTCACTTCTTCAATTGGTAGATTGTCTCTAATAGTCAGATTCTGATTTGACAAGGATCCAGTCATTCTAATAGATTCTTGAACAAATGCCTGCCATATTTGTCTTCTGCTGACCTTTCCCACATTTAAATTTTGATTTTGTGAGACACAGAAGGCATCATTCCAGAATTCAGTGTAGGCTGAAGTAGATGCATGAAAATTGTATGCACCACTCAGGACAGCAGAGGTAAATGATCGATCAACCCACAAACTTTGTCCAATTTTGACATATTTGGCAGAGTTAAGGTAGGTTCTTTCTGGTTGGTCCAGAAAGCCAGTAGGTGACCTCTCATGGTCTGCATAATAAATGGTATTGCATGTGTCACAAGAGCCTGCTAAAACTGGAACATTTTCATAGGCTTTGAAACCTTTGATGAGAGTGACATATGGTATATCCCTTGGCTTGGTGTTCAGGAGCAAAGAGTGTGGATTACATTTCTGTGTCTGGCATACAACAGCATCAGGACATATGACATGTATAGGCTCTATCGCCTTGTGGGACACAGGCTTTGTTTTTCCATCAAGCTTCATGGCCAATGCAATTGTAACTTGCTCTTGCATTCCAAATGCCATATCATCCTCCCTTAGCAGGAATGCATCCCCTGGTTCCTCCAATTTTTTTCTCAATGATCTTGCAAGGACTCTGATCCAAGCACTGGAATTTGTGGACCTCTCTTCTCTGTACTTCTTCACTTGCTGGCATCTATGCAGTTTTAACAGCTGCACATTTTCTGTCAAACTCAATAGTATGACAAGGATACTGGACAATGAGATAGTTGAGTTAAAGTTTTGCATGACAAAATTGCTAAATTGTTGGAAGGTTATATCTGGGAATGGGCTTTCAGTCAATCCTGAAGCACCAACTCTTGGTATACATGCAAGCAGAACAAATGCTCCCAACCAAGTCTGTGTCAAGTACACAATCCTGAAAATGGGCATGAAAAACAAACTGCATATTTCAAAAACAAGTTCAGATGATAATATATTTCAAGCCTTACTAATTCTTCTTCTTCTTGGATTTCTTTCCTTTGACTTCTTCTTCTTTAGCATCATCCTTCTTTCCCTTCTTTTCCTTCTTTCCATCCTTTGCCTCCTTCCCCCTTTTTCCTTTATTATTCTTGCCCTTTCCATCCCTGTCCTCATACCACTGTGCTAAGTCATAAAATTGGTATGATACCCCCTCCCCCCAAACTTCAGAATCAGTAGGAGAGTCCAGATCATTCTGCAACCATTTTTGCATATCAGGGTAGTTGGAGACCTTAGGAAACAACTTCTTGTAGTGTGAGTACCACATGGATTTAGAAACCACCATGTCAATAATATCTTGACCTGCAGGTTTCCTACCTTTCCACTGCCCAGCTTGAACCAAGTTTGTAAGAGTTGAGAAGGCCCTGATGATGGTTTGATATTATTTTTATTATTTTTATTATTTTTTCTCCTAGATTAGACCCCTGCGTACTACTAAGTACATGGTAGGGTATTGTCTAAGCACACAACAAACTATGTAATAAAATGTTCATAAGGATGCTAACTAAACTCGCTAAAAGACCAAAGGCCCCTTGCGAGGCCTGATCCAAAAAGGGGACCCAGCAAGGCACTACAGATATCAGTAGAGGGAATGATCAGAGAGTATACCGACCAAGTATCTAAAGAGGGAATGAGTGCGAGGTAGCCCTTAGGGCGCAAATGGTGCCGGTTTGATGGTAGGATGGGTGGGGGTGGTCGTCAACTGTTTCTTGGCATTTGGCCTAGTCTCTGTCCATGCTCTGATGGTACAGGTGCAGCCAAACAGGAATACCTTCTGTTGTCACAAGACATCTTGCTGAATCCTTCCATCTTCATCTTTGAAAGTCAGGACGACTGACAACTGTTTCCCTGGTTCGATGGTGGATGGCCAGCGGATCCAATAAGGCTGGATGGGCATACGGAGGGTGGTAGACCAATGGTTGTGCTGTAAGAGCTCGCTAGCTATGAGATCTGTCATGTAGGCAGGACCCATCATGGGGGTAGGGACCCCATTGATGCAGACACATCACCACTTTGTGCTGCTGAAGGGCTTAGTGGGGATCCCCCAAGTGTAATTGAGGGACGGTATGATATAGGGAAGCAAGTCGGTTAGCTGAGCTGATGTAACGCCTGGAGAACCAATGACAACCAAGTTTCCCTTTGAAGTCCTGGTAACTGAGGACAGGGTTGCAGGCGCCGGTACAGGTGGCAAGGGAATGGGCCCCGTTTCATGGGTAGCACCCAAGGAGGGGTTAGTCAAGAGGCTGTTGAGGGTATGGCATGCTGATTCAGTGTTAAAGTCGGATGGAAGAGGGACCTGGGGAACCAGTACCATCCGGGCACATGTGCGTATCTCACGGGTGGGTTTGGGTTGTGCTGGGGGGTCCCGAGTGGAGGGGCCTGCAGCAACAGCAGTGGCATAAGTCTTTGGGGATGTCCACAGGGAAGCCTGGATGGCACCAAGTTTGGAGCTAATTGCCTGAACCTGCTTGGCCAAACCCTGAAGCTCTGAGGAGCGCAGGGAAGCCGTTGAGGTAACGGCCTCATCCTGTGGTGCAGCGCTACCTGGAATCAACACTGACCATGATGCCTGAGCAGACTGGCTAAGAAAGTCTGTAATGGGCCGGAGAGTATTGTTGGGAGCAGAAGATAAACTGAAAAGGAGCACATCGGCCCTCTGGAGAAGTGCAACAATCTGGTTGACAGTTGTGGCCGTCAAATTGGGATCGCAGGGGTAGGATATCCTCATGTGAGGAGTAGGAGCCGTGCCCTTGTCCGTGGGCATGGCGGGAGGCAGTGGATGGGGCGTGGATCGGTTTTTGATAAGGGGATGGTGGTGGTAAGAGCATGAGAAGGGTCCTGGTTTGATATTTCAAGTAAGCAACCCTCACACCATCATGCTCAGATGAAACATCAGGATCCCTTAACAGATGACCAGGGATCCCAAGTAGTGTTGCTATCTCTCTCCTTGAAAGGGTCCCAGATTGTGTCATGGCCTGACTTACAGGACCCACAGCAACACCAGGAGTGTGGGAATGTAAAACATTTGATGGATTGTCATCCTCCTACAGGTTTTTCAGTATGGCCAAAATAAAGATCAATCAGAAACTTTACTAGAGCTATGACAAGGGAATATTCCCCATTGTCATTGGACCAGGCAGCTGAGTCATTAATCTGGATAGCTTTCTGGTACCTTCCTTTCAGGCTCCAGTTGCCTTCTTCAAAGACATAAATCCTCTGATTGTTGTCTGGAATATTGTCAGATTTACTTGGAGAAAAATGGCCAACTCACTCTTGACAGGGAGTATCTGTCAGCCAGGTCTGTAAGGACAGGAGTCATGGTCTTATTAGCTTCAATTTTGATGACCATCTTAGGCTTGGTGGATGATGGGCTCTCCCCAAGCATATAAACTTTCACTTTCCCAACCAATGGCCCAATCTCCATCTCTGTTACTTTCTCTGCATCAGCCAAGTTGAAAACATTTCCTTCAGCTCTCCCACGCAAAATCCCCTTTATGGTAGATGAAGATCCATGTGGGGGAGGACTACCCATGTGGATATCTATAACTTTGTTATCAGTCCAGGTAGAATAAATGTGAAACTTCCATCACCATGGTCATTAAACACATTTCCAGGAATATTATCATTGTTCTCCAGTGTCTGGTTATGAGTTAAATATTAGCCCTCAATCAAGTACAGGGCAAGATTGACCCTACCTGCCATTCTGTTCCATCAATATATTCTAATGCCTCCTCCTCTAACTCATCAACAGCTCCAAGGCTCTATTTTTGTTTAGCAGCTAGTCCAAATGTGACAAATTGCAACACACCTCTTTCTCCTTCCCTTTTCCTAACTTATTCTCACTCTCATTTGTTTTCCCCACATCCCCAACATCCTCAATGCCTTCTCTTTCATTCTTGTCAAGATCCTGTTATAGTAAAACTAAGATCCAGGTAATAAGGTTTGTATTATCATAACTCACCTCCACTGATTTATCTCTAGTATCCTCCTCATCAATCTCCTCATCAATCTCATCCTAACTGGTGGTCCTTTCCTCCTGTTCATATTCACTCCCTGAATCATCTGATTCAATCACAGAATCTCTATGAGCACATGTGACTTGTTGCTTGGGCTTGCTTTGTAACAGTAGCTGGCCTGAGTGTGGACGTGCTGGAGGGGCAATAGGTATACCACTGGCTTCAAGAATTTCTTCAGAACTACAATTTGTCAAGGTAGGGTGGTGAACAAATACAAGTATATTACAGGTATATTAAATACATATAGAGATTAAATACAGATTGATTTCCAAGGGTGTGGGGTGGACATGGGTGGTGTGAATGAATCACCAAGGGTGGGGATGGGTGGACAAGAGTGTGGGGGTGGTGGATGAGGTTGGGGATGGGTCAACAAGGGTGTGGGGTGGGCGTGGGCAGTGCGGGTGAGGCTCCAAAGGTGGGCGTGGGTCAATGAGTGGTGCACAGTGGGCACAGGGTGGTGTGAATAAAATACGGATGAGGGGGATGGGTTTATGACGGTGGGCATGGGTGGACAAGGGTGTGGGGTGGGCGTGGGGGGTGCGAATGTGTTACCGAGGGCAGGCGTGGGTTGACAAGGGCACAAGGTGGGCGTGGATGAATTACCGAGGTGGCGTGTGAGTCATTGAAGGTAGGTGTGGGTCAATGAGGGGTGCACAGTGGGCGCAGGTGGTGTGAATGAAATACGGATGAGGGGGGTGGGTTTACAATGTGGGCGTGGGTGGACAAGGGTGCGGGGTGGGCATGGGTGGTGTGGATGTGTTACTGAGGGCGGGCGTGGGTCAACAAGGGCGTGAGGTGGGTGTGGATGACATACCGAGGTGGCAGGTGAGTCGTCAAAGGTGGGCATGGGTAAACGAGGGGTGTGGGTGGTGTGGATGAAATACAGATGAGGGGGGGTGGGTTTATGACAGTGGACATGGGTGGACAAGGGTGCAGGGCAGGCGTGAGCGGTGCGAATGCATTACCAAGGGTGGGCATGGGTTGACAAGGGCACAAGGTGGGTGTGAATAAAATACTGATGAGGGGGATGGGTTTATGACGGTGGGCGTGGGTGGACAAGGGTGTGGGGTGGGCGTGGGGGGTGCGAATGTGTTACCGAGGGCAGGCGTGGGTCGACAAGGGCACAAGGTGGGTGTGGATGAATTACCATGGGTGGGCATTGGTTGACAATGGTGCAGGGTGGGCGTGGGCATTGCGGGCAAGCCATCGAAGGCAGGGGATGGGTCGTTGGTGGTGTAGTTGAATTTTGGGCGAGTTGTTGAAGGGAGGGATGGGTGTCGTCAAGTGGTGGTGAGTTGACAAGAGCACAGGGTGGGCGTTGACAATGCGAGTGTGTTGAGGAGGGCGTGGGTGATTTTCCGATGGTGAGTAAGTTGTCGAGGGGAACAGTGAGGATGGGGAGGAGAGAACCTGGTCAGTACTTGTAAGAAGAACAAATAAAACCACTCACAGTTTTAGATGCTCTCTGACAGCGGGTAAAAGGGTGGTGGGCATGGGCATTGTGGTTGTGAGGGTGGGTAATACATAGTAAAGTGGGCGCATTTGGGCGCATTTGCATGTGAGGGTGTTGGTGGGGCATGGCACAGTGGAAAAATGCGGTGGGGGTGGTGGATTGAGTCAAGAAAGCAAGGGAGAGAGGAGGAGGTACATACCTGGGGGTGTTGGCAGCTGCTGCGTCTTCTTTTGCTCGAGTGGCTGAAGTCTTCCTGTTGAAAACATCATTCAAGTGATACAAAATGGAAATGGGTGGGCCATACCTGTTCCCCTTGCCTTGCTTGCTCATTGTCACCTTGTCAATGGCATCATCTGATGCGTCATCATCCCTCTTCTTCCTCCCTTTTGTCTTCCTCTTGTGCTCAGGGCTGGCTTGAGCAGAGATGGTTGATATTGTCCTCTTGTGACCTTTTCACAATGGTGAGGTGGCGGCAGTGGCAGCAGCAGGTGCGTTGGCTGATGAGCGAGTGGTGGGCATGCTGTGTGAATGGTTGTGACAATGTGTCACATGAGTGATGTGTAGCTAGTGTCATCACATGAGTGATATGCCCATGGCACACATGTGGCATCACATCAACTGAATGTAGCACTGCCAAATAGAAATATATGTAAACAAGGCCAAGGGTTACATTTATGTACATTTCTTATAATACTTTCTAATGTATGTGATATATTCCTATCAGACTCCAATTAGTCCGATTTGACTCTGCTCCCAGTCCATCGGACTGTGTCCGATATCGTCCGATTTGACTCCTATGAAATGGTCGGACTGGGATCGGAGTCAAATTGGAGTGCAATCGGAATTTTACTGCCATTCTATTAATGAGTTTTTTTCATTGGAGTCTGATCGGACTCTGATAAGACTCCATTGGACTCCGATCGAATAGGGGGGGACAGTAAAGAGCTCAGTCAGGGTCCTCAACCCTCACCCTGCAGTACAATATAGGTACGTTATTTAAAGATTCTGGTATTCAAATTTGAAACTACACTAATCGGGGGCCAAACAGTTGTCCTGATAGCACTATACTCTTAATGAGTACAGCCTTTCTCAAGAGTGTGTGACCAAGCAGCAGCTACTCTCAAGGACTACAAATATAGTAATGATGTATGTACGGTATAGCCTTCAAGGGCCTAGACCAGGGCAATTTAATGTGCATAGGGGCTGGTGAGGCTGGTCCTACAATGCGAGTGATGTATTGTGTCACTACTCTGGCACTGGTATCCTGTGCACAGGTAACCCTATATACTGGGTTAGGTACTTTGGTTTGTGTAGACTGGGAATGTAAGATGAGGCTTTTATAGATGCCCCAAAGAACTATAGTTTGACAGTTTTATTGTCTGACAACAAATAAACACTTTAGACTCAGTGGATGAGTGTGTGATCCCCCCTGATATCAAGTCCCCTTAGCCCAAGGGTCCGGGCGCAAGCGTGATGCTCTAGTTACAAGTGTGGGGGCAGTAAGCAGGTGTAGCAGTCAAGTTCTACTATCAGGACTACCCTTGCCATGACGGCTTAGGGCCCCAACAGAAGACTTAGGAGTAGAGGAGATGAGGGTAGGGAAGAAACCTGAGAGAACTCGACTGAGGACTCTGGGTGCTGGTTGCATGGTTTATATACAAATGTACATGGTCTGTGTGCTAACCCCTACAACCCTAAAGGATGTAGAACCCTATGCTATTAATAGTCCCATGTGAGTCATACTGGACAGCCATGACTGCGCATTGACTGTGCATTAGTAAGCATGGCTGTGTCCTTGGTCCGGTAGTCCGTTTATCTAATCTAATCGTAATCTAATCTAATCTTAGCGCTGACTAGATAAGATAGACACCAACTTAGCTAAGTGTTTGGCTACCATATATGTAAAATACAAAGAAATGAAAATGAAAATGACTTAGAGAATTTGAGTGTTCAATACAAGTCATGACATAAAGGCACATATTTAAATGGATATCTACATGAATGGTTATTCATGGAACAACTGAGTGGTTTTGAAGATGGGACAAATTGAGTTTGTGGACTTATACAAAGTATATATGGCCTAAAACAAGCAGGACACAAATGGAATAATGAGTTTAATGGAAAATTTGTAAATCAATATTTTATCTCTGATCCATGCATATACCTCTGTGATGAAAAAGGGCAGATTGGTATTATCACCATTTGGGTTGACAATTTAATTGTGTTCACAAGTGATGATGAAATCATGGAGAAAATGATTAAAGACTAACAAATGTTTGAAGCGCTTGACTTAGGTGAGCCTTGTAAAATTCAAATCCATTGCCTCACAACTGGTACATTTCTTCCCAGCCATGCATTCCATGTGACATGGTTGATACATGGACTTGTCCAAGCTCATGCATCATTGTTGTTTTGATGACTGCAGTGCTTTCCTGGTAAGGGTATTGCCATGACAAGATTTTGTCTATTGTTGGGTAGGCAGGAGATTAAACACATCCCAATACTTTTGCTTGATCAGGATTAAGTAACAGTATCCTGGAATGTGGTTATGTAGCATTGCAACTTGGGGTCTCTTCATGTATTGGTCCAATCCATCATCCCAATCCAGGGCACCCATGTGCTTGCAATCATGTCCCATCCTTTAGGTCCTTTTGGGATGTGCTCAATATGGTAACAGTCATTATATCCATATGTGCATCTGATGTTCACACAACCATGGGTGTTGCAGAGGTTGTAGTCCCATGAATTGATCTCCTGGATTTGAGGGAACACTGGCCATTCATACATATCCCAAAACTGATTTTTTATTAAAATCAGGTATCAGTAACCAGGTACATCATATGCTTAGTGTGGGCAGGATGTGGGTATGGGTAAGGAATTGTGATCTCCTTTTCAACTTCCTGCTTCCAGTTGTTGATTGTCCTTTGTTTTTCCTTGTTGAACCCTTGTTTGGGTTCAGTATCCGCAGATAACCAATCTGCTGCACAGGGGACCATTCCATTGTACCAGTAGGCATCTGCACCTGCAGTTCTGGTTAGCAACTTGCTAGGTCCAGTGTGGGCAGTTACCACTTGGGCATATGACATGGGTGCTGTTGTTGAGCATGCTACTGACGATTGTCCTGCTACCCAGGATTGAATTGTGGAAGTGCGTGCCTTCCCTTTCTTGGACTCCTTTTGTCTGCCAAATTGAGTGAACTTGTTGTACTTGCTATGCCCTTCCATGCATTTGAGATCCTTCCAAGTATAGGATTTGTCTTCATGTGGGCACAGTGCAGCTTTTTTAATGATATGGTACATGTCAGCTTTATGATGGTCCTGGAGACCAAATTTGATGGTCTCATTGTGCATCTTGGGTTCCCAGGACAGTATTTGCATAACAGTTGGCCATGCCAGCCAATCAAACTTGTTGTAGAATTCTTTTTTGAACAGGTACATATAACAGTACCTGCTCCTGCACCAAGGTTGATATCTGTGGCATATGTGCTTGGTAATTTCAGATGAGTCAACACTTTGACCCATTTGTCCATGTATGACATATCCTCCCCAATGAGTTTGAGGAAGTCTGCAAGTCCCAATAGGGGAGAAGTGCCAGGGTCATTCTTCATGATGAGGGGCAAGACCAGAAACAGTGTATTGCATTGCATGGGCATGTCCTTTTTTCTTAGACGTGCCTTCATGTATGGATCAGATTGTTTCCCATCCAATCATTCTTGGTTTGCTATCTTGGCCATTGCCCTATTGTAGCTATGGGTTTTGATGTTCCTGTTTTTGGCATGCATCAGCCAATTCTGTTCTTTGGCTGACAAGACCAAACCATTATGTTGCAGTGTAATCATGTTCCAGCCCATCAACAGGAGCTGGATGTTTGACAGCATGTCAAACAGTCATTGCTGGATTTTGGATTCCAGATCCATGTTGTGTAGGAGCCCTTCTAGGGTCTGCCTATCCTTCTCCATTTGGGCAAGTTCCTTCTTGACCCATTTTTGATACTGGATTTTGTCCTGGCGCTGCCTGAGAAGCTCTTCCCAGGCTTCCTCCTGTTCATGGAGGGATTCTTGTTCCTGCTGCCACAGCTGGAATGTGCATTGTCATTGTTGGAGATGATGCTCCTTGTGTTGTGCCTTGCACCATTGATAAAATGCCCATACATGGGCATCACGTTGTCTGTTGTCAGTAACAGTAGTGACTGACCAAGTAATTTCTTCCATGCACTCCTGCACACATTCAATGGCAAAGCATTTGCCAGCCTGCACAAGAGTGAGACTGGTGTGGGGAATGATGTAGTTGAATATAGAGGCCATTTTTGCTTCCCTAATTGTTGCCTTAGATCTTTTAAGTAAAAAGGCTGTTGACTCTTCTTCTATATTTGTACTTCCTAATACAAATATTCTTTGATGCAGTCAATAATGCACCCACACTCAATTCTTGGATTCAGTTCCACCAACTGACCCAAAATCACAGTGCCTGGGGTTTCACTCAAGTCTCCTTGTGCTCAGATTGTTAGATCTGATACATAATTGGTATCTCGAGACTGTTCTCCTTGTTACATGGCACACTAGTGGATTGCCTTTGCTCATTCCTGAGCTTTTCTGAGACAAATGGTATAGCCTGTTGACCAGTGCCTGCCTGCACTTTCAATCACACAGGACTATTCTTATCCAAATGCCTTTTGTTGACTAGTAACCTTTCAGTAGTAGTCCCTGACAATGGTCAGATGAGTCTATCTGCTGTTGGCATTGATGGCAATCCTCAAGAGCTGCTTGCATGGTCATGCGTCATAACATGCACCAAGGTCAGATGTGCAGTCTTGAGGGAACTTGTCAAGAGCACGCACAACAGCAAGCAAGAGATGCCCAAGGTTGCAAACAACAGCAAGAGGTGTGGTAGTGAAGACTCTAGATTATGTTAGGATGGATCCCACACAACCACAGGTCTCACAAGAGAGAGAGAGGGACAAGAGAGTTTATTCAACACAATAGACCAGCAAGCTGGGTAAGAGCAAACTATCTAGAGTCTTAGGACTCCTACCTACAGACACACCTCCTTATACATATACCCCAATCCATGGTCTGTGTGCACAGACTGCACTGCCTCCAAGGCTATGCACACACAGCAACAGTCCAGGCCCTTCCATAGCTAGACTACTCTGGACCCCTATGCCTAGACCTTTGTACAGCCACCCATGGCTTACCTAACCAGTCCTTCCATAACGGATCCCCTAAGCCCCTATGCATATTGGTATATTGTCCTGTGTCTGTAGGCCTCCAGATAAAATATAGAAAAATAAAGAAAAATGTGTAGAGTCATAACAGAGCATCTCATTGTTGCCTGTCAACCACAGTGGCGACCTTTGTGTGAACTTTCTTTGTAATTGTGCATCCTCATGCCCATTCTGCCTCAAAAGCAATTCCTATTTTGCCCAATGACATGTTGGCAAACAGTAATACATATTTGAACACCTGTTCCATTGTGACAAGTGTAACAGGTGTTGTGATAAGATAGGGTGATTGTTGGATTATGTAAAAATCCACAGAATGCCTTGTGTGAAAGGTGTGTTTTGTTCTGTAACAAAAATCTTTGATTACTTCTGTCTCTCAGCACTACAGACAGCAATCCATTCATTTGGCTATACAGTGAATGCTCTCAGATGAGAGGATGTTGCCAAGGGGGTCCAATGGTTGACCTAAAAGACATGGTGCCCAGGGCTTCACTCAGATGTCCTTGTGCTCAGTTCAAAGAACTGATATGTTATTGGTATTCTGAGACTGTTCTCCTTGATACACAGCATGTCAGTTAGATTGTCTTCATTGTCAACCAATGGTAATCAGGCCTGATCTGTACTGGTGCACCTACACCACATAGAGATGAGGGTTCCTCCTGACTATTTTGTTGCCTAGGCCATGGTTTTTGTTTGCCGCACTATTGGACTCACCAATGCTGCCTCTACAGCCAAGGATGTACTCTGTCACAATAGCTGTTTGTTGCCAAGAAATGAAATGTGTTGAAGTTGCCTAGGATGTAGGTGATATTGACAGAAAAGTGATAAGCATGTTTGCCTCATGTATCAATGAGCAAGATGTGCTCTTCATTATTGAGTCAAACAGTGAGATAGTAAAGCCTTACAATTATGTTAGAATGTTGTTCCACACAATCTCAAGGTTTGAGAGAAGGAGAGAAAGAGAGTGATAGTTGAACTGTGTACAACAGAAACAATTGTAAGGCTAAGGAGCACTACCTACTAACCCCTCCTTATATACCTTTGTCCTCATGTGACTCCTCCCCCCTTGACTCTCAATGACTCAGACACCTCATGGTTGCTGACCTAACCCTCCAGTGGCTGTGCCCTTTATGTAATCAAAGAAATAAAGAAATTGTAACAGTTATATTCATGAATGTGAAGATGATCTTTTTCCAATCAGTGTTGTAATTGGTGTTCAGATCAAAGAATATTTTGCAATCATTTATAAATAGCTTGGCTAGGTGTCAATTGCCTTCGAATTTAGTGGGCATAGTGTTGGAATAGCTATGATCTACATACAGACACTACAAGCATAGATATCATATCTACATATAGTAGTCACATTGTTTGTAGTTATTTACAACACACATAGCTGGCAATATGAGTTGAACTCATCACCTCGGAATGGGCCTGACACTTGTTGTCCACTGCTGGACAATTCCTTCAATCCAGGTCACAAGATCTACACCTTGGAATCCAACACATAGGACCCTTGATGCTGCAATTGTTGTCTGCTTGTGCATCAGCCACCCCTATATCTGGTGTACTGGGTGTAGGTGGTGTGGGTGGTGGTTCTGATGGAGATGGTGGTTCTGGAGTTGGTTCTCTTGGTGGTTCATGTGGCATTTCCTGTTTCAGCAATGGTGGAACAATTGGCTGTGCAAGTTCTAAAGATAGAAGGGGGTTTCAATGTGTTTCCTAATGAGGATATGAACTGTAAAGGACTAGGCTGTATGGTTTCTGAGTCCTGTTGAAATGATTTAAATGGGGCAGTCTCAAATAGGTCACTGGATTCTTCTAGATCTGCTCCTTTGAGTGAGTCTGAATCTGAGTCACTAGGTGCATGGAATTTCTGCTTTCCACTGGAAGATTCTCTGGCAGATTCAGTCCTGAGGTGCTCAGGGATGTTATCAATCCCTCCAGGTATGTAGTAGGGTCCTAGGAATGCTTTGTCTTCTATACAGACTTCTTGTCCTTTGGAATAATAGGTCCAATGCAATCTGGATTTATTGAATGTGATTTCTACTCCTTTGAGATAGTAGAGTTTCTGGAATTTATGAGATCTGTTGGGTGGGCAGTTCTCTTTCTGTGGTGTCCAGAAATTACTGGATGCAACAAAGGAATTGTCTGATCTGTATTTCCAGATTTGATTGTGGGTATCCTTGTAGATCTGAAGTCCATCAAGGAAGTACTGTCCTCTGATCCCTCTAGTAGCTTTATTGGGTGGTGGAGCTCCTCAGGTGAATACTCCTGAAATCTTGAATAGGGTCCAGTTACCAACTGGTCTGGGAAGTTTGACAGTTGTGCACTAATGAGCTGGTACTCAAGCTGTCTTGGTAAGTTTGACTTAAATTGTTATGATGATGAGTCATCATCCAATCTAATCAATGACATAATGCCATGAGGATTGTCCAAGACAATAACAAGATAGAGTCTGGCAAAACACAATTGAGTAGACAGTGCTAAGTCCAGTGAATGAGACTCAGGCTTGAGACAAGTGAGGTGGATGAGAGTGCTTGAACAATGACTTTGACAATTTCACCAGAACTTGTAGTTTCCAGAGATGTAACTTGTGTATTACAAGCTAAGTCAAACTTAAGGTTTGACCTAAGACAAACTCTAGTATTTATACCTAAACCTGCTGTCTGTAAAAGGTAAGGAATGTGCTAGAGAATGATATCATAGTGATGTCATAGAAACAAAATGAAGGTAAGCATATGTCATAGATGAAAAGGGTCATGCTTATGTGAGTGGTGACATTGCATAATCATAGAAAAGTGGTGGTGGTGCATAGGTGTTCAAGAAAGGAAGGTGCTGATGTAAGGAAAATGAAAATGTTCACAAGTCACTTAGCATGAAGGGTGTTATGATAACACCATTGGATCTCTTAAGTCATAGAGGCAGCTAGGATGAAGACTCACATACACAAAGGCAAAGGCAGACAGTAAGACTCTATCAGAGTTAGATCATGAACTTGGATGACAGGATCAAGGCTTAATACAGATTCAATCTTATCTCAATATCTTATCTTATCGTTATCACATCAGGATGGAAACCCTTATCGGGTTATCGAAGATCTTATCTGGATCTTATCTGGAAGATTACATAAGCGGACCATGAGTCAAACATGAGGATGAGTGTGAGGAGGCAGAGAGGCAGAGGCACAGCAGTGCACAGTAGGGAATGAGGGAGATGGCAGGTGGTAGTTGGGTTAGTATTAGAGGCATATAAGGAGGTCTAGTAGTTAGTAGCTACTCTAAGACTCAAGATAGTTTGTCTTGCTCAGACAGCTACTGTTTACTTCAAATCTATTCATTCTTTCATTCTTGTTCTCTTCACTCACTTGCAGCAAGCTTGAGTGTTGTGTTTGTTTGAGTGTAGCTCCTAACATCTGTCTACAGTTAATATACCCCCTTTCCTCAACAAGGCCTGTGGGTCTGTGTCCTAAAGGATGATGGGTTAGTGTTGTTGGGCATGAGCTCATAACAGGGACTAGCATTGTCCCAGCAAATTCTGATGCAATATGAGAATTATGCTATGCATTACAGTCAACTCCCTCTTAATCCATGGCCCTCAAAAGCCATAACCCCTTGTAACCCATAGCATTTCTGATATCCCAAGTTGGAATGCAGGAATCTGGCACCTATAATCCATAACTCTCTCATCTGCAATAATTCATAACCTTTTGGGAGTCCAAAACCCATAGGGACATGGGATATTCTGTAGATATAGCTACATTAGGCAATATTGTCTTAGTGTTTCAGTTACTAAACAGGAAAGGATAACCCAGAAGTTTGTCTCCATCCATGGTGTTCACTCTAGATACCCTGAAAAAGGGCTTGAAATCTCATAAAAAAACAAGTCCAAAAACAGAATGCAAAGATCAAGGCTGATTTAAAAGCCAAGGAGCCTATCTCTGCAGTTGATGAAGAATGGCTTGATACTGCTGGGAATCTAGTAGTTGAGGAATGGATTTTGCTTGCATTAGAGGATGTTTCAAACTATGAGCAAGCATTAAAAAGGCTCAATTCAAAGGACAAGGCCATAGTTGACAAACTATGGAAAATGGGTGGTGGTACAATGAACTCAGAGGCTGGTGCATCAAGAAAGCACTGAAATGAAAGCAAGATTCTACTCTGATTTGAAGATATTTGTGGTTCTGAAAATGCATCCTATATCCTGAAAAATATGATGAAAAGGATTGGAATAAGTGCCAAAAGGTCAAACAGATATCTGAACATAAAAACTCTTTTTTTTTTTTTTTTTTCCTAGATTATACCCCTTCGTACTAAGTACATGGTAGGGTATCATCTAAGCACACAACAAACTACGTAATAATATGTCCACAAAGATGCTAACTAAACTTGCTAAAAGACCAAAGGCCCCTTGCGAGGCCTGGTCCGAAAAGGGACCCAGCAAGGCACTACAGGTATCAGTAGAGGGAATGATCAGAGAGTATACTGACCGAGTATCTAAAGAGGGAATGAGTGCAAGGTAGCCCTTAGGGCACAGATGGTGCCGGTTCGGTGGTGGGATGGGTGGGGGTGGCCGTTGACTGTTTCTTGGCATTTGGCCTGGTCTCTGTCCATGCTCTCATGGTACAGGCACGGCCAAACAGGAATACCTTCTTTTGTCACAAGACATCTTGCTGAATCCTTCCATCTTCATCTTTGAAAGTCAGGATGACTGATGACCGTTTCCCTGGTTCGATGGTGGATGGCCGGCAGATCCAGTAAGGCTGGATGGGCATGCGGAGGGTGGTAGACCAATGGTTGTGTTGTGAGAGCTCACTGGCTATAAGATCCATCGTGTAGGCAGGACCTGTCATGGGGGGTAGGGACCCCATTGATGCAGACATGTTGCCACTTTGTGCCACTGAAGGACTTACAGTGACTCAAAAAAGTGATTCAATGTTTGGTGCTTTTGAACTGTTTGTAGAATAACTGAAGAGAAAAGACAAACAAGGATAAACTATCTGGAGCTGAATAAGAGCAGTACATCAGGGCTACATACTGATAAATAAATTATGTAATTAGGCACAGTATCCATGGAGGTATGGGCAATTTAATTTGATAACTCATTGAATCACTTATTTGAGTGTGCATCAGAAACATCAGAAACTGACATGAATCAGGGGGCTATGACCTGAAACTGATGATGGATGGTTATAAAAATGATGGTACCTTGACATTAATGTTATATAAGCAGTGCAAACATGCCAGGGCACCCCACTTCTGATATGCACCCCATCTCTGCTGCTCACAAGGAAAACATCATTTCCCTTGCCTCCCATGGTCGCTCCACCCAATATATTGCCTCGCACACTGACATTAGCCAGCCTACTGTCTCCAGAGTACTTCAAAACATTCTTCCCAATCAACAAACACCTCATCTTGGTTGTCCTTCCAAGCCCTCTGCCACTGCCACTCAGTCCATCCTCTTACAGATCACCACTGGTAAGGCTGCAAATGCTGTCCATGTTACCAGGCACATAACCACTATCATTTCCAATCCAGTCTCCACCCAGACAGTCAGGAATGTCCTCAAGAAACACTCATTCAAGGTTGTAACAAAGAAGAAAAGCCACTGCTCACCACAGTGCACAGGAGGATATGGTTGGCATTTGCTGTGAAGCACAGGGAGTGGACAGTGGAGGACTGGAAGAGGGTAATTTGGTCAGATGGTAAGTAGTGGGTGTGGAAACAGGTGGGGGAGGGGTCAATTGAAAGGGAGGTACAAGGAACAGTGAAATTTGGGGGTAGAGATATCATGGTATGGAGCTGTATGGGCTGGAATAGTGTGGAGGAGCTTACAGAGGTTAAGGGGAGGATTGATGCTGATCAGTAGGTGGAGATTTTGGACAGTCGCTTGCTGCCCAGCTTGGAAGAATCTGGTATTGCTGAAGATGAAGTCATTTTCCAGCAAGACAATGACCCAAAGCACACCTGCAGAAAGGCCAAAAATTAGATGGAAGAGAATAATATCATGCTTCTAGACTGACTTCCAGTCTCCAGACCTTGATCCCATTTAACACCTCTGGCAACATATCAAAATGCAGTTGGAAAGGAGTTTGGCAGATTTGGGAGAGTGGAAGAGAGGTGTGGAATGATATAGAGCTAGATGTGTGTCAGAACTTAATTGAAAGCATGCCTAGAAGGGTGGAAGCAGTGATAAAAGCAAAGGGGGGTAATACAAAGTACTAGAATAACCATTTCCTATATTTCTTATTCACACTCAAAAAAGTGATTCAATGAGTCATCAAATCAAATTGCCCATATCTCCACGGATACTGTACCTAGTTACATAATTTGTTTATCAGTATGTAGCCCTGATGTACTGCTCTTACTCAGCCCCTCATGGTTTACCCTTGTTTGGCTTTGTTTTTGAGATATTTCACAAACAGTCCAAAAGCACCAA
This sequence comes from Amanita subjunquillea, assembly GCA_020011035.1. NCBI lineage: Eukaryota > Fungi > Basidiomycota > Agaricomycetes > Agaricales > Amanitaceae > Amanita > Amanita subjunquillea. Next base: position 703,264 of record JAEBUT010000011.1, on the reverse strand, counting down.
ACATTGAATCACTTTTTTGAGTCACTGTAGTGGGGATACCCCAAGCATAATTGAGGGATGGTGTGATATAGGGAAGCGAGTCAGTTAGCTGAGCTGATGTAACGCCTGGAGAACCAATGACAACCAAGTTTCCCTTTGAAGTCCTGGTAACTGAGGACAGGGTTGCAGGCGCCAGTACAGGTGGCAAGGGAATGGGCCCCATTTCATGGGTAGCGCCCAAGGAGGGGTTAGTCAAGAGGCTGTTGAGGGTACAGCATGCTGATTCAGTGTTGAAGTCGGACAGAAGAGGGACCTGGGGAACCAGTACCATCCGGGCACATGTGCATATCTCACGGGTAGGTTTGGGTTGTGCTGGGAGGTCCCGGGTGGGGGGGCCTGCAGCAACAGCAGTGGCATAAGTCTTTGGGGATGTCCACAGGGAAGCCTGGATGGCACCAAGTTTGGAGCTAATTGCCTGAACCTGCTTGGCCAAGCCCTGAAGCTCTGAGGAGCATAGGGAAGCTGTTGAGGTAATGGCCTCGTCCTGTGGTGCGGCGCTACCTGGAAGCAACACTGACCATGATGCCCGGGCAGACTGGCTAAGAAAATCTGTAATGGGCTGGAGAGTGTCGTTGGGAGCAGAAGATAAACTGAAAAGGAGCATGTCAGCCCTCTGGATAAGTGCAACAATCTGGTTGACAGTTGTAGCCATCAAATTGGGATTGCGGGGGTAGGATATCCTCATGTGAGGAGTAGGAGCTGTGCCCTTGTCCATGGGCATGGCAGGAGGCAGTGGATGGGGCGTGGATCGGTTTTCGATAAGGGGATGGTGGTGGTAAGAGCGTGAGAAGGGTCCACATAAAAACTCAAATGCAACAAATGCCCAGAGGATTGAGATCCTCAATTGGTATCATGCTAATGGTCAGCACCAAATGAAGACCGCCAAACATTTTCAAAAAATATACCCAAATCTTAGAATCAACCAGTCCATGATCTCAACTTGAGTTAAGAATGAAAATACATGGTGTCAAAGTAGCATGGTGACAGGCACAGCAGAATAGTAGAGCTAAGTAAGTAAACACTTACTAGTAGCTGTAGTTTGAATACACTAAGGTCCACTGTTAGGCAATCACCTTGTAGAGCTGAGAGGATGTAGATTCACATCTACCTACAGGTATTTATACATTCTATCTACCAGAGTTGTATTCCACTATTCTGCGCTAAAAATAGCGCAGACTGCAGACTTGTATTGCACTTGGTAAATATGAACTCTATAATAATCTCCACATGTGTAAACAATAGTTTATGGACAGACATGAGATGTCTCCACAGTATGGAATACAGTGGATAATTATCTGCACTGCAGAATATCACAGGAAATTATCTGGAACACAGAGTATGGATAATTTCTCACAATATAATGTGGAGTTCAAATCTGGACTTTGTTGGATTTCAACACATGGCAAGAAAAGTATCAGAGCAATCATTTGGCAAGGCACATCCACCAAACAGAGCATCTGGAGGTGATGAAAATGTTAGATATTTGGATTGCACAGGCCATGGAGGATAAAATCATTCTCACTGGTGAGGTCCTGCACCAGAAGTGGAGAATGTTTGCTGATAATGTTGGCATCCCAGCCTTTATCTCAGCAAGGGATGGTTGACATGTTTGAAGTTGTGAAACAACCTGAAACAATTTAAGCATCATGGGGAGGCTGGTTCTGCAGCTATTCAGGTAGTAGAACAGGACAGGGAATGAATTCAGCCATTGATCTTAGAGCATGGTTATGGACTGCAGGATATCTTTAACATGGATGAGACAGGATTATTCTATGCATCAGTATTGGTTTCTTCAACATGATGACTATTCAATCAACAGATTGCCTCCCAATTGAGGGCTTTCAGAGCAAAGGTACTCAGGCATGAAAGGCAAGAAAGTTTGTCTGACATATGCCTTGACAACAAATGTGACTGGCTCAGAGACACTCCCACCTTTCACCATTGGTAAAGCAGAGAAGCCATGTGCATTTAAGAACAAGACTGGTAGACAGCTTGGGTTTAATTATCAGCCTAATGCAAAAGCCTGAATGACAACAATGCTGTATCAGGAGTGATTGTTGAAGACAGATTCTGCTGCCCCAGGACAATTTCTCAGGCCATATTGAACCAGAAGGTCTCACAAGCATACAGGTCAAAAATTTTGCACCAAACCTTACAGCACATATTCGGCCCAATGATCAGGGCATCATTCACTGCTTCAAAGCTCATTACTGTGCAAGATATATCCAATGTGCTGTCAATCATTATGAGTCCAGCATCACCCCATCCTCTATCTATGATATTGATCAGCTGGAAGCAATGCAATTGGCCAATGCTGCTTGGCAGGATGTTGATTCAACCACAATTCAATGTTGTTGGCAAAAGGCAGGCACCTTACCACAGGTCAAGACTGTTGAAACATCAAAGCAGACACAGCACTAAGCTAAGTAAGCATTTCAACTACTTACTATGTTTTTAGTTAGTTGCCTTACTAAAGAACTGTTTGTTAGTTTGAAAAAACTGAGGGACTTGATGCTCAGAATGCCCTCCTTATATACATTTCAGAAACCCTAACCTTAAATGATGTACTTAACTATTCTAAACATATTACTAATGGTCCAGTACCTTAAATGAGTCATTCTGAGTCTATTCTAATAATAATTTTTCTAGATTATTCTAAATGACATCATGCACAGCAATGCATAGCCTTGCACAGTCATGTTGAGTCATAATATATTATTAGATGTTCTATAACATTCTATATGACTCAGTCAATGAGTCATACAAGTCATTATGAGTCATTGCAACTGCATATAATATGAGTCATTATGACTATGTTGAGTCATTGATTATCTAATATTATATTAAACGATTATCTTATCATCATCTATCTTATCTATTATGTAATACAGATAAGATGGTGGATTAGATGGATTAGATTAGATAACAGGTAACTATTTCTAGAGTTTTGACAGAGACCATGTCCAACAAGCCATCTATCCCTGTCTCATCCCTCATCCAGAAGCACTCAGGAAGCTGAAGACCCTGCAAAAGATGCTGAGTTGCATGTCACAGTTGCTCTAGATGAATTGGAGGCAACTGAAACCCTTCAATGTTCAAACAGGTTAGATATCACAATCAACAATGATGAACCTATTGAAGCTTACCCAACATGTAAAGAAGCACTCCAAGGTTCATTAACAGTGATCAAATACCTGAAGGAGATTGACAACCCATTTGTGTGAAAGCTGGAGGTTATGTTGGGTTCATTTGGATGGCAGACAAGGGTTGCTGAGATGCAAAATCTCAAAGAAACAAAGCTGACTGACTACTTTAGTAAAGTAGCCTGTAAATAGGTGTTCTAGACAATAAAGCTCAATATTTGACTGTATATGTCACTAGGTGTACATTCAGTGCTACTCTGGTGGGTCACTTCCTTACCCCATACCCTCCAAAAACCCATAACATTTTGGCTATCCCGAGGGCTATGGGTTTACTGTATGAGTAAGTCTACTGTAGTATCACCAAATGGAGTTTCCTAAATTTCTCCTTTGGTAGTTTTTGATGAGGTTGCTAGCTTAGCTCATTTTAAGTCAGTATAAGTCCATTAAGACATCATTGATGCAGACCGGCAGCCCCAGAGCAGCAACACCCCCCCCAGAAATCTTCTCATAATTTTTAGCCTATCCCAAGCACTATGAATTAAGAGGGAGTCAACTGTACGAATTTGGATGCAAATGCATGATCAGAGTTAATTCGGGGCGAGGTGAATCAATTGGGACATCAACACACGATCGTTGTCAGGGGAGGCTGGTACTGCGCATATAAGAGAGCGATAACGGAAGGCCGCGGCATCTTGTGCTGGTCACCGCATCCTCCTCTGGCAGGTAGGAATGTTTGTATCCGCTCCCATCTTTCTCATCCTCTTGGTTCCTCGTCTTGTGCATGGAGCCCCGACCCCTGGGCCTCCCGGAAATCAGCCCGGCTCCCCACCCGTATCACAACCTGCCGGACTACCGTCACTGACCCATATGATACTGGGGTGCACACCCAATCAAGAGCCCCGCTTGGCGCCCGATCCCCAAATACCGTCAATGGGATCTGTACTGAAGTTTGCTAAATTACCGCCCAATTGGGCACCACCCAAACTTGCTCATGGACTATCAACAAACCCTGGCCAAACAGTAAATGCCAATCGACCACCACATGAACCTGTATCCCAACCTGCCGGACTACCGTCACTGGCCCATATGAGACTGGGGTGCACAACCAATCAAGAGCCACCCGATTCCCAAATACCGTCAATGGCATCTGTACTGAAATTTGCTAAATTACCGCCCAATTGGGTACCACCCAAACCTGCTCACGGACCATCAGACACAAACCCTGGCCATACCGTAGTCGCCAATCCGCCAGAACTACCACCCGCAAACACTGACAAATTCGAAGATTTAACAGAGAAATTCATAGACCATTCCTTGAATGGATTGATTTTGGAATTACCACCAGGATCCTGGTATCGCAGACCATCAACGATGACCCGCAACGAATTTCAAATTGCCCAGAATAAGATGTTCACAAACGGGTTCGCTATCACGACAAACGGCCTCTTCGTTCTCCTACCCATATACACCGTCGTCAAAATATCACGCAAACACGAGATTAAGGTGCCTCCCGGTACCAATATCCGAGTTCTTAATGTCCCAGTAGGCAATCTTTCTCGACTGTAACGCGTTCTGACTTTCACAAATGTAGGAGAAGGACAGGAAGCGGATTTTGGACCATTGCATGGTTACTTATCCAGAGCGATACCAAGAGTTTGTGAAGAAATTTAAAAAAACACCTGCGGCAAGGAAACTGAATATGCACCGCTGTTTCGATTTTAATTTGTGGCATGTCGATGGTACATTAATTAATGTGGAGCTCGTTTGATTAATGTAAGCCAAGTCACCAGCAGAAATATGTACTTACATCGAGCCACTGGGTGATACGGACCAAATATATCACAATCGTCTCTTTAGAATCGAATCATGTATGTTCCGGTTGTTACTCTACATTTAGCCCTCTACCGTTGCCAACTGGGGTCAGGTCGATTTCAAACCCGTAATTTCCGACGGGGTCGCACGTTACAATCTAATCCATGCCCTAATATCGTCGCCAGAGTCCTTTTCCCGTAGGGTACCAGCACCAACACCCTCTCGTGATGTTTCCACCCTTCATGCCAGACTGTCTGTTGGATGATCGTCAGGTTCATATCCCTCTGAGTAGTCCCGCAGTGGTGCTCAGCATACATATTGCGTAGTTTGAAACAGCATCAATAAAAAATATTATTCTACCTTGACCCTCATCGCAAATGCAGGCAGGTGGGCGGATAAACAGGGGGATGGCCAAGTGAGCAGAAGGCGAGCAGGCGAGCAGGTGGGAAAGTGGGTAAGACGGGCAGTGGGAAAGTGGGCGAGACGGGCAGTGAGCAGATGAGCAGGCAGGCATACAGGCGAGCAAATGGGTGCGCGGGCAAACAGGTAGACGGCCAAGTGAGCAGACAGGCAAGTAGTATGTGAGCAGGTGGGACGGCAAGCAGATGGGATGGCGAACAGGTGGGTAGGCAGGCGGATGTCACTAAAATGAGTGAAAAACAATTAGTTAGTTGTTGATAAAAAAGAAAAGAAGCGTACGAGGGGCCCAGACGACAAGTGAGGATGGTGCTTGGGTGAATTCGAACAGGTGGGCGTAGTCGAGAAAAAGTGGGCAAGGAGGTGTCGTCGGGGTACGGTCTAGTGGTCGCGGGCCGTCAGGGTTTGTACCAGCCGTCAGGTTGGGAATTACAGGGGGCAACTCAATAGAACGTTGGATGGGCGTGGTCGAAAAAAGCCGGCGAGATGGCGTTGTCGGGGTGCAGTTCAGCCGTTGTGGGCCAGAAGGGTGCCGTTGGGGCGCGTAGGTGTGTGGCTCAGCCACTGACGGTTGAGACAGGCAGGGGGGCATATCAATCTTGAGGTGCGAACGTTCGGTGGGCACGACCGAAAAAAAGCGGGCGGCTGTCGGGGTGCAGTTCAGCCATCACAGACTAGATGGGTACCGCCGGATTGTGTAGGGGTGCGATTCAGCCGTCGGGGTTGGGAAAAGCAGACGCCAGGGGTGGGAACGTTCGGTGGGCGAGGTCGAAAAAGCGGGCCAGAAGGGTGTCGTTCAGCGGGCAGGCAAACAGTGAGACGGCTGAGAAAGCAGACAGGCAGGCGAGCAAGCAAGTAGGTGGGCGAGGGCAGGAGGGCGTGTGGTCGTGTGGGTGATGGTGAGGCTGAATGGGCGGGGGGAGGGCAATGGTGAAGGTGAAGGTGGTCGCTGTCGGCGCGCGCTCGGTGCTCTAGTTTACCATGCCGTCGCGTCGGAAAGGGCAGATGGCGCGTCGATCGCTACCGTGGTTGGTGACCCAGGGTCTGCGTGCTCGTCGAGGCATATTCTTGGTATTGCCATAATTCGCTTACAGTCAGCTTGACAACAAAAAACGATTGTCTTGCCTCATTTTGATCCTATGATAAGAAATTTTCAAGTCGCTCTCTGTGGTAGGAGCGCAGTGCATTGGCAAGAACTTCATCATCAGCTTTGGCTGTTATCATTGGGATCTGAAGAGACTCCGCCAGATACATCGCAGAATATACATACGAACAATTCCATGTTGATTTTTTCCAGTTGGACTGTGTTTCAAGACATCATCAACTTTTGGCGGATCAGAAAGTAGTAGCCGTACCAGGACCCCAGGTGTAACTTCAAAAAAGGGTTTGAAATCGACCTATTGCGCATGTTGATTGATAGTTAGGATTGGCTGGTTAATCTTACGCGTTGCCCTGTTCTTTCTTCAATTATTATACGGGAAAAAAAGACGGTCAGGGTGATTGCAATATACATACTTTTCGAACATGATCAGTGCATCACTCCGTTTTTCGTTCCGGACCAATACTCTTCGGCGGTGATGTTCATTATGAAAAACAGGACAAGGTGGAAAGGCGTTCAAGGAGTGGAATGGAAGTCGACACAGAGAGTGTTTTCATACTGTCTGTATTGCATGGGATGGTATGATTTCTGATATGTGGATAGCATGATGCGGTCGAGTCTATATCCAATAAACCCCATACTCCAACTCGGTCCAAGGTCCTAACCTATTCGCAAATGCTGCAACACTAACGAGGTACATAACCAAGATCACTGTTAGCTGGTAGACGTTGATCAGCGTTCGTTCGCGACGGCTGGTAGACGTTGATCAGCGTTCGTTCGCGACGGCTGGTTGACTAGGTGGACTTACTGGGAACATCCCCATTTCACGTCTCTAGCAAACCCATCACATTACAAACCGTGACTTTAACTTTAACGACCGGCGTCAGATGAGGGGGCAGCAGCGCAGGACACATGGCGTAGGATGTGGTTAACTGGAAAGAGAAGTAAGGCACGCATATGTCGATTGTCAGCCACCTGGTCACGATCAACCTCAGAAGGCAGCGTCGGAAGCATTTATAGTGTTGTCTGGTTAACATGGGGAACTTTTGGTCACTGATTAAGAGCTCGGTACACGACTGTGATGAGAATACACCTGATCACGTTCAAAACCATTTGGCAGGCAACCAGAAGAAAGGTATTACGGACCTGGTCATCCTCCCGATACTGGACAGATCACTGCGACTTCTTCCCCGCCATTGAGACGCACCGCTTCGGGATCATCAACCATCTCCTCATTTACACTCCATTGACTAGATTCCAAAATACAACGAAGATGACCGCGAGGATGGCGTTGTGCCAGCAGTTCGCCCAAATCGGACAATCTGTACGGGCACTTGGGCAGCATTACCTCTTCCGACGTTAGACCAGTTGCCGTTGATGCTGCGGCGAAGTAGAGGACGGTAATGCATTGATCGTGGGACATAGACAGTGGTACAGTATCTAAAGGTAAGCACTTCTCGCGTCTATCCCTATTGCTCCGATCCGTCTATCTTGTCTTGCTTTCTCAACTCTACTGTCCACCAGATCGGTTTCGTCGTCTTGATCCACACGTTCTTCCCGGGCACCAGATGGTTGGAAGTTGAAATCAGACCGTCAAATGACGATTCACTGTCAGCTGCATGGCCATATCTTCAGCCCGAACTCTCATCGCGCACGTTAGCATAATACGCACTGAGATTCCATTCCAATCCAGATGTGGATAAAACTGTGCCCCCGACCCCGATGGGCAGTAATCCACACGTCTTACCAAGCGAACCATGGTCAATATTGATTGTGTGTTCTCCCTCGAATGTCTGCATAAGCATCATAGGGTACGCAGGCAAATTTCTGGCTCACGCTATCAAGGACCCATGCGACACTATCGTCCGTAATTGCATATACTTTTTGACGTATCTTGCGCAATTTATGCAAGTAGGATAAAGTATGGACCGTTTGGTCCAGACGCCCTGTAAGCCCACCCAAGACAATGACCTCGTACTGCAAAGGAGCTCAGCGCATTAGTACACCAAGCATTTGTCATGGTATACCTCCAATCCTTCCTCCTTTTCACGCTCTTGCAAGGAAGCGATACATTTCATGAGATCTGTTGAATATTGATCATCGTCTTGCACAACAGGAATACTCTGGTCGGAGACACGGATTAGAAATAAGAGCAATTGGCTTATCGTACCTGTGCAATATAGTACTGCCTGACGTCGTCACGAACAGAATCAAGGTCACCCTTGATAAGATGTGGCAAGTACCTGGAATGGTGTCAGTTGAGGTATCTCGCTTGCCAAGGGACTGATTTACGCACGAATCTCTCAAGTCCTCGGCCCTGTCAAATAAGTCGTGTAGTCGATTGGCACCTCCATCTGCACAACAATGCCACTGCGAACAACGCCAAAGACGGCAGAGAAGAGCGAAAGAGAAAGGTTGATTAAGGATTATCAGTGCCCGTTGGGAGTCGTTCGCTGCGCCAGGGTTCAAAAAGTCGATATTCCAAGTCTTCATGATCCCAAGGATACCCGGGCCACAATAGCACCAAGTATTAATTATACATCTGTAGCAAAACCTGTCTATGATCCCAAGGGTGCTACAATCACAGCACTAATTATCGACTCTGATGTACATCCATGTCTATGATCCCTGGTTTCTTCTCGACCACGTCGAGAAACTGAGCGCCCCAACGATTCCAACCACGAGTAACGCAGTGCCCGCGCCCACTAGTCCGGGAACATACAGGTACCAAGTACTATCCACATCGTCCAGATCGGCTTTGGCCCTGATAAGTGCATCTTCCTTCCTCTTTCTCCGCCGCACGACAGGTGGACCTGGGTCTGCCTGCCGGGATCCAATAGACTGTTCGCTCTGAGGCGTCGTGATCCCCACATCCATCTTTGGCATTTCCAAATCAAGTGTGCCAAACCGACTGGCAGACTCGTTCTCGTGGGGCAATGCAGGGATTTCAATATCCGGGTCCAAGGTATGAGCGCGCTCAAAGTACTTGTGTGCGGCTTCACGATCTTTTTTCCAAGCTTCCGTGCCGCTTTCCTCATAGGCTGTCTGAACCGGCACACGGATCGATGACAAACTAGAATACGAAGACGCCTGCAGAGTAGATGCTGTCCCCTCCAGATGCAGCAGACCTGCTTCCAAATAGAGACGAGCAACTCCATTGTTACCACCAAGACACTGGACGTAGTAAGCGAGCGTTCCTCGCGGCGCCTGTTCTTGAGAGACGTTCAAGTCAGATGTAACTTGCAAATGCACATATTGGGAAACCAGTCTCATTGTAGCCGCTGGATTCCGCGCTTGATGCCAAGCTCGCCTGGGAATAGTCAGAATACGGTATAACCAAGGAGAGATGCTTACAAGAAATACTCAAATGCCTCTTCTTTATCTCTCCGAATGTCGAAGTATTCTAACCCGAGTAATGCCAGGCTCGTAGGGTCCATGTTGTATTTGTGCTCAAATTCATAACTTGTGTTAAACACCAGTGAGTCAGTTATAGGTGCTGAAAGTGTGTCTGGAACAGGTCCGACGATCAATGATGGCCATATGATTGATTGTTCTTTCTCCAAATGCAGTGTCAGCAGTCTTCCCGAATGTGCGTAATGTAGAGAGTCCAGCGAAGAATAAGACGATCGGATACTGTTCAATACGTGGCCCGGAGAGACAGAACGAGAAACGGCTGAATTTGACAGTGGCCGCCTTCGATGCAGTTGGAATACATGTTCATCGGCGGAGGAGAGGGTAGGGGATGACATTCCTGGGGATGGGGAAAATACTTCTTCCGCGTCGGACATATGGCCCCCTTCCAGGGAGGCAGCAAAGCTGCTTGAAATTTCCGGATCGGACACGAATGCATAGGAAGACTGAGAGGAAACGGTGGACGTGGTGGATGTGGTGCGCTCCCGTGGTGACAGCCTATTTGTCCGAGATTCTAGCTGCCATACAGAGTTTGCCGTGTCTACTGCGCTATACAATCGTCCCTGTGAAGGGGACAATTATTGGTGTCACTTTAGCTTGATATGTGACGGATTGGTACGAACCTTGACCACTGGAGGCTTCCCATGAACACCGACGACAAGGTAATTGCGCTCTATAGTGACCTATGAAAGCACATTTGCTTGTGATCTAATTTATTTCGCATATCTTGACTCACCAATAAATCTTCTTCGTGTGTTTCGAACGGAACCATCAACAGGATAGTGGCCTGCGATTATTTCTGCTCAAGTTCTGACTCGACGGAGTTCCAGAGAGTATACCTGATCGTGAGACTGGAGGGATGCGCTCAGCCCAAAGCACATGACGCCACCCAAGGCAAGCACTAACCTGATGCCACGAATACGAATAATTTCTGTCACTGTAGTCGCCCATGGTGGTTGTTCGCGGTTGAGGCGCTGAAGCGAACAACGAGGGAAAAGAAAGAGTTGTGTCAGCGCTAAATGAACAGAATATTAGAGCCGATTTCGTAACAATGTACACGTGCCCCTTGGGGAAGCCTCGCCACTCAAAATATCTAATACGTCTATATTCCAATAAACCCTACTTAGTGAAAAAAAAAAATGCGCCGAGGTATATAAAACAGTGAGAAATAATCAAAGGCATGAAAGAAAGTAATGATAAACGAGCGACTATGTATTATGAATGCCAGTCCCTTGGTTGTTTGCCGATTGTAGTGTTTTTGCGATCCTTTTCATTGTGTCCTTCTCAGCCTCCATGTGTTGTTGTACCAGGCCATCTAGCCGACGCAACGACTCGTTAGCCACGGAGTTGGCTTTCTTGCCTGTCGGTCGCGATTCACCAGCTGTCGCTGGTCTGCGTGTTTCACTAAAATCTGTCGACAGGCCACTCCAGTGTTGCTTTGAGTACTCGTAAAAATCAAATGATGTAGCAGGAGCTCCACGTCCATTGTCGCCCTTGGCGATTCTTTGTTGTGCGGAAGACTGGCCTTGTTGGGGCATATTAACAATGGGTTGTTTGGGGTCTTGGACACCAAAGGGTAGAGGACCATGGTGATCATCTGCAGAGCGTGTAGTACGAGAGAAGTAAGGAGTGGAATGGTTTCCCAAGCGCATTAAAAGTGATTTAGAGGGCGAAGATACATTGGACATCGTTCGACTCCGGACGTCGCCGTAGATTGTAGCGTGCACTGCGTCACCTTCATCAGACGAGGAATCAAGGTCATCCAGAGCATTAGGTTGAGATTGAATATTATCAAAGAACGACGTGGGTGAGGATGGTGCTGGCGCTGTGTGGAGGGAAGCGTCAACATTGCCATGCTCTGCGGTTCGAATGGCAGGTGACGTCGTGGAGGAATTTTCTCGACTATCGGATAGTAGTGGGGGTGTGGAAGGTCTCGGATCTCCCAACTCCATTACGCTGTCCAGCGAAGACTTGATGCTTTGCTGAGGATGAGAGCCGCGTCTTGCGGGCAACGACGGGTGTCGCAGCGATGCGGCGCGGGGTGGAGGAGGGAGCGCTACGTGAGCCAACGAGGATGAAATTCGAGGTGGTGGTGACATTGTGGTATCTCGAGGCAAGGGGCTGTCCCGAATTGTAGAGATCTGTTCCGATTCTTGACTTGTCGAGTGGGACGAAGGATAACCATGAGCATTGTTCAGATCTTCTTGAAAGGCCGACGTCGTCGGTGACAATGAATAACGGGAGTATTCAGATAACGATGGTCTGCTCATCGGGGCTGAGAGTGAAGATGATTGGCGGCCGGATCCGTCAGCATATTCATCCTCGGAATACATAGACTCTGTCATAGTAATACGTGTATTGCCACCGGCGTTTTTTGACTCAAGACTTGAATCCTCGGGATGTACAATTGCATTGGACAACGGTGGCGGCGTTATACGATTGGGACGTAAGATATCTGACCTGTGTCCATCGGATAACATGGCAGATGACGCACTCTTACGCAAGGTTGGAGTCGGTGTCCTGCACTGTCGTTCAATAAGTTCCGCTGTCTTGCTCATTGGGAGATCTGTTTGGGACTGGGAGGCAGTTACTTGTTTCCGTGGAGGTGGCGGAGTCAGAGCAGTTAAAGGGTCTGTTGGTGTATCTACCCGCGCTGGCAGATAGCTTGAACGATTCGATGGCACACGCTGGCTAACCGATAGACGCTCCGATGCGCCAACTATTGTACCTTTCGACAGCATCGTCTTGCTGGCTGACGCCTTCTCCTGTCTAACGTCGCGAAAGGAATCGTCTGAGCTATCGGGAAACGCTTGCTTCATAATGCGCTGCTGCAGTAAAATCCTGGGGGTAGGCGTTGGAGAAATTTCGGACGATCGAGATTCCTTCCCTTGAGGGGATGCGACGGGAGTTGAGATTCCAATGACTTGTGAAAAGGAGGATAGGTCGGCTGAGTTATCCAATGAGTGATGCACGGCCTCTTGTAGAAGGACCCTCCTCCAGTCATCTGTCGCATCAATAGAGGATAAACCAGGACTGCCCGGGGGCAAATGCTCTGCCAAAATAGCCGCCCCAATGGATTCAGTGACACCCAAGCCATGTAATGTTGAAGTTTGCATAGGGAATGGATAGAATGGAGGTGGCGGCGGAATATCGACCGCGTCCGTTGGATCAATCGGAACATCAGGGACTCCTAAGTCTAGCGGATTGAGGTCCCGACGGACGTGTGCGCGCGATTTTATCTCCTGCTCTGCTTGCTTAGCCGCTAGACTAATATCTTCCATCTTCTCCCTCACAACAACCACGCGACCAACTCGATCGTTCACCACGATATTGAGGGATGGACGTGGGATTTGCGTCGAAACGCGGGGTTGCGGCAGATGCGGCGCCATAATCGAATCACCCGTAGCTCGTAGCATTGGCAAAATTGTTTCTACAACAGGACTTGCTGGTTTTGATTTCGATTTGTTTACGCGGAAAATATCCAAAAAGGTAGGTGTTCCTGCCCGGTTCGATTTTCTTGTCGTATCTGAAGGTGATAATTCGGAAAGTGCAGGCTTGGAATGAGCTGGAGGGAGAAAATAATTGTTTTTGACGAGTAGCCGCAAGCGATAAGAGACATCGTCTGGGTCGAAATCGGGTAGCTCTTCGACATCAGGTTCAAAAGATGATACTTCGAAGTGCTCAATATCCTCCGACATAGTGCGTAGTGATGTTGGTGAGTCCGGTCCAGAGGCAGATGAAATAGATAATGGGTATACAGATGATGAAGTTCCAGACTGTTGAGTGGACACTGAGTCCCGCATGTTTGCTATGGGGGTCAAGCATGGCTCGTGAAACAATGCAGAAGAGGGGGGATTGTGGCTTGTTATGATGTCGGGCAAGCTAGAAGCCTTTTCAAGAGCTTTGGACTGGATAGCAAATACGTGTTAAGGCTAAATTTAGTGTTAGTGACAATGAACGTACCAGCTTAGCAACCATAGGTGATGGTTGAGCGTCCGCCACCATAGTTACATCGAGAGCGACACCTTCGCTTGATTGCAGACTACCAGAGGCTCTGGCATGCAAGTCCCGCTGTTCCTGCGCGTCCTGTTCGGGTGGTCGTAAAAGTTGCCCTTGTTCTTGTACAGATGGTTTGTCGAGGTAAGGTAGCTCGGAGGGGGATTTGTGAACATATCCACCGTTGTTTCTCAATCTTGACCGTCTGATACTGGGGCGTCGCGCGAGGCTGGAGGAGCTAGAGGAGCTGGAAACTGAAGAATTGGAATGAGAACGGTATAATACATGCTCAGAAGTGGCCAGAGAAGACATGCCCGCCAGTCCAGAAAATGGCTGGACAGCCAGGGCGCATTACAGAACAACTTGAAGCTTACAATATTCTGCCTGTCAAATGACTAAGCGTTTTACGGCACGGCCAAGCTCAACCATGCTCACTGACCTGTTTGACCGTACGTTACGTCCCTTTCGTGTTTCTACGTGCACCCATCTCACCCACGTAGTCCTGCCTCAGTCCCCTGGTTGGCTGGCACGGTGGCAGCTCTTCGTTGCCGTCACCGCTCTTTTCAACACAGTGCAAAACTTTGTAACACTCAAACTGACCAGGAGAATCTATAACAACATTTCCCCAGCTGCAGGTAAGCTTCGTCACATGTACACGTGCGTTCTCAGAGCTAGCTTGCGACAGTGACTCAGCTGCAAGCCAGAACGTTTGGAGTATGGACTCTCACATCGGCCATTGTGCGAGTGTATGCGGCCTACAACATTAACAACAAATCGTTCGTTTGTTCTATACATGGAAAGATAATGGTCTTATTTTAAACTTGTAGAATTTATGACATGGCCATGCTGACTTACCTTATTGCTTTCGGACACTTTTCCTCTGAGTTTCTCATCTTCCGTACAGCAAAATTCGGCATGGGCCTGCTTGGCCCTGTGATTGTATCCAGTGAGTCTACAGTTACATTATATACCAAAGCCACTGATGCGTTTTAGCCATAACCTTGATTTGGATGTTCACGCATTATGAATTTTACGTGAAAGCTTGAGGGATAACGCATATACCGTATTGGCTATCTCCGTGCGTCATGCCATGTCCATGTAATCTGGCTTGTTTCAACCCAGGACTCCTTGGAACAAGAACTGGATGATAATGGGAGAACCGTTTAGGTCTGTGAGCAATAGATAAGGTTCGTGAAAATGTGACATGGTCTACTGGGGTTCGATGATACCAATTGAAACGCTTCGGGCCACTCTGACTCCTACCAATGAAAGTGCATGTCCAACTATGTCTTGAGACGATTGATCCCCAAAACGCATGTGCACTTATCAGCAAGACGCCACACACGAGGCCCTCGCATACCCTGCAGGAATGGTTTGAACACACGTTGTTTACAAAACCCTTTCAACGTGCGCACTGATCAGGGACGACGACCTTTGCCAGTGCCACAATGCACGTCGTGCTCCGACAATTTCCAGGCGCCTGATGTGTATATCCCAAATGGCCAAAGTGTTCCTGGAATGCCGAGCGTGCGTTCTGCCTGTGTGTTTAGTTTCCGATGGCATAAGATTTTTCAGTTCCAATTTTTCGTTATCAGCTGTCGACAGCGGATCGCTTCGGGGAGGACTTGGCTAATCTCAGTGCTAAAAATGTGGACGGAATTCCTCGGACTGCGCGTCTGGAGCCCCAACGTGCTCATATAGTGTCAGGCAAGTGAGCAACCCTAAGGTCCTGATTTTGCTAGTCCGATGAAACGGTATATCGCACAGTATGCACCGCTAGATGCTTCTCCCGACGCAGGTGCTCCAAGCCTGCTTATCGAGTTCTAACATGTAACAGGAATTTCCCGAACTGGTGATTCAGGAATACATACATAACGAGGTAATATTGACAAACTTGAAGCCTCTGTATGCTGCGACTTGAAGAATACATGACTCGCAAGGAATGATAATTATCCGATAACCCCCATGCTTTATGATATGTTATACCCCTATGTATGTCGCACGTTCTTTACTCGAATTCGGATCCGAAAGTAAACGGGAAAGAGCTATTTATTCCACCCGGTGCTGGCACATGACGGTGCGTAGAAAGATACGCCAGCACTTTTTGGGAACTTGCGACCTTACCTATGTTTCCGATCTATGCACCCCATGATCATCTCCATAACAGCAGTGTTACCAGATGCGCTATTCTCACATTGTTGTCGATCGATATCATGCATGGTTACATGTTGCAATGCCTGATACTATCTAAATAAATGTCGGGTAGGTGAGGACACAAAGCCTCGTTTCATGTTCGGCTTTAAATTCCAACTACAGCGCGTAACAGCTATTAACACATTAACTTCTGATGCCTCAAGACTGTGCGACTTTTGGAAAGGTTAATGGCAACTGAACCAAGCTGCATGAGAGTCCAAGACTCGTTCCTGGGATATTGGTGGTTAGCTGATTGTATGAAGACGGGCTAACTACATACAATACGTTCATCTTGTCGTGTAATGGTGACCCTGTTTCGGCCGAAATGACTATCGTGTTTGGTTTTCGGTTAACAACAATTTGGAGTGCGATGGTGCTCTCCACTCTGGTTGGCTTTTAGATTTCCACACCGGGGAGACCGAAAGACACCAGACGTGTGAGTCACTGATACCAGCGCATCAACATGTTGCGATTTTATGCAAAAATGGTGTTGATGTGTATGTCATGTGAAGGCAATGCTACGCGTCGGATCTACACAATCAAGCAGAGACCCGGAGATGAAAAAAAATGAAGAAAAGCCTTGTACCTTGCCAGTCAGGTGCGATGGTCGGGACAAGGAATTTCTCATATTGAGCGACCCGTATGTGAGTCTGGAGAGTGATGCGCTGTGGCGCCACTAAGTCGTTCTTCTGGTTCACTTCGTCAAAGTATGGATAAACTATTGGTCATACCAGGGTAAATTTGGTGGTCCAAAAAATCTTTCGCATCGCGATGAAACTGTGTTCGCAGAGGTGGGCAGACCTGCTCGTGGAATCGTCCAAGTCAGATCCGGGATCCGAAACTGCAGCTGAGGCCCCTTGAGATGCTGTAATCGTTGAACTCGGAGTCAGCGACCAAACGTAAGTGTTCTCAAGATCTGTGTAGCGAGTGTGTGTTATTATAGAGAACCGCAACCCCTTAACGAATTGGTTGGGGTTGCGATGCTTACGGAACGCGGAATGTAAGGAGTACTACGGAAGGTTGTCAAGTCAGGGCAGACAAACGCGGCCTGAGTGAAGCTATGACAAGATCCGGATTTCCTGAAATAGTAGCAATCCACCATTCTCCACATTTCATACACAACAAAAGTGTGACAGCGATCGGGTATATAAGCGCCCGTTTCGTGCTGTACGTCTCGCCGTCTCATCTGCACTAACATGTCCTCTGAATTTCGCTATCCCCAGGAACTCCTCTGTGCCATATGCGCACACGTATACTATGCCAGCCTTCCCCCTTCCCTGCCGTCGCTTGACCCCCTCATAGTCGGCCATAATGGTATTCCGACAGGCCTACCTTCCGCTATGCCACCTGCAAACTGGTCCGAACCTGTCGCGCGGCATACTCTGGTCAATCTTTGTCTTACCAGTCGCGCATGGTATGCTGCAGCCAAGCCGTGGCTGTGGACAAAGTGTGTCTCATTCATGTCCCTGTTTTTGTTCAGAGCTGACTCTGTGGCAGCCTGGAAGTCCGCCTGCCCAGAAACTGGTTGGCCCTGATCGAGCAAATTGCCTGGAATTATGAGGAAGAAACCCTCGATTCGATGATGGGCAAGACCATCAGAGCAGCTGCAGAGGTCGTCGCTTCCACATTATATGCCTGCCAGCCTCATGGGAGTGCTGGTTTGTGTCTAGAAGAAAGTGTTTACAGCAAGCTAGAAGGTCCCGGCTCCACCATACCAATAGATCTTCTCTCACCCGTTGCGTCGCGTGACCCAAGCCCACGGCGCCTACGGCCAAAAAGCAAAAGTCCTGCGCGTTGGAAGATACTAAGAACAATCAACGACGCGATACAGGACGTTCTCAAGGAAAGAAACTCTGTTTTGTATGGTGTGTCCGATCACTTGAATTATGCCGCTGTCGCGTGACAAAATATATTATTCAGTACCTATTCCCGACGATCCTCGTCCAGGACGCTACGTAAAGCACATTGATTTTAATCATTTCCGCACAATTGGTATGCGCCGATTGATTGAAGAGGGCGTCAACAGTCGGTTTGTTACTGGAGAGCGGGTTCAAGCTATTCTAAAGGTAATTTATCGTTTCTTTGAAAGGCCATGACAGCTAATGGTCAATATCAGGAAATGCCCAACCTGATGACATTTGGCGCGACGGAGTATATGGACGGCGCGTTGACGCTGCCTGTCTTAAACGAACTTTTCCTGCGTGGTGCACCATCGCGTGGCCGTAGTCGCCCGTCGCGTGGCCGTAGTCTCTACTATGACAACGAAATTGAAGAAGAGGAGAGAGACCGGAGGAGGGAATGTAAAGATCTCGAAGCCGTCGACCTGACTGGCTGCGTCAGCGCGGTTTTCGTCAACGCACTCACAGAATTTGTTAATCAACATTTACTACGTGCCGATTCCGAATCAAGTTCTGACGAGGGTAGTGGAACGAAGCAACGCGGACAAATACGAGGATATCTTGATGAGCCGCTCGCTTTCCCGGGTCTGCAGAGGCTTGGTCTACGTGGAGTCAAATCCATCACACCACGCATTTTAGGTCCATTCGTCCTAGCTTTTCCGTCATTAACCCATCTTGATCTTTCCGGGACCCGTGTCACACCGGATATCCTTACTGCGCTCGGCCATTCGCCAACCGTGCGGTTAAGGTCACTAGCATTGGCTCGCTGCATTCGTCTGACCAGCGAGAGCGTCAAGGATTTTCTCATCAACTCACCAGTTACGATGCAATTACAAGAGCTCAACCTCTATGGGGACATGACATACACGTCTCCTCTAATAGAAGATGACTTGAGACAAATCCTAGCACTCGCGCCGTGTTTCGTCAGTGGCGACCTCATGTACCTGGACTTGTCCAGTTCACCATTGACCGAAGAGCTGTTGATGAATGTTTGCCGACCGCAATTCAAACTGCGCTCGCTCGGTCTCTCACACATGCCGAACCTGGAATTAAAGGCTGTGTCTGATTTTCTTCAATCAAAGGCACCGAATGTCGAGGTGTTGACATTGATCGGTTCCACGCCGGAGCTTGACTGTGGACTGAGGCCTCGTGACAGTCTCGTGCCACGTTCGGCAGGCAAATCATCAATGGCCCTCCATACCCAATTAATAGGGCCGCTCTGCACTGCGCCATTCTCGTTCAGTTTGTCAGCATGCAGTTCACGGCCCCCGCCTACCCGTCTGCGTGTTGTTGAGTTGGCACCTGTGATGCTCAATGCGCTTGGTGCCGGTGGCGGATCTTGGCGAATAATTAAGAGTAAAGGAGGTAGGGGTTGGTACGTGGATACAGCGAGCGGATGGGTGGCGGAAGGCAACGGTTGCGAATTAAGGAGGGACTTGGCGCCCAATCATCCTTTAAGGCAAGAGATGGAGCGCCTCTCAATGCAAATGGAAATGTTAACAGCGGTGTCGGCTGGCACGCCAGAAAAATGGAGGTCAGTGGATGCGTTAGTTTGTATATTTTTGTGCTGACTGCGCCATCAGATACTGCATGGTCGTGGAATGTTTGGCCGGGAAGATGGGTTGTACGGTGCGGTATCTTTTGCTTACCAAGGCTGAGCGCCAAGACAACGAAAATTGTGGCAGCTGTGCTGCTGCGCTTATTTGATTTTTTATTTGTGTCGACGGGTGTATATTTGGTTTTAGCTACTTTTTGGGATTCAGTATAATACGACTATGTAGAGCAATCTACCATATTACAACGTATGCTAACACGAATGAAGCGAGCAAAGTCGCATCAGATCTTGATTATCAACGTGATATGATGTAATTGGTTCAGCAACTTATTTATAGCTCGCTACAGCAATTTGAGCAACAGCCACATTTCAGATTTCAGATCTAAGAGATTTGAGCATACAGCTTGGCGAGTTGCTTTGCGTTCAAGTCTTTAAGCAGGCAGTCCGTCGTGCCGCGCCAAGGCTGTGTAAATCGTTGGTTTACAGCCGTCCTTCCGCGATTTCTTGGCAGTCCCACGGCCTCGAGGCTTTTGCAGGTTTTCTGCCAACACTCACCCTTCGCAAGAGAGTGCAACATGTCTACGGGCGACGTTGGTAAGCCCTTTTTTTGTCATGGTGATCAATAAAAAACCGATGGTCTTGTCTACAGGTAGTTCGAACTTTGCGGACGTAACGCTCAATACGCAATTAGACCACAGACCTGCTCAAAAAAGAGCCACCGCAGACTCTGTAAAGCGGGGACAGCATATAAAATCAGAGGATAATACCGGCCCAGGACCAATTATTACCAGCCCAACTAGCCCTCGCTTTACTCTCGGCCGCGCCGCAACTGTAATGCTTCAACCTCCAAGGCCGGTCGGACGTGCGCCAGGCTTTTCTGGAAGTCTTTTGGCTGTCGTCAAATCTTCATGTATGCGTGCTTGCTGCCCCGTGCTTTCTCGATTTATGGCATTGTTATAGGGTTCAATCTTATGCTCGCCTTCATACCTGTTTCTGTAGGTAGTCTTGCTGCTCGGAAAAACTGTTTTCATTCTAACACTCCTGACTGTTGAATGCAGTGGGCTTTGCATTTTGCCCTGCCCAGTTCATACCACAATAAAGATACTCTAGTCTTCGTCTGTAAGTCAAATATTCTCGTGGGCAACACGTCATCTCACATTTGCACATCCAGTTTCCTTCCTTGCAATCATACCACTCGCCAAGGTAAATCTTCACTCAAAGCCAGTACCAGGGGAAAGACTTGACAACACCCTAGTTGCTGGCATTCGCTACCGACGAGATTTCTAAGCGCGTTGGCCAAACTCTTGCGGGCCTGGTCAATGCTACCTTGGTCCGTGCTTCAAACATTTCAACCGATCCTCATTTGCTAACAACTCTATACAGGGCAATGCGTACGTATACTTCAAATGGAAGAATACTTGTCTCTGATATCTCTGGTATATTCAGTGTTGAATTAATAGTTGCCGTGCGTTGGCGCTGGAGTTGAAAGCATTGATGATTTACTGACATTCGCACGCCGTAGATCATCGCGTTGACCAAATGTGAATTGCGCATCGTGCAATCCTCATGTAAGGCTAAATCATAACGTTAATTTCCCTGATTGTAATTATGAATAGTGGTGGGATCCATATTAAGCAACCTTTGTGAGTACCAAGGTCAATTCGGTGTGTATGGCTAATGCCGTCAAGTGTTGGTCCTCGGAATGTGCTTCTTCGCAGGGGGGTTGAAATTTTCTGAGCAAGGTTTTGGACTTAGTGAGTATTTGTCAAGAGCGTTGCAATTGTACTAATATTATGACAGGTGCAACGCAACTCAACTCCTCACTATTAACCATCAGCGTGATTGCGGTGCTTTTACCCGCAGCATTCCATTTCTTCGTTGCCGGCGATGGTTCAATCGAACGAAATGACATCCTCCGTGTGAGCCATGGAGTAAGTATTATCAATATATCTCTGCACGTGCACTGACCGCTCTGAAGGTTGCTATCATTCTTTTGTTCAGTGCGTTTCCCTTATGTGGTAGACATATCTTTAACGCTTATGCTCACTCTGCAGTTTATTGCGCCTACCTCGTCTTCCAGCTCTATTCTCATACCGTCCTATATGAGGACAAATCATCAGATATCTTCAGATCAACTAAATATGACCTTAAGAAAAAGAAGAAAGAAAAGGCGCAGATGATATCATCGGCTCGAGCGACGGCCATACTGCGTCCCATGACGAAGAAAAAGGAAACGAGGCCACGAGTGATACTGAAGACGAGGAGAAGCCGGAAATGCACTTCTCGGCGGCACTTGTATTACTGGCAGTTATAACAGTGGTAAGTTTCAGATGGCTTGGATATGTTTGACCTGATCTTTCGCGTAGCTTGTTGCAGTAACTGCTGAGTGGCTAGTTGATTCTATCAGCGGTCTCACAAGTTCCGGCAAACTCAGCACGGAGTTTGTTGGCGTAATCTTACTCCCTATTGTTGGAAATGCTGCAGGTGGGTTTTATTTGCATGATCTTTCTCCACATGCAGAATGAATTATGCAGAACATGTAACGGCTGTGACTGTTTCTGTTAAGGATAAGTTGAACCTCAGTCTTGCAGTTGCTGTGGGATCTAGCATTGTGAGTGCTTGAGCTGCAGCAAACCAAATGTAGTTGATTGTTTTTCAGCAAATTTCCCTTTTCGTCATTCCGTGAGTAGTACCGACCCTTCTTGGCCCTGTGTTATTGAATTTGAAACAGTTTCATTGTTGTCCTCGGTTGGATTCTTGGAAAACCAATGTCATTCCTTTTTGATCCATATGAATCCATCGCTCTTTTCCTCTCAGGTCAGAAGATTGCTGAATCTTAACATTACTCGGCTGAAATATCCCAGTTCTCACTGTCAACTACGTCGTGCAAGACGGGAAATCGAATTGGCTTGAAGGCATGATCTTAATGTGTAAGACTTTTATTAGGTGCGGAAATACTTACTAATCTTGAGCATAAGGTCTCTATGTTATTCTCGCGGTCACTTTCTGGTTTTACCCTGGTAAATGATTTATCTACACATTGAACCACAGGACTGACCGTGCATAGGTGCTCCACCCGAGTTCAATTGTTAATAACCATGCGGTACCCAGACGCGCGGACGTCGTCTGGAACCTATTTCATTTTGAAACTTATGTAGCGATATTCTATTAGTATTTCAGACATTGCTAATACTTATATACCCCACAAACGAGATCTTTTTTATAATCTCGCCTTATGATCCCCGACAAGGGTAGCAGCAGCAGCAGCAAGAACCGTGGTCTCCCTCTCCTTCACTTTGGCACCTGTATGACGATACTAAGGACTGCGTGCAATGGAAGCGCGCGTGTACTTACTGAAAATAACTTTCGGACCATCCTTCCACATTTCCGTGATGATCGTTTCCCCAGGATAAACTACACCCGCAAACCTACCGCAAATAGTAACAGGTGATAACAATGCGGCACATTCATCATCTTACCTGACTTTGATGTCTTTGTATGGACCGAAAGTTTTGAAAACATGCTTTCCGGCGATTCCCATGGAACAAAGACCATGCAGAATTGGCCGATCAAACCCACCAATTGCAGCGAATTCCGGCAAAATCTAGATGTGAAGGCATGTGTAAGAACCGACAAACGTTTGTTTCTGTTTTGTTGACTTACATGAAGAGGGTTAGTGTCCCCGCTTAAGCTTTTGATGTCAAGGTATGAGTTATGCTCTAAAGTGGATCCTTGAAACAATAGGACGTACCGATACAATGCAGCCTGTGAAGGAGTCGTCTGCTCTTCCATAACGGCATCTGGCTTGCGTTTCGGCGGAACGTTGGCTGCGCTTGCAGCACCACGATCTAGAATGCAGAGTATCCACTCGGATCAAGAAACGTTGACTTAGGACCTGCCTACCTTCTCCTGCGCGTTTTCCGCCCAAACCGCCAGCTCCACGAATAAACACGGTAGACTGGTTCTCGAATATCACTTTTCCGGTATGCTTGTCGCGCGTTTCTACAATGGTCGTCACGGCTGCTGCTTTGCCCTTGTCCAATACCTCCATCAGCCTGGTTGAGTGATGGACGCACAACGAGAACGAATCGCAGGGAGAAAAACGAGGCGTCATTCGTCATTAGTGGGACACAAACAACACATATTGATGGGAATGGAGTGGAGACAGACTCGCCTTGCCTCGTTGACAAGTTCACCGCTGGTTGGAATGGGGGCCTTGATGCTCAAGTACTGCTCTCCATGCAGCAGTTTCGCCTACACACAGCATCAATGAATTTTCGAACGAGAATAATTAGCATAAGCGGCAACGCGTTCTATGCGCCATAGACATAGCAGAGTAATAGGTACTTGCCGGGTTATAGTTGGGGAGCCAATCCAACGGCAAACCTGCACTAGCAGCGAATTGAGGTATCACACCAAACGTGGGCAACGCGGCAAAGTCGTCGCTGCCTTCATATGTCCATGGAAGTTCTTTTTCGGTTGCGCCAATTCCGAGGTTGTATAGTATAACATCGCGCTGCAGCCGTGAGTAACGTTACCAGTGGCAGTAGTTTGTAAACTTGCCTCAGTGTAACTGTACTCAGTCGGTGGGGCTATTTCTCTTTTCGCATCTGCTACCAACTTAGAGTCTGCTGCATCTGCAAAAGCCTCGGGGGACTTGAAATCGACCATGCTGTCTCAAGGTGCAAAGTAACAAGGATAGCCGCGGGCCGCCCGGAAATCACATGTATGCAGCTGGACGCGCAAACAGAAAAACATCGTGTTTATATTATCCTATTATGCTACAACCTAGACTTCATCGTATCCGACTTGTTTTCAAAGTTCTCAACGAACTTTTGCAAGGCTTCCTGTGAGCTTGAGGGATTCGATGCACGACCATCCTCTACGGCAGGTAAGCAGCGTCCACCACCAATCACGTACATACCAAAGTCGGTAATGCATTTCCACTTTGCAACCACGTCTTCTGGCGTATATGGCTTGTCATTAGGGAAACTGTGACCTCCAGCTCGTTGCCAGCGGGTCTGGGCCGCCCAACCACCTGTGATCTCAAACAGGCCACCTGTAATGTCTTTGTTATCTTTGTACACAAACATTAGATGATATTCCTTCGAGAGAACATGATAGACTAACCCGCGCTGGTAAGATACCCGACAATAGGTGCAATATAATCGGGCTGGAATGATTAGTCAGTTTAAAATCTTGTATTCAGGTTTCGAGAGTACCTTGAACGCATCTACCATGTCTTGAGGCCTGTCAAAACATTCATAATGGTTCCTACTCGAATGATTGTTTGGCGCACCAGATTGTTTGTGTCATGGCAGTCCCAGCGGAAGGTGCAATGCAGTTGGCAAAAATGTTATATTTCTTGCCCTCGATTGCGAGTGTGCGAGTGAGGCCGATGATACCAGCTTTTGCTGTAGAATACTAGACCAAAGGTAAGGTAAACATTAAGAATTCTTCAATATTCTCTTACATTTGCCTGACCGAAATTGCCATCTACCCGCGAGACTGTCAGCTCTAATGGATTAAGCGTCGGCAACACTCACAAATGCCAACTTGTGAACATGTCGTGACAATACGACCATACTTCTGTTTCTGGAAGATGGGCCAGACAGCTTTCGCGCACTGTGACGACATCATATAGACGGTTCTCTTGATCAGACGTTGTTAAAATACCTTGTATGTCCCACTGCCACGCATCAGTATGTGTCACCAGTCCAATGAACGCAAATACATACCGGAGGTGAACAGCTAGGACAAGATCCCACTCTTGTTCAGTCATTGCCGTAAAAGATTTATCACGCAGAACACCAGCATTGGCAACGAGGCCGTGTACAGCGCCAAACTTGTCCAAAGCAGCCTTGACAATGGTCTCAGCGTCTTCAACTGAACACACTGCCGAGATAGCCTTGCCACCAGCTGTAAAATATCCAATTGACACGCAGATCAGTGAAATGATAGCGGCACACACCCTTCACGACCTCGTCGACAACTGCTTTCGCTCCCTTTTCGCTGACGTCATTCACAACAACATTGGCTCCAAGCCTGCCGTACATCAAAGCGTAGATACGGCCAAGACCAGCACCGGCACCCGTAACGATCACCGTTTGTCGATCGTATCGCACCTCTGGAGATGACTGCTTATTGGTGGTCAGCTTTGAAGACTGTTCAAGCTTGCCCTGCCATGGGGTTAGTCAGAGAACATATCAAGTCCATGCGCACCAACCAAAGCATCGAGATCTGTCATGGATGTTGGACTAGGCGTTGTCAGACAATATTGCGGCAGAAATCAGAATGGTGCTCACTAGGAAGGCTTGCCAAAATCAGTGATTTCCGACCATCTCGCTTTCACCTGAAGAAAATAAATGACGTTTGAAATAAATTCATAACGTTGGTCCTTACTGCAGACGGCGTAAAGCTAGGATCTGTCTTGAAAATAGCACCATCGCTTCGTTCCCACCTGATCTCAGCAATGCAGCCAGCACCAAGTTCAAATATTTTTCCAGATGCATCCGGTCCATTTGGATGACATATAGCGGCAACGAACGGGGCAACAAACTCGGGCTATCAATATATATGTTACAAAAAAACAGTGGAACGGAGAAGTGAGAACGTACACTGAGGTGGGTAAGCATATCAGGTGGCATGATGGTCTCTGTCATGGCGGACGCTGCCATGGGGCAGATAACGGTTGCCTTTATACCGTATTTGTCACCTTCCCGGGCCAGAGTCTTGGTGAAACCAATGAGGCCCATCTTTGCAGCACTGTAGTTTGCTTGGCCAAAATTGCCTAATTCCCGAGCAATGAGAAATGCGATACCGTGCGACAGGGGCGTAAGACTCACCATACAGACCAGCGGCACTAGCAACGTTAATGATACGGCCAAACTTTTGCTTGCGGAAGATAGGCCAGGCAGCCTTGGTACAAGAAAATGCGCCTTTGAGATGAACCTCCATGATCTGGTCCCACTCCTTGTCCAACATGTTCTTAAACCTGCACTTGGACATGAGAGTGATGCCTCATGGACAACACAGAGCACTCGCCCTTTATCTCTCAGAATGCCAGCGTTGTTGATGAGAATCGTGACGGCCCCAAATGAATCTACCGCTGTCTTGAGAATGGCAGCGCCATCAGCCACAGACGAAGTGTTGACGACCGCTTTACCGCCAGCTAGACAAAATAAGCACATTCACCTCGATAAAACATAACTCTTCTACCTCTTGCTATTTCATCAACAACCTTCTGGGCTGCGGCGCCATTGAAATCGTTCACGACAAGGTTAGCACCCCTTGATGCAAACAACAAAGCGTAACTGTCAATATGTTAGGTGTCGCATCAAATTTTAGTGATGTTGGGCCTACGCTTTTCCGAGACCGCCTCCAGCGCCAGTGACGACAACGGTGTGGCCTTTGAAGGACAGAGCCATTTTACGGAGGAGGCAGGCAGCGTCACGTGTGTAAATACTTTGCGTCGCGAGCATGTGAAATCCCACCGCGGAAAGTTAACCGGAATTAAATAAATCGCGCCCCGCGCATGATATCAGGACTCTTGTATACACAGGAAATCATGAGGATGCAACCCAGGACGCTATTAAGCTGCCAAAACGACATGGTCTAGGGCAAAATGATATACAACGGAAAACATAGGCGATAGCGAGAGAGAGAAAAGAACGAGGCATCATGAAGTTCGATTGATTAGTCGAACAATTGAGATTGCAGAGATAAAGATGGATGGAGACAAGCGAGTCATAATCAAACAACGAGATGAGGATGGAGATGATACGTAGAAGTGGATGCGTGAGATACAGGGTAAGCATAGGATGGAAGTTAAATCAGGGTAGATCACGAAATGTATGGTACGTTAGTTCTTGACCATGTGGGTTCGCGCCCACTCGATGGCGAATACAGAGGCCTTGAGGAACTTCCTGTTCGCATACTTCTTGCATACGTAGGTTTTAATGAAGCTCGACTCCAATAGATTCTCAGTCAACCATTGATGGCCCGTCTCGAGCTGTTCAGCAGTATAGCCTGATTGAAACACGAAGGCATCGTTCTAGACAGAAAGCATCAGTCACGCGTCACGTACTAAACGAAGCGAGGCATTAGACAATGAACATGTGTCTTCCACATGTCGACATGGGTCTTTGATGGTATTGAACATCAACCAGGGATGAACACGTACCCAGTCTCCGCCCAACATTCTCCTCGCACTGTACATGCCAACTGCTGCGACTAAACTTGGCTTCGCCCGCAAGAAACGATGGTCGATCAATGTTGCTTCTGTGAGGAACTTGCTCAAGGTCCTTGTTCGCAGCTCGTAGTCATCCGCCTTGCTAATCTTCCGCATCCAACTATATGGTGAGCAGTAGTGCGAAATCTGAAAGTCGAGGGTTTGCAAAACAATTTTTTCACCCTTCAGGATTTCTTCTCTCGTGTACGTGTTCTGCGTTATGTACACGAACTCGTCAACAGAAGGAGCGAGAATCTCTTCGTATTTGGCCGCGATGAACATGGCCGTAACTCCGACGAGTTGTAACTTGGAAACCGAAACAATACGCTTGGTCAGGAAACGGTCAACGATATTCACTGCTATCCAAAGTGTTTCTGGAAGCATGTGGTACCGCAAGTGAATTTGAAGCAGCCAATCAACCAAAGTTTGTCGCATCCCCCAATTGATTTCACTCTGCCCAGCCATGTAATTAGGATTGGGCATGACGCTTTCCTGTGGAACATATCAACAATGGAAAGAACGGCCGACGTGAGGGGCAACAAACCTCCAGTTCAGCCATGTATTCGAATATATCATCCGAATATTCCGATACCATCGACGTATCATACATGTTGACAACGTCCTCGTAGGTCTCGCGGACAGCTTCGACTCTTCTCTGACATCTGTCTAACAATGCCGTATCCATGTCGGGCCACATCCTGGGATGCTTGCCGTCTACTAGGTCTTCCGATTCGTCCTCTTCCTCATCTTCTGGAACGTCGATCATAGCCTCCACTTCCGCTTCCTGGCGGACGAGTTCAATTAGTTGCTCAGGCTCATGTTCCTCATGCGCAGGGTCTTCTTCGATGTCCATGTCGTGACTTGGTTCTTCTTCCTGAATTACCTCCTCATGGAGGATGACGGGCACTGGTACCGTGCGACTGTTCCGTCTGCTGGTATTTGGGATGTGTATCCGATGACGGGAGATAGAAGGGCGAGCATATGTCGCGGTGGCAACGGGTTGGGAAACTTGGACCCTGCTTGGACCCAAAGGCACGCGTTGAGGAGCACTTATGGATGACAACCGGCCTCGCTTGAGCACTGTTTCTTCACTTTCTTTTCCAAGAACATCTTTAGCAATGGAACCCTGGCAAACATAATGTCAGATCTGTCCTTGCAACGAAGCGAAAACACCAACTTTGCGATTCACGGCACTGAGCGTGACTTCACCGAGAGCGGTGCGGTTGGGTGGGGCCTTGGTGATGTTTTCCTTTCCTACAAGGCGGGCTGCGCCTGTGATAGATGATGGGCGGGTTTGTCTACTGTTTGCATTCTCATCAACCTTGGTACGTTGTCCAAGGAAGCGCCGATGTGGCAGCTGTATGGAAGCGATCAGTGATCAAAGGATGTTATGGTGTAAGATGCGTATAACGGACTTACACGGATGTGATTCGAGGCCATTGGAGACGTGAAATGTCGTCAAATGAATAGACACAGTTGAGAGAGAGATGATTGAATGTGGCAGAGAATGAATAGTGTAAACAAGTGGGGTAAGAAATGAGTTAAGGCGTGTTTGTGATGAGAGTGAAAAAGAAGGAGAAGATGGAAGTAGGAAGACAAGACACGGCTGCTTGTCAGCCTCTGACAAGAGTCCCGACAAGATTCGCGAGTTTGCTGTTCGAACAATGGTCACGTGCTTCGCAAATAACGCGTCGCGTCGCTTCCGCCGCCCGCCTGATGCGCCTTGCAGCGCCACTGATGGCGCTCCTCATTCCGCCCACATTTTAGTTATTTTTACGTAATTTTTCTATCCCATCGCTGATGTAGCCCTTTCTCCTTCCAACTGGCCTTAGGCGCCACCTTACTTCCAAGCCCTGCCCTATTGACAGTCGGGTTAATCTCAACGGGCTCGACGAGTCCGATCCGCCCCTCGTCGGATTCCAGATCCGATGTGCCCAATGCCATACCAGGTGCCCAACCTTGCTTCATGAGCATGCGGTGTCCAATATTGGAACTTGGAAGAGGAATCGCTAGCTGCGATGTGGGTTCAGGTGATGGCTTCTGGACTTCTAGTGTAGGCCCAGGCGATGAAACTCGCGTGGATGGAATGGCAGGCGGCTGCACGCCAGGCGAGTCTGAATACGTAGACGGATGAAGGGCACGCCGGCGAGCAGAACGGTCGACATATGGCGGTTGCGGTGATTGAGAACGTGATGCACCTTGTTCATGGCGCGAGAGCAAACTCTGTTTCAACAGGTTTAACGCTTTCTTCGGATCCCTTTCAGGCTGCGGCATATAAGGCGATGTTTCCCTTGATCGCTTCTGCGAGCTTGTGGTAGGAATGACCTTTGTCGAATGGAAAAGAGGGATTTGTTGATCTTCGCCAGCTAGAGAACATTCCTCACATGGTTTACTATGTATGTGAATGGCAAAGGTTGTGCTGCCTATTGTCAAGCGATCCAAATGTCGCAGCCGCTTGGGCACGCTGGCCATGCGAGGTGGGGATAGCCGCGAACCGATGCCATCCAGTGAGGATGGTGTGGAGGTAGCCGGCTTGAGGTATGTTCCATGCTTGGAACCCATGTCGACCACACTCCATTCCAATCTTTGAGCGTCCCAATACACTGTTGCATGAAGTTTGGAAACTTCCATTTCCTTTAGCCGCACCTTAGGCACATCGACTCCAGCGAGTGGTGCATCTCGCCCCAGCTGCAACTCCGAGTATCCGTCGATAATCGCAAACTTATGCTTGGAGGATAGAATTGACGTTCGCGATACGACAAGGCGCAAGTATGGCGTGTTCGGTTGGGGCTTCGTTGGAGGCGAATCGCTCGACAAGGTTTCAGTGGCGTCCAGAGTTACAGAGGATGGTTCGCCGGGCCATTCATACGCAGGATCATAGACATCACCCGGCTTTGGTTTACATTTTTTGTTTCGCTTGAACCTGGAATCTGCAATCTCGCCCTCTTCCATGCGCTGCAATGTAGAGCGTTACGTCACACCACTCTCTTAAAACACACGCCTTGATCGGTCCGGCAGTTGCCAGCCAGCACCGTGACACTGGACTCTAACGGCACACACTTGGAACCATGCAGGATCTATCCGAGGTACCCATTACTTATCCCATTATCCTATCCTCACCTATGTGTCAGGATCACGTAAACTCCCTTCTTAACAAGGAGTGGTTGATAAAGGTAGACAATCAACGCTCCGTATCCTATCTATTTGTACGTACGCCCGCATCACATCTTCATAGAATGACACCTATCACGGCCATCTGATAGAAGTTCCATCATTCCACAGTCGACCTTTCTTGTTGTCTAATGGTCACGGATACTAAACTTGTTTGGGCTGAAGGTAGTGACAACCTCTACTTTAGGCATCCTAAATGAAAAAAAAAAAAACCCTCAATAGTGTTGTCTAGCCAGCAATTTGCGCGTAGGTGGCGGATATGCAATCACATGTCTGACCATGATGCACCGGATCTTGCGGACGAAGATTCCTGGAGAAGTGCAAACCTAGAACTCCTTTCAAACGCCCACTCGTTAGGTGCCGTTGCAGACTTGTCATTTCATGTGATTGAATCAAATTATTCGGTGCGTGTAGAATTCCTTGTACGGCAGATAGTACTTACGAGACAAGGAAGGATTTCGCGTTCGAGTTACAGTACGACACGTTCCAGTGGCGTTGGGAGGCAAACTATTTGGGGCATAAGCGGTCGTCAGAAATTATTTCGAAACAGCTGATATTCCCGCTCATTAGTTTGAACCATATGGCATTCACATCTCCCCAAGGTCTCAACGAGATGTCCGACACAGATATCGAGAAGGTTCTGAATGCCACATTCCCATGCTTTAGCTAATGATGTTCCTAGGCCGTGGATAGAGTGGGCAGGACAGCGAGGCGGACCATTGATACTCATATCAAACATGCTATATCAAAGCCTCGTGTAGCCACAGCTATCCGGCGCATGACGGCTGTCTTCGATTTTGTATCTGAACTTCGTAAGCTTATTGATTTTCTTTCCTCTGGGATGCTTACCTATTTCCGACCACAGCGGCCGTTAAATCTACCGCCGAAAGACCGGGTCTCGACCAGGAAATCCGCACCAGACCTGCCAGAAGGCAGGCGCCGACCGTTCCCCCTTCCGAACCGCCATTAGCTATCCCCAGTCCTCGATGTACGTCGAACGCCATTTAAGCAATCAGATAGACTAACGCTGTTCTATATATCAAGCGCCACGGCCGCAGCCGCAGTCCCGCGAGAAACCGGACGATTCCGCAACGGAACCAGAGTCGGATACTAGCCCGAGAATGGACAAGTTTCCAGCTGTTTCAAAGTCCACCCGGTCCCCCTTGCCAGGCCCTCTCAAGTCCCGCACTGGGTCAGCTGCTCTTCCATCTCGCCATGTGTCACCAAGGGTCGCAGACTCGGTTGAGGAGGCAGTTGCCGCTACTGGCTCTGAATCCTCTTCTCCCACAAGACCTGCGAAAAAACTAAAAGGTCTTCCCACCGACACTGAAGAAGACAGCGAGGAAGAACGCCGCAAGCACCTAGCACAACTCAAGGGCGGAAACGCTCCCACGATTGCGAAACGAGGTGTACGACAACCAATTAAACGAGGCGGAAAGCGATTCTGATCCCTTTCACCACTCACGATGCTCTATGAACTTGACTGGAATAGTATAAATGTGAAAATGCTATTGGCTGAGTTGATAATTAACAGTATGACGGATACCATCAAGACAAACAACGCTGCGTGTACAAGACGACAGGCGTTCGATGGATGAACGGTAATAAATCGTGTGTGTGTGTGAGCACTAGCTCAACGCCCTAGTCCACAATTAACGCCCTACGCGGCGTTTGAATTCATCACTCCTGCATGTGTCGCATGCTCGTTGGAACAAGTTGACGATACGTCTCTCGTCCTGTGCATACTAACCTCGCGAGTTGGCATACTTTGACGTTCTTCAGCACGTCTACAATACTCACCGCATCACAGAAGCAGTTCGGCGCTTTATGGATATGCTTCTCGCTATTGCGGCAATAGCCTGACTGACAATCAATCTTGTCTGCACCGTCGTAAAGTTTCTCGAAGCACTGAACATAAAACGTGGCGATCACTAATGGGTGCCAAGGACGATGGTGCTCAACACGTACGCCACAGCCTCTGTACAAGTCGCCAAAACTAAAGTTGGGAATGAATATTGAGCAAAACGGAGAAGGTAGAATGCGGGAATAGCGCTCACACTTCATATCGACACATGTTTAACAAAGGATATTCACAGTACGAGGAGGGGGATGTGGGATGGATACAGCTTGGATCAAAGCCCATATTATACTCCATTAGATGGATTGCCACTGCAGTATGTGAGAAAGTGAAATATGCGTTTGTCACGCGACACTGGCTTACGGACATGCACCGATCGTGCATCTGATCTACGACCGCCTGGGCTTAAGCCATGCCTTCATGCGAGATGCGGTACTAGGTACACCCGTTATCGGCGTATTTGTGACCGTATCACCGGCAGCGACGACTTACTCCATCCGCAAGGCGAAAAGGGATGCGGCCCGGTCATATCTAGTGCCATTCAGAAATATCCGAAACTCTGTCGTGCTAACATCGCTGCTCCCAGCAGGGCACAATTACCACCATCATTGGGGTAATTATCTACGTAATCAAAATCGGATTAATGGATCACAAATGTCATCAAACATTCCGTACTAAATGGATTTAGACGTGAACTCGGATATCGATGACGTACGTACGTTGCCCAGAGATGCCTGTGTACACTTGCTTGTAAGTCAATTCGCGGGAATGGCGCTATAAGAATGCCAAGGTAGCAACGAATGCCGGTAGATTGCGCGTACGGCTAATTATATGTTTACGGTGTTTCAGGGAGTGTCAGACGACATCAATATTTCACGGTGATTGGGTACTATTACTTTACTCAATATTTTGACAGTTACATCCCATGCCACCCGTGAGAAGGCGATACGATGAAGGACGGCAGCATGTTATCACATAACCAGAAGGTGTCAATGGCTCATGTTACACAAGACACCCAACTCTATGAGATGGTTAAGGGAAATGTGTACCGTTTTACTTACTAGATATGGAGAACCGGGCGTCTAGCTTTTGTCGTTAACAGGAGTATTAATGGCGCGTGCGTGCGGCGTTCTCATCGATCTGCGTCTAGAAGTGTATTTTTAAGACATAGCAAGATCCAGCCGACGTAATTGTGGGGTAGCGTCAGAACATGAATCCAAACATGAAAGGTCATCTGGTAGTGCCACATGAAGTTAATCGCCCCTGGTGGACCACCTGCGTTGTCACATTAAGCCGATGGTCAATTAGATTCAGTGCAATGCGGTGATTGAAGTACGCCGAGCCGAGTGTCGTATTCCTCACCAGGTTCCAAATGAAGCAGTGAAGAGACCATGTAGGGAGAAGTGACGAATAAGCCACCATGCACCGCAACATATATTAGGACCTGTAATACCTAGGTACTTCAATATCAACATGAGGCTTGCCAAGATCCGCAGCTCACCGGATAACACAGATGGGTAAGTGCTGAAATCAAGCACTGATCTAAGATACCTCCTACTCGTCACATCAAAAGAGTAAGGGAGTTGCCGCTCTCTTACCGTTCGCTTACCGCCAGAGAAGCCGCAAAAGGCCTGCGTGATAATATTCAAGCTGTAATGAATGACGACATTGAAGGTATGCCTACACACACGATGCAAGCGGGAAAGTAGTCTCCTATTGAAAGTAAGGTTTCCG
The DNA here is from genome assembly GCA_020011035.1 of Amanita subjunquillea. NCBI lineage: Eukaryota > Fungi > Basidiomycota > Agaricomycetes > Agaricales > Amanitaceae > Amanita > Amanita subjunquillea. Next base: position 668,708 of record JAEBUT010000011.1, on the reverse strand, counting down.
GAACGATGTGGCAACAGCTTAGCAATCTTCAACCCTGGAACTCGGCGCATGACAGGGACAGTGATAAAATTTAGCTCCTTGAAACAGGATCTGAGTTGTAGCCTCCATGTAGGTTCTGTGCAGAATTAATGGTGTTTGCCGCGATGAAATAGCATTACGTAATGTTCGCGACCGAAAACGGAAGCCATAAGGAAATCTTTTTGCAGTGTCATTCCATGAGCACGGACAGCGACCCCGAGAGCCTGCTCGAAGTATTGCAACACGCTATTTTCTCGTGTCCTTTACTAAAGCACACCAATAGGCTGCCCTAGACCAGGCCTTTTCTCCCCCTCCATTACGAAAACATGCACCAGGGCTATCCACATCCGGGGCGGAGAAACTCGGACACGAGGAGGTAGTCGAACCGCAGACGCATGAAAACCCAAGCGCTGAATCTACAAGCACATTGGATAGTTCCGCAGCATGGAAGGCAGAGTATGAAGAGCATGTACGAGCATGGCACGCCGAGTCCGCTGACGCCCGTTCAAGGGCGGAGAAGGAGAGAGCAAGGTGGGAAGCTATCCGCGCAGCAGCAAAGGAAGAGGCTTCTCAGAGCAAAACTGAACCTTGGGAATCAGAATGGGAGAGGGTTGCTACAAGGAAGGATCAGAACTCGGAAACGACGCCTAATATTCCCGAATACAACGTTCGTCATGCTTTGCTTCCATTGTGCTGAATTCACTGAAATCTTTGTGCCATAGGTAGATCACGAGCTCCATACGCAAGCAGATACGACCGATGAATCGCACAAGTTGGAAGAAATTCACTCCATGACATCTTCCTTCCCCTCAATGACTTTTCCTGAACGGACATCCACACCATCACCATCCCCAAGTCGATATCACACTAATGAACCGCCTCGTACTGCGACTTTGGCCATTTTCGATTCATCCTTATCTGCTCGGACACGAATGAAGGCATTGTTCGCGTCCTTAGCTATCAATATGCTTTTGCCGTTCGTGAATGGGGTTATGCTCGGGTTCGGTGAAATCTTCGCCAAGGAAGTAATTATTGGTTGGTTTGGTTGGAAGAAACTAGGGTCAATAGCGGCGTCTGCAGGTCTTCGCACTCCACAACGTCAACGATTCGCTAAATAGATATCATCATTGAATATTGAATAGTGACAAGAAATATGACTGGATACAGTATAGACTACAATCTAGCTGTCTTGGGCATGCTCCGGATGGCTTGGCGTACACCGAGATCGCCCAACACATCCTCGGCTGCGAGTTAAATCCGTCAAAGAGTGCTAAAGAATAAATCAATATTACTCACCACCACCAAGAATGCTGTCAAAGGTTACAGTTCTATGATACTGGATGGGAACACGTTAGAAAAATGTGGTGGTGCAGGATGGAAACACCAACGTGTTCAATATAACTACCCATGCCTGTTTGTGTGATGCCGCGACCTCCAAATATCTATTTAAATTAAGTTACGTTTCCCAAACTTGCAATTTGAAGTACCCACTTGTACTGCGTCTGCCGCCGTCAACTGAGCACTGCGTGTGCAGTACATCTTCAATAAGCCAATGGGTCTGATATCATTAGTCGCGAAGACTAACGGAAGATGGATAACATACCCTGCGAGCTTTGCGGCTTGTTGTTTGTATGTCTAGCGTGATCATCAAGTGACTCGTAGCTGACTATAAGCTATGGAACTTACCATGTTATTCATCTGATAGGTTACGTTTTCTAGCCAACTTTGGACGCTTTCGACGCGGGATATCATGGCCGCTAATTTACTTCGGATAACAGCTTGAGAGTGTAATGGCTTTCCAAATGCTTTTCTTTGCGAAACCCACCTGTGCCAGGAAATGAGCTGGCTGACTTGGTGGAATAAAAATAGCTTACTTCAGACATTCTTCGACAATAAATCGTTGCAGCCGAGCTGAGGCGCAGCACATAACCCAACGTTCATGATTGAAGTTGCTGAGACATTGAGCAAAATTCTCGTTCATGATCGTCTAGCCTCACCTGAGAATGACAAAGATACCTCCACCTTCGGGACCGAGCATGTTTCCTACCGGGACCATAACGTTTTCAAAGGTTATATACGCCGTTCCGGCCGTCGGAGACTAAAAAAAATAATCAGCAGACTTACAAACTCCATCATGGTAATACGCACATAACTCGTCTTAATGGGCTTTGTCTCCACGCCCTCTCCGCGCTCCACTAAGATAACCGTAAAGCCATCCTGAATATTCACTCAGAGAAATTGGATAAAAATAATTGAATTGCTCACGTCTGTCTTGCAGCCGACAGTGAAGCTAGCCAAGGTCAGTAGATGCATTATCAGATCTCACTGCCACATACTAATGAGCGAAACTGATGAATGAATTAATTAAGTCTCAGTCATGCAGCATATCTACTTACGTTCCATTTGTGATCCACTTCTTACTGTGGAAACATTATGAAGGTCAATGAATGAACGAGGAAAGTTTTACGAACGTTCCGTTGATGATCCAGTGTTTGCCATCTTCAGTCTTCTTTGCTCTCGTTCTGAGTCCTGCCACATCGCTTCCTGCGAAAGCTTCTGAAATGGCCAGACATATTGGCCTTTGTGCAGATAAAACGTCAGGGAGCACTCTGGCCTTCAGCTCTTCATTACCAAAGTTGAGCACAGGTGGGAGGCCGATGACAGTACCGGCCATGAGGCCTATGCAATTCTGGAGTAACAAAAAGGCTAGATGAGAGTTGTGGCATACCATCCCCATACCCTCGATGACCACATCTTGCAAGTTCTTGGGTGATGATGAGTTCATGGAAGTAATCGAACTGGGTGGAAGATGTTCAGTATAGATTGACGTGGTACTATCATCGCATGCAGACCTTCTCCGGCGTGACAAGTCCATTCATTAAAACTCGGCCTAAGCAGATGTCAGAGGTGAAGAGACGTCCTCTAAAAACACAAACCTTTCAGATGCTTCCCCGGTCCCATACGCATCGCATGAAAGTTGAGCTTACTGAGGCCATTAACCCTAAATATCACTCGTAACAAGTGAACTTACGCCATAGACTCGAGAACATTCTTGCTTGGCGGTTTCCCATCTTGCTCTCTCGCCTGCGTAGGAGTTGGCCAAAGCCCCTGGCAGCGTGGAAATTCTTACGCACCATTGCATCTGGTAAGATGACTTCGTCGGTGAACTTTCTAACAGCCTTCTGGAACCGTCTATGATCCTGCAAAAATGTCGAAAAGTACGCATATAAGGTGTTCGTCCTGCTGACCTCCGTATAATAAGGACTATGATACCCATCCGATAGCCACGTTGGCTCAGCATACGGAACCTTGCTCAACTCCCCGAGAACGCGTCCCTGTATGACACTCTTTTCACCTTCAATAACACCAATCTGTAGACGTTTATATTGAGGTCTTTCGAGAATTTCGTGCCTATGAAGACCATAGAAAGATTCTGTAGCGTCCTGGCCAGCTGCAGTGATATTAGGAGCAACCTCAAATGACAGACACAGGGCGCTGACCAATATCCTCCTCGAAGAAGACAGAGACTCCCCCAGGATGAAGATCTTTGAATTTTGTCACGTCGTAGACTTTGGAGTCGACAATGATCCACTATCTCATGTGTAAATGGGTTTACGTAGTGTTAACAACACGACTCACAAGATCACCGTCCTTATTATGCTGTAGGGTGGATGTCAGCCATAAGCAACATATAAGATTGGGAAGTGTACCTTTGCTACCTCATCTCTCGTGAATACCTTTAATTGTGGGGACATCGCGTGCACGGCTGGCGAACTCGTTTGAGGGGCCTATTTTGTCGTATCCGACCTGACATGTGATTCAGGGTTAATCAGGTGCCAAAGGCTACCTAGTCCCGCATCCTGTATTAGTCATCAATTCCCACCTCGTCTGGTCCGTGCGCAGAGCCTCACGTATAAAAGGTCCATCCCTCCCATTCGTTTCCTTACCACTCTGGCCTTTTGGCTTAGATCAAGTGTAGTATCTGTTCTTAATAGTTTAACCACTATTATGGAGGCACCGCCTCCATTTTTTGGTTATCTAATTTTTGCCGCCCCAGTCCTTCAGGCTCTGCTTGCAACCTGGGCATGATGACCTTGCTGTTGCACTACTGGCTTGTGTTGTCAGGGGATCTCTTATTTCTTCATTTGGTGTTGCTTTCTGCTAGTGCTTGTTGGTGCTTTGCAGAGTAGTGTCAAATGTTTTTCTCTTCTTTGCTTGACTATATATGACCCTTTTAAATCTTAAAGTTGTTGAAGTGAGTAGTAGGCATAGATGTCAAGATTTCTTATTGATACTGTCAGTTTGCTGGGCTGGCACCAGGGCCTTTTACTGGTCTGGTTCTTGCTGACAATGGAGCAGATGTAATACGCGTAGACCGACTGTCTACTTCGTCTAATGACATTCTGTGTCGAGGAAAACGGTCCATTGCAATTAATCTCAAAACTGAGGCTGGCTTAGCAGTCCTCAAGAGGCTGGTAACTACAGCTGATGTAGTCATTGACCCTTTTCGACCTGGTGTGCTCGAGCGCCGAGGATTGGGACCTGATATCTTTCTAGGAAATGGAGGATTGAATAAATGTCTCATATACGCGAGAATTGCTGGGTTCGTATGTTCAAGCTGAAGCCAACGCATATACTGAAGCCATGGCAGTTTTCCAAACATGGGTCTGCATCTTGCTCGCGCGCTGGATGGAACAACTGACTTTTGTTAGGACCGCATAAAGACATGGCAGGTGCGAACGACTCGTAAACAGTTTCCTCTGACATGTAAACGTGACAACATGCATAGGTCATGACATTAACTACATTGCTCTCAGTGGTATCCTCTCCGTACGTTTCACCTGCCCGACCATCATGATCTGGAATAGGTACTTTTGATTAGATGTTGCCTGGGACGGATGGAAAGCCTGTATTTCCAACAAATTTGCTCGCAGACTTTGCTGGCGGCGGTTTAATGTGCGTACTTGGCATACTCCTGGCATTAATCGAAAGAGGTAGTAGCGGCCGGGGGCAAGTTGTCAACGTTGACATGGTTTGTCTGTCAAAATTCAAAGGTCTGGTTGGTCCTGATACTTCAAGGTTTCCGGGACGCGCTACCTGAGCTCCTACGCTTTACTGCACGTGTTGCTGCGCAACTCTATATATTCTTGTCCGAGGGGCCAAAATGTGTTGGATGGTGGCGCCCCCTTCTATGGTATCTACGTGTGCAAAGATGGCGGCTTAATGTCAGTGGGATGTCTAGAGCCTCAATTCTTCAAAGTGTTCATCGAAGGCTTCCTTCAAGCATTGCCGAGCAATTTTCTTCTCCCAGACGCTTGGCGGCCCACAATTCGTAGTCAGTATCATCGAGGCGAGTGGCCAAAACTCAGGGAGTTTCTGGAGATAGGTTTTCGAACCAATTCAAGGCAATTTTGGACAGACGTATTTCATAGTATGTTTTCCTGTTTATTCTTCCAACGGAAACTTACACAAATATTCAAAGGCACGGATGCCTGTACAGTCCCGGTGCTATCTCCGGAGGAAGCGAGCAAATATGAGGCTTTCAAATCTCCGTATCCTCAAACGCATCCAAAGATCATTAGTTTTTCTCGCAGTTCCAAGAATGTCGACAGAGACTCGCAGAGATTTAATCTTCAACCAGGATTACATACGAAAGAGATTCTTAGCGAGCTTGGATTGACGACGGATGAGATAGGGAAGTTGGTCTTGGACGGTACATTATTTGAGATGACAGTATCAGCTGCCAAATTGTAGAGTACGAGGTATAAATCACATGGTATTCCGAGTACTCCTTCCAGATGGCGACCAAACAGTTCACCAGAGACGAAGTCGCCCAAGTCCGTCCTTCTGTCCTCTCTTTCATCCCGCTCATTTATTTTCTATTCCCGCCAGCACAACACAAACAACGACCTTGTGAGCTGTCTCCGCACCTGGCATTCCAGAAACTAAACTTTTCATAGTGGGTCATCATCGACGCCAAAGTCTACGATCTATCACGCTTCAAGAATTTGCACCCCGGCGGTTTGTCTGTTCTCACTGATTCGGAAGTTGGTGAGCATGCTGGAATGATGTGTCCCCCCCTCGTTCACACTACACCAAGCCGGAAAAGATGTTACTGAAACCTTCTTTGCTCTGCATCGTTATGAGGTACTGGAACGACCTCAGTATAAGCGGCTCCAAGTCGGCGTAATTCAAGGGGAGGAGAGCATTCTGCATGGACGTGTCATTGGCGAAATTAGCGAAGTCCCGTATGCAGAGCCTACCTGGCTATCTCCTGGGTACCACAGTCCTTACTTCTCCGAGGTATGCTCTGTAACATTAAGCAAATACCTGCCAAATTCTTGATTGATGCGACATCTTCCAGAACCACAGACAATTCCAAAAGGCTATGCGCGCCTTTTGCGATTCTGTTGTGCTACCCGACGCTGAGGCTAGGGAAGCGGACGGAAAGCGCCCATCGCAGAGTGTAATAGACAGGATGGCGTTTGTTAACATTTGCTTTTCGCTTAGGTTTCGACCTGACCTTGTGACAGGGAACTCAACATTCATGCCATGCGTATGGGCCCTGGGAAGCATCTCAAAGGAAGAACGCTCATGAATGGTCTTGTGAAACCTGAGGAGTTTGATTATTTCCACGAGGTGTGCTACGGTTATTGCTTGCATCCGACCTAAGTGTGAATGCTGCAACCTAGTTAATTATAACACAGGAGATAGCTCGTGCCAGTTTGCGTGGTTATGCTGACGGTGCGTACGGTTCACATGTCCGTTGGGCGCAAGATGTCTGACAACTACGTAGGTCTACTTGGGGGCAAAGTTATTGGTCTTCCACCTGTCCTGAACTTTGGCAGTGAAAAGCTCAAGGAGAAAATAGTTCCTGATGTCTTAGACGGCAAAAAATTCATTTGTCTGGCGATCTCGGAGGCTCACGCCGGAAGTGATGTTATGGGCCTCCAAACTACAGCCGTGAAGTCTGACGATGGAAAACACTGGATCATCAATGGTTAGAAATCGATCCCTCTAGATGACAGTCGATAATAATCTGGCTCCAAGGAACGAAGAAATGGATAACGAATGGGACGTTTGCTGATTACTTCACTGTTGGCTGTAAGACGGAGGTAAGGGTTTTGATTGGGCTCTCCGTCATGTGACGAAATCATCTCCTTAGGATGGATTCACTGTCATACTCGTTGAGCGGGGACCCGGCGTGGAGACAAAGCAGATTAAGACAAGCTATTCCACTGCGGCGGGAACTGCATACATAACCCTTGATAACGTGAAGGTTCCAGTGGAGAATACCCTTGGGGAGGAGGGAGGAGGGATCTTCGTCATCCTTAGGTTCGTACACGTTCTGATCTTCTGTGAAATACGCCATGATATGTCGGGTAGTAACTTCAATCATGAACGTTGGGTCATGTGTTGTGGATCTGCTCGGAGTCAGCGTGTAATCGGTATGCACCTTGGTCTATACATAAGCACTGCGTGCTGATGACGCATTAGTGGAAGAAACCCTCAAGTGCGATTTTCTCACCAGTTCCTGGAAACCTCATTAATTAACGACACTGTAGATGGGTTAATCAACGAAAAGTCTTCGGCAAGCCTCTTCATTCTCAAGCCGTTGTTCGCAGTAAAATTGCCGGAATGATCGCAAGGGCTGAAAGCGCTCAATGCTGGTTGGAGAATATTACACATCAGATGTGCCACATGGCAAGGGGTACTGTTGTTTTTTGTGTTTCATGCGCTCATTGTTTTTCTTCAAATGCAGACGTATAGGCAACAGGCCAACAAATTAGCAGGGTAATCATTCATTTCCGGTTGGAACAGTATTTGGGTTTGACCTGTTGGCTAGGCAGATCGCATTTCTCAAGAGTTACGCAACCGGTTGTGGTCAAGATACTGCTCGCGATGCCGTCCAGATATTTGGCGGTCGTGGCATTACGCAGTCAGGAATGGGCAAATTTATCGAACACGTGCGTAATGCTCGCTTGTGGCTGACGAATTGCCTTGCTCACTCCACGAGAATTTAGTATCATCGTACCATTACGTTTGATTCGTTACTTGGTGGCGCAGAAGACGTTTTGGCAGATCTAGGAGTGCGACAGGCATTACGAGTGATGCCAAAAGATGCTCGTTTGTAGCGAATAGCATTTCGTTCCCTTAACCCATTCTCCTTGTGTAGATAACCTGCAAAGACAAAACAAAATTAACCCTCTTCGTCCTAGATTACTACATACAGATTGATCTTTATATTTACAATGGCATAGAAGATTAACATAGACAGCAGAGAAAGAGCTTGTGAAAAGGTTTAGGCGCCATATTGTTCTTGATTTATCATCTCGCTCGTAGATCTCATGTCCAGCCCCATGTTTTGTTGAAAATTTTGATAATGATATAGCCAGTGTGATGCTGTTAAAGATTAGCAGTCCAACTCGAGTCACAACGTAGAATACTACTTACAACTCCAAGCTGCTGCCGCATCACCCAATGTCTCAATAATCTGGGTATCGATACTCAGAGGTGGACTAAACAAATCCTCTAGTCCCATCGCATTTTGTGCGTTTGATCCGACCTGAGTTCCATTCGCGAATGGATCGATAGCACCTCTCATGGGGCAAAATTTTCAAAGGACAAGGCATCCTGATTCGGCGGTGGAGATAGAGATGATCGCATTGCTGCAGGAGGTGGAGAGTGAATAGCATCTGGCGAACTTGGACTCGCCGCAGTCCTTGGTTTACGAACTTGGCGACTTCGAGGGAGAGCAGAAACCGAATTTGTTGGTGACTGAGATTCCAGTCTAGTGATTGGGGACGCAAGCAATCCCTTCAAGAATTTAGCGTAAAGTTTTGGTCCATGTCTGTTGTCAATCGCAATATCTGGCGAGCTGAGTAAGTCGATGACTTGCTGCACCTTATTGCGGATGTTAAAGCGCATGTCAGGCGATAGATAGGAAGCAAATTTGGGTTGTAAAAGCTGATTTGCAGGCGTCAGCATGCGCTAAACACTATGAAAATCAACTCGCCTTGACTAAGAAGGTCGACGCAAAGGTGACGAAAACGCTCTGTGCCTCGGGTCCATGCCGCCAGAAGACCCCTTAAAAGCTGTCAGAGAAAAACAATGATAGCACTGTGATCACTCACTCATTTTGGGATCTCCGCAGAGTTGGTCGACAACGGCATGAAGTACGTCTTGAGCAGCTTCAAGCACTGTTCGAAGGCATGAGTGGATAAATAGCACGTCAGAAGTAATGCACCTACCCTTTGAAGGAAAGGATTCTCATCCGTATTGTTCTTTCCGAACGCATGTTGAAACCCGTATGATAGAACAATGAGTCTACCGTAGCTGTAGGCCAACCTGATCAGGCCTGTCCGGAACTTATTCTGATTGTCATCCAGATCTGTGTTCTCTGCAATGACCTTATACCACTGTTCTTCGATTTGTTGAAGTTGGTCATCTGTTTCCGCCGCAAGTTTCTCAAAATCTGCATTCTAGATGGCCGTCAACGCCAGAGCAATTCGCAACGTGAAACGGTACCTTGTTGAGGCCAGTAGGGTTCTCTGGATCATTGTAGATCTTGGCCACAAAACCGGCTGTGGTCCGCAAGCAGTGATTATAACAGCAAATTTGAATGTCGAAATTGCGCATATTGTATGGGGAACTCCTCCACCAATCTTTCGAATGATTCGCTTGATAATCCATAGGATTGATGATGGGGGGCTTCCCATACTGTCCACCAGTCGAGCGATCAAGATTAAAACAGTTCATCCAGACACGCGTTCGATTCAACACTTCTCTGGCCGGCTTTTCGGCCTGGGGAATCATGGCCACAGGTAAGTGAAGGTTCAACTCGGTTGCCGCCCTGGATGGCAGTGAGAGTCTGCGTATGCCCTGTCAAATGTACGCACCTTATTGCAAGACCAAGGTACAGCCAGTTTCGCTGGTCTTCCAACCTCTTGACAGGCATGGGATACAAGCTCAGCAAAATATACGCGTGGCACATCTCCACGTCCTTTTTCCCGCTAATCAGCGCCATTCCAGCGGCGTTTTGGGCACACTGCATCGCCCGCTGGTACAGATTCGGACGTTGACTGTAGAATCGGGATGATATAGCACAGACTGACGAAGGAATTAGTGTCAATTGTACTATCGAGGATATCGACTACTCACTGACGGTGAACAAAAAAGGACTACGCACGAAAGTATTGTGAGCTGTGTACAGCACAGGGTCAAGCAGGGATACAGAGAGGTTCATGTTTTCAAAATATCTGTGCAATTATGTTTCACGGATTTTACTCATTCCACTCTGATACTCACATTTTAAAAAGTGGTTCAACCTCTTCGACCGTGATGATGCCGCGCAATATATAAGGCATATTCTCCACGTTTGACAGCTGACGTCCTAGATCAGATGCAGACGCTAGATGATAACCCGTGAACTGTGTGAAACGACAAGCCATGTACTATCGCACCAGACTTAAAGTAATCATCGCTTGCAATCCCTGTCGCATCTTTGTCTTCTGGATCCTCTGGCTCTGCGCTGGCGCCTCTTTGTCTACGTAGACCCATGTCTCCGAAGAGTCCAAAAGGTGCTGCTTTAGTCGGTATAATGGCAGCCTTCTCCTCTCCGGGAAGTTTTTTTGCGGCATAGTTCGGCGAGCCACCCGCAGAGCTACTGCCGCCTACTGACATATTGCCATGCACATCAAGGCGTTCAACAGCAATGACCACTTCGTCGTCTTCGTCTTCGTTTGCAGTATAATAACCGTCGTCGTCATCATCACCTTCTTGATCATGGCCAGCTAGGAGATTCCGAGGCATGCTAGCACCAGCCATGCTGATGTGATCGCCGAACACGCCCAGGCTCTCTTTAGCTTTGGCAATCCACTCGGCCACGGCCTCTTGATTTTGATCTGGAGTTCTGGTACCGTTGCCTCACCCGCCTGTGTCGACGGGGAGAGCACTGGTGACAAGATAGGTGATAGGAGATCAGGAGCCAAAGGTATGTCAGAAAATCCTCTGCTTGTACTTTCGAGTTGCGCCATGAGTTTTTGGATCTGCGCAGCTTGTTGTCTTATTTCATTGAGTAGATGTTCACGTTTTCTAATATTGCGAATACAATCAATGAGCCCGTCAATAAGCAAGTATGGTGAGACCCACGGCGGTGCTCGACGCTTTTTCCGACCTGGTATAACACATTCGTGATTACCGGCGTGACAGCGCTTGCACGAATCTCTGTCTGTCTTGAATTCGCACTTGACTTTTAGAGCTTTACACCGACTACATGCGCCCGGTCTGCGAACAATGAAACGAGTGAAAGGCAAGATGACAAAAGATGCCTACCTAGGCTTCACCCCCTCCTTGTGCTCCAAGGGTTCCACATCCTGTTCATCGTACTGAGAACGTGGCCTTTTGGCCTTTAATCCAACTTCAGGCGCATTTACGGGCTGATAAGAAAAAGACTGATTCATCTCCGAAGTCACCGGGAATGATTGTTGAAAATCCTGCTGTGGGAGAGAAGAATTGGCATGATCGGACATGTGCATATTATCATTAGTGAGTCCCCCTGCGGAGTATGACGTGTCAAATGAAGAGTCCCCGTAGACATGATCTGGCTGAGGTACTGAATAGCCATCGTAATGTTCCTCATTTTGGGCAGAAGTCGCTCCAAATCCGGCGTAGTATGCGCCAGCACCTTGCATGGGCTGGTTCGAGCTCTGATTACCATAGGGTGCAACGTGTGTAGGAGATGACTGGGGATAGCTGGTACCATTGGTTAAGGAAGATTGTGCCACGTTCGTGGTGTCTGATGGGCTGTGTTGCGTGTATACATACGTAGTATCTGGTACTGAAGGATAAGAGAATTCCTGTTCATGCTGACCAGAGTGGGTGAAGGATCGACGAGGCCAGGTGTGTTGATGAGTGGGGTATGAGTTTGCCATCATGAGGTTGCGCCGATAAGGGCATACAGCGGGCTCTCTCGAGAAAAGCTCAGCGAAGAGCAGCAGAGAGAAGAGGGAAGAAGAAGAAGAAGGGTATTTGTGCGTTTGCTCACACGGCCCAGACCGAGATGTGTGCCACACATGACGACAGCTGTGCCCACGTGTTTCCCATAATCGTACGCGCCGTGAACGAAGACCGAGCCCATATCGAACCCCGCATCGCCCTTCTTCAAGATTTTCGGCCCCACATGCGTGTGGCTGTGGCGAAATCCATTCACCTCCCAAGGACATCGCCACATTCGCTGTGAACCCATAGCCGTCATGTCATTTACACAAAAAACTTCCAAAAGAACTCTACTCCTTACAGACGCGCGCGATGTATTTCGCGCTTGCTTAAACGCCGTCATTTACGGCAGTCGCCGCTGACCACGGATACGTGCCCGGTCCGGTCTTACCCCCGCGCGCTCTCACAACGATGCGTAGCACGCATCGATATGTAGATACTCCAGGATTCCTTGAGTATTATCTACTAGTTGTCACGAAGGGCTTTCGACAAGTGTCGGTGCCAACCGCAACTACGATAACGCTATTTGCATCACGGGCCGATTCAAGCTTTGATCACATCAGTGCCTGCCGTTGTCTTAGCGCCAAGGGCTTACGAAGCCAACTGCTAAGGCGCTTTCAAGTAACGCACAGCACGAAGGGCATGTATATTCGAGTGCTCATCTATCAATACACCTACTGTTGATAAAGAGTCTTGAGTCAGATCAAGATGGAGCAAAGTAACGAATGAATCAAGCCATGGTTTGTGTGAATATACACAACGAAACAATAGAAGCGTGGCTCTTTGACAAGATTCAAAAAAAAGAAGGTAAGCACAAACGCGTGAACATAGCAAAACATAATAGGTAGCGATAATGATAACCGGATCAGGTTTTGCAGGCAGTTGTGCGGTGGATAAGGCCATCGCGAATTCGCCCGGGAGAATAAATATGTGCATCGTGAAAGATTTAGCATGTACAGAAATGGGAGAGAAGCGCTCAAACCACTACTTGATCGGATGGCGGAGGTGTTGTTGCATCTGTAGCCTCTATCGTATACACGGACTCCGATGTCATCACAGAAGGTTGCATCGAGACTATACGTAGACGCCTCTGAACTTCTTCTTCGGTGACGTCAAGAGCACGAATTAGCGATTCCATGGCACGCGAGTTATTTAATGCATTCTCCCGCGAACTTGATGGTACATGATAAGCGATAGGAGGCCTAGGTATGGTTGTCGCATCAGAATCATATGTGGCCCTTGATGAGCAGCGATCCTTGGTCTTGTCCGATTTGAGAGTTGCTAGGGAATTTGATCGCGTCCTCATGTGAGGATCTGTGCCTTTGAAGAATGGATTATTGGTGCTTTTCCGCCGTTCAGCCTCGTTCTGGAAAGTGGTAGAACTGGGCATCTTCTCTTCTGCATCAGGATTAATCACTTCGGCAGATTCCCAGTGATGCAGGGTGCGCGTGGCTACGGGAGTTGGAATAGCTATGCTCATTGTATTCCCAGCCGATCTCGCGGAGAGCTGCTGCGAGGCATCTTGTCCGAGCATATCTGCATCCCATGATATAATTGGACCTGATTCTGCGCTCTCTAGACATGGTCTATGAACCGTCACTGCTTCAGACGGTTTGGATGCAAGACTTGGATGATACTGTGCAAGTGATTGGGGCATTTCCAATGTCATTGGCTCTTCAGATTTGTGGGTATATATTGTTCGGACGCTTGCTGGTTTTTTGAACATTTTATGCATGGGAGCTTCACAGTCCGTTTTCGAATGCATGTCATCCGACTTTTCATCACCCATCATGCTCCATGGTTCAAGATGAGAACGCCGTCGCTCAACTTCTCTTGTGTTATTACGATCTTTCGGCGACATGTATGTTTGCTGTAACGACCGCAAATATCGCCTGTACATTACAAGACCGAATAGAATGAGGAGCAAGGCCCCCACGAGCGCCGCTACACAACTTGCAATGACCGTCTTCATGGGTAGCATGGCAGTGGCACCGACTGCAGTTGACGAAGTGCTCGTGGGGGTGGGTGAGAAGTTGGTGACTGTCAGTGAGCCCGTGCCAGCCAAGGGAATGGCGCCGTTGGTGGGCGCAGCTGTGGCAGTAGTGTCCACAGCAAGCGCAGGGGCGCTGGTTGCTCCGTTGGTGGCAACGACAAGCGATGAACTCTGATCGATTCCAGAGGCGCTCAGAACGGTTAATGGGTCATTTTGACGGTTTTTCAAATATCGCCGCTGCGGCTGAGAATAGTTAATCATCGTGACGGACCAGTAGAAGGAACGTGTGGATCAAAGAATGTCGACAGATTCTAAATGCATATGAGTACGACATACATGTGCGGGTGTGGTTCCGCTCACGCACGACAATCAAAGACAGGTGGGTAGCATCCAAAGAAAAATAAGCACCCACTACGTCCACTGTTGACGATGCCAACGACGAGAAAAGAATGTGGGGAAATGGAGCCGTGACGGCGATAAGCGGGTTGCTCGTAACTAGGTGGAATTTTCGCAGGCTCCTGGTTTCATCCAACTTCTCACACCTTTGCTACATCATCATACATGATGTCAAATGGATGGCATCTTGATGAGGGGCAAGTGTCACGTCAAAACCGGATTTCAACGTCAACCTTGCAGCAAGTCGAATGGTCCCGAGGCGGCGCCAGCTAGCCATCAGTGCATGACCAGCAGATATTCGCAGGTCATGTTCCCATTGACGACGTATCATAATATAACTGGCCACCACGTAGTACATGAGAACTGTCAAGAGTTAATGTTCATTCGTCCGACCTAGGTCAATAGCATGTCCATTCTCTCTTGCTGACGGTTGAAAGAAAACAAAGTCGCCGATAACTTTGGGTTGATACGCTTGTCTACATGAAACAATTCGGGTAGTCAATTGGAATGGTAACCAATTTTTTCCCCCTATCTCAAACAGAAACGACTGGCGATTTCGGATTCGAGATACATTCGAACCACAAAATTGGCATCACTTGGGAGGTTTTTTTACCTAGATGCGTTCAGGAGAGCGATATTCCTATGAAGCCACCTGTAGAAGTCATTTCTCCTGTGTACCTGTGTCATGCCAGAGCCAAAGCGCATCAAGCGGTCATGTCAGAGTCAAAGCGCATCAAGCGGTCGTGTCAAGGATCTCGATATCGCAGATAGCATAATAAATAAGTCAATGCAAATGCTTGAATGCTAATACCACTGGTTCGCGAGTCGTTTGATTTGTAGTTAGGCGTTATTAAACGGGAATGGAAGCATCTGTCATTGATTCTGTCAAGCTTTCTGTCCAGCTATACCAAGAATGCTATTGTCGTTCCACATGTAGGTTGTAGATTGGCCACGAATAGTGCTGAAACCGCGGAAAGCGGGAGTCCTTTGCGTTATTAGGTAATTTGCGATACCCCAGGAGAAGTTTTCTTAGATTTTGCCTAGCAACGACCTTGCTTCGGGTGCCATTGTATTGCGTCCAGCTGTACGATTAGCTCCTCTCTATTCAAAGACGAGGTTAGATAGCTTTGCAACTCGGTACACCAACCCCCGTCGCTCCTTAACCGCCCACATTCCTTTGTTCGTCTCACAATCGTTAAAGTCAATTGATAGTTGAAGATGCCTCTTGTGAATTTTGACTCAAGATCAAACTTGCATATCACTAGCATTGGTCCAGTGTACATTGCTGGTCTCGCCGGAGCTGGTGCAATTGTAATTGGCCTCGCGCTCTGGTTCGTCTGGCGAATGTTTCGGAAACGCGCCGCGAGAGAGGGGAAGATAATACGGGGCCCACATTCCTCTCTGTACATGGAGTCATCAGGGATGACGGGATGGCAGAGAAGCACCCAGGGTCTGTCTTGCATTAGCCGAATATTTTACTCAATTGACATATGCTTACCAGCAGTCTATATGCCATGCCCAACAGAAACATTTCTTGGGTTCATATAGATACACCAATCGTCATGCCGGAAAAAGCAATAGTTCGGCGAGACGAATCAATGGGTGAATTACCTAGGAAACATAATTTGCGGCCGGGCCGTTTGTCACCAAAGCCATTCTCGTTCGCGACGGGAATGGTTGCGAACACATCTGACCAGGGAGTTGGGAACCAAACTCGCCACTCTGGGAACTCGTTGTTAAGCGCAGGAAACGGACAAAATCGCTTCTCTGTATCCTCAATCAGTTCGAATACATCGCAGGGTCCCACGACAGGAAGCAAGCGCAAAGTGCGACAGTTGTTCAATCCTGTTTTGCCCGATGAGCTATTGGTTGCGACACCGGGAGAACAACTCACTCTTATACAGTCGTTCGAAGACGGGTGGTGTCTCGTTGGGAGGGAGCATAGCACGAGTTCAAAACCGCTTTTCCAACAAAACTTGGCATCTCAAAACAATATTGAATTTGGCGTAGTACCAGCCTGGTGCTTTATCAAGCCTGTCAAGGGACTGCGCGTGGAGAGGCCAGTGCGGAATTGCAGCCTTGGGATAGCCGTGCAATACCAAGGCCCGGGGTTCTCGTCAAGGGACGAGATCATTTCTTGGTCAAATTTCTAATCTATTCGATTTATGCATACCTTGCACCGTCTTTTCATACGGCGTCCAAACCGTTGAAATCATGCCTCGCCAGCAGGTTGTGCTAGGCGTTCTTGACAGCACTAGATTTCCTTGCAAGTTGTACTATGTATACCTTGGATCTTGACTACCTTTGACGATCATGTAGTATCGTTTGGCAGGTTCCCACCATTGTTTCTGTTGTAAAGGACGGTCCGTTGTATTCGTCTAGTGGAAGCTTATCCATAAAAAGATGAATGGCCATGAAAACCCGTGCGTGTACGTCGCAGCGAGTAAGACATGTTTCATGTGATGTATTTGTTCGCGGTAACTCGTCGTGTGATTTCACCGACGCCACAAATCTAACAAAATAAACAAATATTTCGCAGCTATGCCATGAACCAGAGAAAGTAAGCATTTTCGCCACTGGTGCTACGGGTACGACAAAGGGCCCCGAGGTGGTTACACAATTTAGTATCAGGCTACTTGCGCATTTCTTGAAACATCAGAGGAGTCATTCAACATCGCTGCCCTGGTCCGCTCTCTAGTAAAGTCGAAGAACACCATCATCGGCTCGTTCTCCGACATCGCTCTGCTACTTCCCAGGCAGATGTCGTGTCTCATTTCGCCTATTGTATCGTCGTGGCACTTTCTGAGGCCGTATAATTTTAGACAGGCACAGATAATTTCGTAATCCTTAGAGGATTGGGAAAGAAGCACTAGGCAACCGGATCTGCTGTTCTTATTCACACCCTAAAGGTTTACCGCCAATGATTGCATAAATAGTTGTTCTTAGTCAAGCGATACATACGTGGCCGATGCCATCTGCAATTTTGAAATGCCTTCCTACAGGTTATGGCCAACGAGATTTACAGTCATTTGGACGTTGAAAAGTTTCACCGACATGAGGTCGATAAACAAGGTATCTAGAGAGTCAAGTTGCTGCGCCGATTACGCGTGCCGAGTCTACCCCGTCACCATATACGGAATCGCTAATATTGCACATCGGCATTTGATCCAGACCCCTGCGGCTCCTTGGCCCGGGGTAGAGGTGGTAAGGTAAGAACATTATCATTCATGAAAGCAAGTTTAGTTGATGACCTCTTCATATGGCGAACAGTTGTACAATTGTGTTTGATATTATCGTCTCGGACTCAGCAGCCACCCATGGACGTGAAGGAAATTGCATAGGGAACATACGATGTCCGATGTCGCCAAAAACGATCCAAGCAGCCGTGGTCGAATTGGCTTTGTCGAAGGAGACGGAACCGTCTTCTTCACCTCGGAAGTAGTGCAAAAAGCGATTATCTCGGAACAAATGCTCGTTGCAGGACGATCGATTGGATGGATGTCCTTTTTGGCAAGCTGAAATGGGGACAAAATGGACCGGGAATCACGCCATTGAAGTAGGAAATAATGTTTATTGTCATAATAGCGAACACGATTGATTCAATCATGTTCATGATACGCGAGCTTGCGCAGCGGGGAACGCGATGGGGTCGGCCGCCTTGGCAGCTTCGCCATATGTAAGTATGCCCACATAGGGCATTACATTGTACTTGAGCGAGAAATTAGCCGGTGGAACATTCCTTTAGGCTTGTCAGAGATTTAAGCGAAGCAGCTCAGATCTGATTACTGACTTGAAGGATGACGATAGATCACGGAGCTTATATTTATTCTTGCCAGCAAAGTTGATGTATGCGTCCTCCTTACGACGAATGATGCGATCCCAAATCACAATCGCGTTTTTATCCTGATGACGTGAGTATGTTAATACACGATTTCGCGGACTCCGTGGGGCAAACTCACGCCTTGGGTGGTGTCGTACTCTGCCTGCAGATATACAAACAACTGCTTTGTATTCCAGTGAAACAGGGAGCTTAGATCTATGTTTTTGATGGCTACAGACACGGCGAGCCAAAAAGAGGGAAATTCTACCTGCGGTTATATTGAAGTTGACAAATGCTAGCTCCTGCTTTTTGTTCTGGTACCTTCTGGCACTTGCATGGTACCTGGAATGGATCAGCACCAGAGTGGTGGAGCCGAGCTGTACTCACACTTTGAGCGACGTGATATCCACTGTCCCCTTTGGGTCAACTTGGAACAAAAAGGAGGACAAAGCAATGGCGGCCAGTAGAGCCATCATGCATGATGAGAGAAGCGAAGAGATGTTGTTTATTCGCGCAAGGCTGGTGTGCATCCTTGGACAGAGCTGCGAACACGTAGGATTAGCGAGTGCCCCATTTGGGCAACGTGTTTGTTCGTGCTTGGCAAGAAGATGCCGACGCGGTCGTATGGCGTTTGGCGATATCTCCACCACAATCCGCGGGACGAGGTAAATTCATCATATTGTCTTCGTAATGGCTCCATTAGATTTCATTTGAATTTGAAAACCCGTATTTGTTCACGCCAATGGCCACGGCCACGCGAAGAATTTGTATATAACCAGCCTGCATTGACCAGTTGTACTCAACACATTCCCTCCAACCACTAAGACATCTACCCATCTCATTTAAAACATGGTCAACCTTCTGTTCACTGGTGCCACTGGTATGTGGTGCTGTGTTGCACATAATACGGACCAATGACTTACGACGCGTCTCTCATATCTAGGTTACATCGGCAGCTCCGTCGTGTCTGCATTCTTGGATCATCCCGACCGTTCCAACATCACCATCACCGCCCTCGTCCGCAATGCGGAGAAGGCTGAGAAGCTGAAGACCTACGGCATCAACGCAGTCGTCGGCGACCACACCGATGCTGCTCTCTTTGAAAAGTTAGCCTCCGAGGCCGACTATTACTTCAGCACTGTAAGTTGCGCATTTGTTGGCCCATGGGACAAGCCCAAATTTGACGTGTCTGACAGGCTGATGCCGACAACATTGCCGTTGCTAAAACCGCGTTGAGTGGTCTCAAGAAGCGTTATGAAGCAACTGGTGTCAAGTCAGCCTTCATCCATATCGTATGCTCTTCCGTATAAGATAATATTTGAGATCTCACGAGCGAATCTAGTCTGGAACTGGTGTGCTCGCTGACGATGCAAAGGGCGAGTTCAGCGACGTCATCTACTACGACAACAAGCCAGAACAGATCGCAGCCCTCCCCCCTACTCAACTTCACCGCGACCTCGAGCTTCTGCTCGTTGACGCAGACAAGGAAGGCGAGTCATCGTCTGGTTCGCGTATGTGCGGCGGCTGAACTGAATTTAGGCTACGTCAATACCTATGTTATCAGCCCATGCACTATCTGGGGTCGCCCCCAACACAAGCTCGCCAAGTCTGGCGTTGTCCATACCTTCTCCATTCAAGTTCCTGCATTGATCAAGGTTTCCCTCGCTCGCGGCGCTGGCGGCTATGCTGGTAAAGGCGAGAACATCTGGGACAACGTCAACATTGACGATCGTACGTTCGTCATACCTACTATGTCTCCCGGTGTATTTAACGTGACCTCTTAGTTGGTGACTTTTACGTCAAGTTCTACAACCACATCAGGACCAACCCTGGTGCTGGTCATGGCCATACTGGCTACTACTTTGTCGTCGCTGGTGAGCACAAACTGAAGCAAGTCGGCGAGGCAATTGGCAAGGCCTTGTTCGAGCTCGGGAAGATCAACAGCCCTGTGGCCACGCAATTCAAGCAGGAAGAGCTTGACCAGTTCTTCGGTGTAAGTGTACTCCGAAAAGCGACAGCAATATGGTATTGATGTGACATTGCAGGGCTTCCAACGCTACTTTAGCTGCAATGCTCGTGCTAGGGGACCCCAGGCGCGTGCTACTGGCTGGGTTCCGACCAAGACGGGCCAGGACTTCTTGGACAGCATCAAGCCCGAGGCTGAGGCTCTTCTTGCCACTCTCTAGATCTACTTATTAGTGTATCACTATAACATCAGGACGAAATGTATAGATTTTGTATAACTGTTTTACTAAACATGGTGCCCCACGAGTTTTGCACGCGATGTCTTTACAGCCACCGCCACCAACGCACATCCTCCGTTCACACTCATCACCGATAAGTGCACTCTACATTTCTGATGACAACGAACGAGTGTATTCCGGGGATGCACAGGGAGTGATCGTGATCACCTCGTCTCAAACGCTTCGGCCGATCGCGAAATGGGAGGCCCACAAGGAGAGGATATTGGGCGTGGAAGAGTGGGATCGGGTCATTGTCACGTCCGTATGGACCATACTTTAGGTCTGCGCTGGGTGCTCACACCGCAGGTGTAATAGACACGCGCGGGACAACAAGTTACATGTGTGGGACCGAGCAGGGGAGAAGGAGGAGGAGGAGGAACCGCCTGCGGCGATGCGGATAGGCTCGACGGCGGCGCTGGTGGACTTGCCCACGCCGGGGCTGCGGTACTCGATGGACGTGAACGCGCTCAACTTTTGTCGGTTCTCGTTGTTGAGGCTGGCGGGGTCCAGAGGACCCGGAGCCACCGGAACGCGGGGATTGCTCGCGCTTCCGAATCTGGTGGAGAGCGGTGCGGTGAGTGTGGGCTTCGTTATTTGCTCAGTTGTGCAGCGACAGATGCCTACCGTACGATAGGCGGATATATGGGCGCTGGATGGGCGAGATAGGATTCATGCAGCTATTGGGCAAGATTCCGGATTCGATGGCAGAGGTGTGTTGTTGTATTCCCTTATCTGTGCGTGCAGTCTCGACAGCTCATTGCGATGAGGGATCATCATGTCGATGGATCTTTACCTCTTCGGCGTCGAATCTGGAGAGGGATCAGAACTACCAATGACAACTCTGCGTTTATTGTGTGGATATGAAAATGGGAGTGTAGTACTCTGGAAGTATACAAGGAAAGAAAAGACCAAATCCGTGGATGGCGCTGGATGGGACATGATTTGGACGGTCAGGTTACACCAAGAAACCAGTACGCGATGGCTGCATGCTCGCGTCGTCTCACTGCATCACTGAAGGGGAACAGTCATGGCCATGCGGGTGTCTAGCAATAACGAATTTGCATTGACAGTGTCTGTCGATCACCTTGTTGGGCGATATGATCTCAAGGTGAGTAAGACGCCCCTTCTCTAAGCGTTCCCGTCTCACGACTACAGGACGAATCTGCTGATCCGGAGAAGAGTTGTAAAATCTTTAGAACGATGCATCCTGGGAACGGCTGCATAGCTATTCATGACAAAGGGCGTGTATGTGCCATTGGAGGATGGGATGGAAGGTGGGTAGTTCCCATCACGGTATTGTGATTTGGTGTGGATAGGTCGTTAGGATTCGCCTGTACTCAACCAAATCGTTCAAACCTCTCGGCACTCTTCGGTATCACAAGGTAGCATGTCAAGCAGTGGAGTTTGCTCGCGCCAGTTGGACCAGACAAGGGGATGAAGAGGACGAAAAAGAAAAGGTCAAGCAGTCACGATGGTTGGTATCTGGTGGAAAGGATCACCGGCCGACAATTTGGGAGTTGATGGACTTTGAGAAGAGCGATTCGAAAGTATGAACAGTCGAATCGGTATTATCGAAAGTTCACTCTACCATATATAATGAATGATATACGATGATTAATAGATAAATAGAAGCAGGCTATAGCAGTCCAGCGGCGTGCAAGTCCCTTCTTAATCGTGCCTCTGCGAGGATATCGCGATTTGGAATGATGAGCATGTCACCACTTTCATCGAAGCGCACGCGTGAGTTGCGATCATCGAAAGGGTGGGGGATGGTGATACCAAAGACATTCTCGATTTGTTGCCTCATGATTCTTTCTCTTTCGACTTCTGCGGGGGGAACTGCGGAGGGGCGTGTGGAAGGAAGTGCCTGATTCTGGGAGGATCGAATGGAGGCTTCCCAGCGTTTGACGCGCCAGTAGCCGATGATGGAGGATAAGAGGAGGAACCAACCTACATCCAAGTTATATGCAGGAAAGTGATAATAATGGAAGAACGAACCAATGGACATGAATAGGATTGACAACCAATCCTTTGACGAGAATGTGAGATGGTCATCGGGAACGGGAGCCATTGGTGGCTCGGGCAGAGTGCTGTTATTCATGTCGATGGGCGGGGAATTGTTCTTTTCGGGCAATGCAGAGCGCGAAAAGAGGCCATATTGAATGAAGGTGAGACCCAGGCCAGCTCGGGAGCCGTATTTCGCGGCGTGTGTGGTATGCAGGAGGTATGTGAGGAAAAAACCAACAAATTGGAAAAAGAAGGAGATGATGGCATTGAGGACAAAAACCAAGATCGAGCCTGTAGGCAAGTCGTCGACGAGGATGCCGGATCCCGATGGGTCGGCAGGTGCGTGCACGACGGTTTCCCAATAGGAAGGGACTGCGTCTGCCTGGGCATCTGCATACGACTGAGAAAGGTGAGGAAGGGCCAGGCAAGGCGAATAGGGCGGCGCTCACTGGCAGAGGGTCTCGTTGGGAATCCTCTGGGGCTAGGTAGAGCTCTCCGTTTTCAGCTGTTACGATGCGTTGTGGCTGCGGCTTTGCCATGACGTTTGCAAACACGCCATCGTTATCCGTACCGCCACCGATGAGACGGGAAGAATCTGATGTTGGGACACTTGTGTAGTGCTGAGGTAGGAGAGCGCCAACGGCTCTGCGGATAAAGGAGGGAGCTGGTTGGGAAGGATGGAGAGGGTCTGCGGGGAAGTTTCCGTTTGAGTTTCCGTAGTCGTTTGGGCGGGCGTGGGCGGAAGGACTTGGAGGAGAACCTGGAGGGGGGACGTCGTAAGCGATGGTGGACATGGGTGTCACACGTTATGGCCGTCACACGAACAGCGTCCGCTCTGCCGCTGGCGCCCTCGTCGCAGCTGCTGATTCACCGGCTCACGCCAGACCCGCAAACGCCCTCAGCCGCGACTTTCAGAGCTCTCCTCGCTGCATCACCAAGCATTCAGCGCAGAGCCCGCCTTCTCGCTCCCTGTGCTCACTTTGCTTACGTCACTCCTTTTCCCATCCCTTTCCCATACAACATCGACCTACCCACTGAGCCGCCTCATGACAAGGCTGCCTACATCGAGAAATGGCTCGCTGATCGCGAGGCTCGTCGTCCCACCGCTTCCACCTTTCCGCTTACGAAATACTGTTCCGCTCACCGTCACCAGCCACGCTTCCTCATCGGCCTTTCCCGCTTTGCACTGACAGATTGCCTGCCTCATTTAGATGTAGGCAACGCTTTCGCTACCCTGGGTACGCCCTCCCTCTCCAATTCCTTGGCTGATGACGCCGACTCCGCCCCCTCCGACGCCTGCGACGACCTCCTCGACATATTCAGCGGCCATGCCGTCCTCATGTCTGACAACACTTCAGAAACCCTAGACAACCACCGCACCGGCTTTGCGCCCTGGTCTCTGCGCTACAGTGGTCACCAGTTTGGCAGCTGGGCCGGTCAGCTAGGCGACGGCCGCGCCGTCTCAATCTGTAAGCCCGACCGTTGTTCCGCGTTTCCTTGACTCAACGGCGCAGTGACCACTCCCCACCCCGACGACCCAGACCTCACTTTTGAGCTGCAGCTCAAAGGATCTGGGCGCACGCCCTTTGCGCGCTCCGCAGATGGACTCGCCGTGCTCCGGTCCTCCATTCGCGAATATCTATGTTCAGAAGGTGACACCTACCTCTTGTGTCATCTCTACTCCATGCTCAGCATCACATAGCCATGCACGCCCTCTCTATCCCAACTACGCGGGCACTCGCCTTGATCTCGCTGCCCGCTTTGCCCGTCGCCCGTGAAAGGCTCGAGCATGCCTGTATTCTTACCCGCGTCGCGCCCTCCTTCATTCGCATCGGCTGCTTCGAGGCCTTCAATGGTCCGTCGCTCGCCTTTGGCGGTGTCGGACAGCAAAAACCGCATTGGGACGGCCTTCGCATTTTGGGCGAATGGGTCACACAAAACGTCCTCAAGCTCAACATACCCCAAGGCGAACCCTGGAGCAAGTCCCTCTTGTTTGATGTTGCGCAGCGCAATGCGAAAATGGTGGCTGCCTGGCAAGCGTCTGGCTTCATGCATGGCGTCATCAACACTGACAAGTAAGCCTCTGGCCTTGACTAACAGGCCACTTTCTGACTGCCGTTAGCGTATCCATTTTGGGCCTGACGATAGATTATGGTGTGTAGTTATCTTGTGTCAGATCCATCATCTCGTCATTTGTGAACCTCAGGCCCATATGCCTTTATGGACGTCTTTGATCCATTCCATATTTGTAACCACACAGATGTGGAAGGAAGATACGCATATAGAGTGAGCTAGCCACAGGCCTGCTATACCCCATCTGACATTCACCTAGTATCAACCTAATATGATGTATGCACTGTGAATCATGGAAGATGCGCCTGTTACTCACTTTCCCTGCGGTGTTTACGCAGTGCAAGCCCTGCTCAACTCACTTGCACCTCTTGTCGGTGCCGAACTGAGTCTGGGCGAAGCCGTCACAGAAGGCTGGGCAGACGACGTGCCTGAACAACAACTGGAAGAATGGCGCAACAAAGGCCTTGAAATCCAGGGCGAGCTCGTTAAAGTAACACAACAAGTGACCGCCACAGAGTACGGTAATCTCATGCGGAAGGCAAGCGCATACATTGGGCAGCCCAACGTCATCACTGACTCGTGCTAAAGCGACTCGCATTGCGGCGCCAAGTCTCTACCGACGAGTCTCAGCATTTCAAGCCTTTGCTTGACTTGATGGAATCGCACAAACTCGATTTCCACTCTACGTTCCGCACTCTGTGCAATTTCAGACCCTCCATGGTCAGCGACGAGAACGGTTCTCCAGAGCTGGAAGGGCTTATCAAGCGTATACTGGCCGGGACTCCCTACCCCGAATACATGGACGTTGGCGAAGCGACACGTGAGCTACTGGATTGGCTTTCCAAGTATGCCGCACGTATCGAGAGCGAGAGAGACGAATGGGGCCCCGATGTCGATGCCGAGCGGCAAATGGCTGCCAAGGTTGCCAATCCGCGGTTTGTGTTGAGGCAATGGGTTTTGGAGGAAGTCATTGCCAAGGTAGACAAGGACGCAGACAGTGGAAAGAGAGTGTTAGCCAAGGTGTTGCAGGTCAGTCGTCTCCCATCATCGAGGTATTTGGGCGACCTGACAATAGCTCTCAAGATGGCTGCTAACCCTTTGAACCTTGGGGCGCGGAGGATGGATATGACAAGGATGACATTTCGTTGGAACCTGAACAGAGAGAGGAAAGAAGATATTGTGGAATTGGAGAAAAGAGAATGCTTGGCTTCCAGTGCAGCTGCTCTAGCTAGATGTTTGTCTTATTGAACTCCCATTCCCCCCTTGCAAAAAATCTATGTAGCACTACCGAAGATCTGGTAACGTCTACAGATGCTAGGCCCTATTTCGTCGTACTGTGCCTTCGTGTGACATGAAGTGTAAAAGGTGGGCAGAGATGCCAGAAGAGAACCACCAAACCACACAGCGTACCTTTTCGAGTGTCATGTTAGTCTTGAAATACCACGGGAGATGACCAAGCTTACCGCTGTCGTTTGTGCGAGATAACATCAACCTCAACGCCCGATGACTAGAAAGGTATAAATATTGAGCATTGAAAGGCGAGAGGGGGGGCAACCTTTTGCAAACTTCCGCTTGCCAAAACGCTCCCATCCAACCGACGGTCAACAAGTTGCTTTAGGTCCCGCTTCAGCCGTTGGCCAAAGTATTGAAACATGGTAGAGCCTCCAGAAAGGACGATATTCTGTATGTGCCACTCAAGTCAGTCACAAGCACCGAACAACCATAGGTATATCACTCTACCTTGTACAACCCTCGTCGAACATCGATGGGCGACTGTTGGATAACGTCGTCCACAATCTCAGGAAGCGGCGTTAAAAAGTCGGATGAGTATATTTCCGGGTTGAAGAAGATCTCAGGAGCGAGAAACCGTTCGTAACCAACGTCCACTGTATATTTCTGCTCCGCAACCAGATTAACCTCGTGCGCACCCCACTCAATAAAACAGAAAGCAGACTCACACGTCCAGTGACGCTATGCTCTCCATCGTACCTTTCGAAAAACTTGTACGGATCCTCGTCGTACTTCCTAAACTCCCTCACGATATCCTGACAGACATAGCTGTAATTCTCCTTTACCTTGCCTGCCACTCTCATCTGGTCTTCAGGTGGGACCTGCGCCATTTCCCCGCGCTCTCTCATCAAGTTGAGCACAAACTGCGTGATATCGCGGCCGGCGATGGGGATGTGCTTGATGGCGCTGCCGATGACATATCCCTCTGCGCAGGGAATGACGTGTGTCACGCCGTCCCCAGAGTCGACGACAGTCCCCGTGAGGGTCCGGTCGGATTGGCGGCTGGACGGCCAGGAGGCGGCGAGGGCGAGCACGGCCTGTACGGCGATGTAGAGGCCCTTGATGTTGAATGATTCAAAAAAGATTTCGGCGGTCTGTTCGCGGTTTTCGGGCGGGTTGAGAGGAGGCTCGGTCTATCATGTATCAATTAGGGAGGAAAAGCGAGACAGAAAAAAAAAGACGGACCAGGAGGAAATAGTGGTCCTCGGGTTCAGCCCTGAGATACTTGAAGATCGTCTGCTCCCAGTACCGCTCCATGTGATCCCAGTTTTCTATCATGCCATGGCGGATTGGGTAGTGCACGCCGTACCCGGGCGTCTTGGCATTCGCGAGTGCCTCGTCGCCAATGAAGAAATCGAGGTCTTCGACGCCGCGTTTTGAGGCGAGATGCCCCGGTTTTGCAGGCACAGCAGGAGCGCGTGATGACTGCGATGCAGATCCGCGGGTTGCGATCGCTGTTGGGAAAACGCTGAGACGGTGGTGAGCTTGGGCGATGCTTAAAGGCTAATCAAGACTGACAATGAAGGATCAGAGTTGCCTGCGAATCTGCAAAGGCTTGGTTATGCTTCGGGCACCCACAGTGAGCTTGGGCTTACCCTATCTTTGAGAAGCCTGTGCCGTTGTCGCATATTATGGGGGCCAGTAAAGCCATTACTTATGGACTGTACACTGGCAAGCTAAGCTAGATCATGTAATTGGCAACACCATCTTGTCCAAATAAATCACAGGCTCTCCGTTCCAGGAACTTCAGCCACGCCCACCTTATCTCGCACCTGCGCTCCATGTGAGTTTCGCTTCACATGTCATGTATAGGTTAACCACACCTCCGATATAACATCATCCGGAATCTCTGGCAATAACTCTATGATGTCTCCTTCCCATGGATTCACCTGCCACTTGGTTGGCATATTCTCAATGTATAGGCAGATATCTGCAGGAAGATGTCCTCCGTACTCCGAATTGAATAGACCTCGCACTGTGGATTCCTCTGCGAAACGAAAGTTAGAATCTAGAGACTCTGGTACGAAATGGTGGGCGTACCCATCGTCATCTCTTCCAACTGTTTAGCCATGCCTCGAACAATATGTTCTACAGCTTCGCAATATTGCCTGCGCCTAGCCATCTCTAGCACCAATTTGTTATATGCTATCTGATATGAAATATATCGATCATGAAGTTGTTCAAGGACAACCAGATGTTGGTGAAGATCGTTCAGGGTCTCTTCACATTTGGTCTATTGATCGAATCAACACGTTTCTTTAATGATGTGTGAAATAATCACCCTACCTCCACGGTATCTTGCGTGCGCAACATTTCACTTATGATTTCTCCAAATTCATCCAAGTCATCCAGGACACCGCCTAAATCTTCTAGACTCTTATTGACACCATTTAGGACTGTCTGCAGTTCATTGCTATATCTATGTCAGCAAATAATGAGGGCGCGAAATCCTTATCTTACTGATTCAGATCAATAACAGCCATACTCTCCTCCAACTCTCCAATTATAGCAGGCAGTTCCTCGGTGTCTCTATTCATGTCTTCAAACGATGTCACTGGTATGACCTGTGCAAATGGCTATCCACAATCACCTTTGATATCCTCTTCACTAAATATATCCGATTCCAGACTTTCAGAGTCGCGTAGCGCATCGGCCATCTGATTATAGTGTCTATCAAGATCCTCGAGCCGAACCGCCATGGAGGCTTTCATGGCGTCTTGAGCAGATAGACATGGTTGTATTGCAGACACGGGACCTGCTTGCGCGGAACTCAGATACGTAAAGATAGAGGCAATACGGAGCGATTTACTCGCAGTCGAGAAAAAGTCAGCTGGGATAGAGCTGCGTATGGACTCGATAGTTCCTTTGAGGGTTTCAGGGTATTGGTCCGTCTGAGCAAGGAGTTTCTATGGAGGGTTTGCGGTTGCTATGTAGTCAGTTAAATTAATGCACTCACATCCAGCGCTGCTCGATCTGTGTCTAATGTTTCCAGCGCTTCTTCTATCGCTCGATCGTCGACAAAGTCTCGTAACGTCTTCCAGCGTGATCTGTCCTGGACATATTTCTTATTCAAAAATGAAGGACTCTTTCCTTCGGGTGTCGGGCTGCGTCCATTTACCAATACAGGAGATTTGCTGTTCTTGCCCGTCCTGCCGAACCTGGTTTCATCCTCCTCATCGAGTGCTGGCTCCCAAATAATGAAGAGTCAGCGGAATTCTCGTGGAAATCGGGTGGAACAACTTGAGAACCGAGGGCATCCAGTATATTGTCAAGCGCTGTCGTGTGCTTGGAGCGTAGCACATCCCATGACTAGTATTGGTTCATAATGGATTAAAGTGTAGTAAAACTTTATGAAAGCATATACCTCGACGTGTCTCCTCAAGTAGGAACGCTTCTCTTCAATGCATTTTGCCACGCTTGAGGCCAGCTGAGTTACTACTGTGTCATAGGCAAGTCACACGCAGCGAGAGTAGCGCACCTTCAATTGTTCTACGATAGCATCCGACAGCCATTTAACCTTTGCATCGAGGGCAAGAACGTCTATGGAAGATTGAGCCGACGCGTTTGACAGTGCATGGGCTTTGGAACATAGTTGCTCGCCGTGTTGAAGGGCCTTCTTTGATTGGAGAACGAGCGAGACCAAATGGGGCTGCTGTTGAGAGCTCTCTGGCGATGTCATGACAAGTGTGCTGCGTGTGAAGTGGAGACCAGCGAGTCGTCTTAGCGCTGCGAACGACGACGTCGCGTAGTATTAAGCGTCCGCATTGTTTGACCTGGCTTTGAGTCGGATCAACTTTTCGACTCATGAGCATTCTCACAGACAAGCTGATGGATTGCCTCAACTGCTCGAACAGCGGCGTTTCCGACAAAAACGTCAAATTCCACGCGACGTCAATGTCGGCAAGCCTAGCTGTCAAGTAAACAGGAACGGTCTTACAAAGATGAAAACCAACTGAATTGCTAATCTAAATGATGATTAAAGCAAGATTGAGGAGCTTTCTTGCAGCTTTCCGAGTAAGCAAGACCAAAGTCTCTTGATGAGTAAGTCTCATCCATGGCGTATATAAAGTGCTCACATTGACAGAGTGAAAAACATACACTTGTTCTGCTCAAAACAAATCTACATCAGAATGGTCAAAATCCTGTTCACCGGTGCAACTGGTATTGTCCAATGTGCAACTTGCACCTCTCTTCCGTTGCCTTGACACATTTAAACAGGATATATTGGCAGCTCTGCCGTCTCTGCGTTCTTGGACCATCCCAAGCGAGACACCTTCGAGATAACTGCACTTGTTCGTGACGCCGACAAGGCAGAGAAACTCAAGCAGTTCAATATTACTCCCGTCGTTGGGTCCCATCTCGATGGGCCTCTTTTTGAAAAGCTGGCGTCCGAAACTGACGTTCTGATTGCCTGTGTAAGTGTAATGACATGTTGCCGATCTTGTAGTTGACTTTGCTCAGGCTGACTCGGACCACCCTGATGCTGCAAATTATGCACTGAAAGGTTTAAAGAAGCGTTTTGAGGAAACGGGTGTCCCGCCCATATTCATCCATACTGCAAGTCGTTTTATATCGATCTTACCCTATTTGTTATTTACTAGTGCCTGTTAGTCAGGAACTGGTAAGCATTGGTGAATGATAGAGCGAACACTGTGCTCAAGATAGCTCAGGTGTGCTCGCTGACAATGCCTTGGGTGCTTTTACTAGTGATGTCGTCTACCACGACGATGAACCCGATCAAATCGAAACACTTCCCCCTGATGCTTTGCACAGGGATATTGAATTGATGATCATCGATGCCGACAAAGCAGGCAAGTTTGGTCTGGCGCACTGAGCAACGAGGACTAACGGTTCCTCAGGCTATGTCAAGACCTACATCATTAGCCCGTCGACCATCTGGGGTTATCCGACACACAAGCTCGCCAAGACTGGCATCACTCGGCGCCACTCTCACCAAATTCCTCTTCTTATCAATACTTCACTCAAACGTGGCAATGGTGGCATTTTCAACAAAGGTTTGAACATCTGGGACAACGTCAACACTGACGAACGTTCGTATGTTTCAAAAAAATTCTGCTTGTTTTAGATGCCGACATATATGTACATTGCAGTTGGCTTGCTTTACGCAAGGGTATACGATGCCGCTGTTAGCAACCCGAACGCTGGTCACGGTCGTGAGGGTATCTACTTTGGCCGCGGCGATGAATACATGTGGAAGGATTTATCCAAGGCTGTCGCGCAAGCATTATATGAAATTGGCAAAGGTCACAGCTCCGAGCCTACAGAATTCACTCCTGAGGAGGTTGAAAAAACATTCGGTGTAAGTACTCTCGAAAATGGTCATGATAGTGATAAATCTTGGCTCTAGTTTGTCGCCCGCTTTCTTGGATGCAATTCCCGGTCCACTGCGAGGCGCGCGTTGTCAACTGGGTGGAACCCGAAGTTGAAAACTGGGGATATGTTAGCTTACATCAAGGACGAAGTTAACTACTTACTCGCCGAGGGTGATGGCCACCACTAGAAACTAGATTTTGGAATGTCCCGTATCGTACGAAAACCATTTATAATACATGATCTGTATCTCGGCATTCAGTGTCGTGTTCCGAAAGATGATAGAGTTGTAAGATGGTGTGGTTATATCGTAAGCATCTAGCAGTCCCGACAAAGAACCGCCTACTGTGCACACCAGTTGAGAATGGAGAAGATATTAAATTTACATGTCTTTACAAGATACAATCTATATCAGGTCCATCTCTTTTATAAAAACAAACAAAGTTATGACTATATTGTGATATTGCGCAATATTCGCTGACTCGATAACGTGGACATCGGACCGCAGTGAACACCCTGGGAAGTGATCGACCAAGCACATGCGCAATCGCTGGGCTCCGTAAATTCCTGGCCCACGGCCGCATGCTGTGGAAATTACCATTACATTGACTGAACCTTGGTTGACGCGTTGACCTCGGAAGTTGGGCGATGCCGCCGCGACGGGGCTCAGCGGCAGCACCGGTCACCAAACTAATACCCAACATTAAGGTCCGCTGTACCTTAGTCTAGTCTTATTTTAATAACATAATTACGGATGTTGATCAACTGTAACTAACTCCCACAATGACACCGATCTCAGCAATAGAGGACAGAACTACCCTCTGCCTAACTTGTTCATCTTCTATACCGCCCTCTGTCATTAAGCGCTACAAAGCAGGACTGAATGTGGCATCTGATGATGTCATATTCTTTACTAACTGCTGCAGGAGGCCGATTTGTCCCGCGTGTATCACCACGAACGTGAGACTGAAACATTACGACCCATGTCTACATTGCTTGGCCGGAGCCGACACCGTTCTGAATGGGATTGCTTCCAGCTCAAAGTCAGCTGTCCTGGCAGAACAAGATATGTTCATCCTTGGAGATGATGATGATGATGGTGATGGTGATGGTGTGCGGGAAGAACAGGCACCTTTGTACGAAGAAGTTACACAGAAGGAAACATCAGTAGACGCCGGAGATCATCCACATGCGCATGATAAATTTTTTACTGAACCTAATTTGACGGGGACGCCGGGTCCAGTCAAATATTATCTATCAGCAAAAGATACGTTACAAGGGATTGCGTTGCGCTTTGGCATCAATGTGAGGCTGGTTTCACGGATCCGAATATGCTGACTCAATTCGACGTGTTGCAGGCATACGATCTGTGTCGGTTGAATAGTCTACCGCTCAGCACACTTGCGACAATGCCGCAGCTATTGCATACAAGGAAGTCTATCCTGTTACCCCGGAGATGAATAGCTAATGGAAAGGGAGAAGGCTGTCACGTGGCAGGGCTGGCGATCGAAGAAAAGGGGGTATCGTGTGTCCGCGGCAGTGACAGATAGATTATTTACGCAACCAGCATGACAGTGATATGCCGGCCCACAGCCGTGAGCTGACGCTATCGTAAAAGAAAAGAAAGCGGAAGTGAGACGCATCACCACACTTTCCCATGTCGCTCTATTCAGCCACAGAAATCTCTGAGGTGTAAGGTGCGTAGTACTAGTAGCCAGTCATCTATCACCTTAACTAACCCAAGGTATTCTTAGTTATTCGTATCTGGATGATGTATTACGTCTAAGCCAAAAATTAAAGTCATGGTGAGAAGATAGACGACAAAGTCTCCGAGATTGAAGATTTGAAACAACCATATTCATGGTAGGGTCCCCTTATTCGCCTGCAAATACATGCTCATGCCGCTCTCAGGCTCGGTGGCTTATCATTCTGGTCGAAAAAGCCTCCGCCAGCTCCGAAGCCATCTATCGAGGATTCTGATTTGATACCTGAAGCCACTGCTGGCTTTCTGAGCATTCTGACTTTTCAGTGGATAAGCCCTTTGCTAAACCTAGGTTATGCGCGGCCATTGGAGGCATCCGATCTGTATAAACTGCAAGACCCCCGGGCTGCAGCACGAATTTGCTCGATGATTGATGCATCGTATGATCGCCGCGTCAAAGAGGCAGCTGAATATAATGTTCGGCTAGCCAATGGAGAAGTTTCTCCGGGTCTGAAGGCCCTGTGGTGGACGATTCGAGGCAATAGACAAGAACGCCAAAAACGATGGCGAGAAGTCGATGGCAGACATAAAGCAAGCCTCATTTGGGCTATGAACGACAGCGTCAAATGGTGGTTCTGGAGTGCCGGTATCCTTAAGGTCATCGGGGACACTGCACAGATTACGAGCCCATTACTTGTCAAGGTAAATTAGTGTGTCTCACTAGTGAAATTTCTGATAGTCACTTTTAGGCAATCATCAATTTTGCTTCCGAGTCGTACTATGGTCGACGCTTTGGAATCATTCCTGTTCCTCCGGTGGGCAAGGGAATTGGCCTAGTCATCGGCCTGCTTTTACTTCAAGTCACGGCCTCCTTGAGTACAAATCACTTTTTCTATCGTGCAGCTTCGACAGGTGTCCTTATACGCGGTGGTTTAATAACGGCAATTTACAACCGTTCTTTGCGTTTAACCTCGAAAGCAAGAATGACGCTGACCAATGGAAAATTGGTTAACCACATATCTACAGATGTTTCACGTATTGACTTTTGTTCTTCATGGTTTCATATGGTTAGCCTTGTTTTCGGATTCATTACCGGTGGTAGCTGATAGTTCACCTAGTCTTGGGGTTCGCCGATTCAACTGATTATCTGTCTCATATTGCTTCTCCTCAACCTTGGCCCGTCCGCTCTAGCAGGATTCTCGTTATTTATTGTGGCGGGTCCGTTGCAGACCTTTGTCGTTAAACGCTTATTCGCAATCCGATTCAAAAGCATGGCATGGACAGACAAAAGAGCTAAGCTTCTGCAGGAACTCTTGGGTGGGATCAAAGTGATCAAATTCTTCGCATGGGAGATTCCTTTTCTGCAGAGGATCTTTGATTTTAGGCGTAAAGAGACGAAATTCATCCGCAGCATATTGTTAGTCAGGTCGGCAATGAGCGCCATTGCAATGAGTATGCCCGTAATGGCATCTGTTCTGGCATTCATCACCTATGCTGCGTCGGGTCATCCACTGAATCCAGCTGACATCTTCGCATCCCTGACGCTGTTCAACTTGCTTCGACAGCCTTTGATGTTTTTACGTGCGTACTGTGCCTGACGATGGAGATGCAATCTCATCCTTCTTTTCAGCCATCGCATTTAGTACCATCGCAGACGCAGCCAATGCTGCTAAGCGGCTCGAAGCAGTGTTTGAAGCCGAGTTGTTGGAAGAAACACTCGTTATAGATGAAGGAACTCTAGATGTCGCGCTGGAGGTTAAAGACGCATCTTGGACATGGGATGCGCCCATAGAACAGGTGAAGGACAAACCGAAGAAACGGCAACGCACCGAAGATGTTCGCCGTCACTCTGCGGGAAGAGCTATAGAAGATGAGAAGAAAGCGGCTCAGAGCAGTCATGAGGATAAGAGCAAGGAGGAAGGGAAAGTATTCAAGATGCAGAACGTGAGCCTTCGAATACCTCGGGGCAAGCTTGTCGCCGTGGTAGGTCCCGTTGGCTGCGGCAAGTCGTCGCTGTTACAGGGTTTGATTGGCGAGATGAGGAAAACGTCGGGCAGCGTCACTTTTGGAGGCTCGGTTAGCTACTGTCCTCAGAGTGCATGGATACAGGCGAGTTTGGTGCAACCATCACGTTTATTGACAGTAATTGTGTCCTAGAATGCAACTATTCGCGAGAACGTTTGTTTTGGCCGTCCATTTGATGAGGAAAAGTACTGGAGAGCTATCAGGGATTCGTGTTTGGAAGCTGATTTGGAGATGCTGCCCAATGGTGATATGACCGAAGTTGGAGAACGCGTAAGTCTGTTCATATTCGCGTGATCGTACCTGACGAGAATGATGATCAGGGAATTTCCTTGTCTGGTGGGCAAAAACAACGAGTGAATGTCTGTCGCTCGATTTATTGTGACGCTGATGTACAAATCTTTGACGTACGTTCGCTCTCTTCGGTACGGAAGCTGGCTCGCTGAGTAAATGTACCCTAGGACCCGCTATCTGCATTGGACGCTCACGTAGGGAAGGCCGTCTTTCAACACGTCCTTCAAAATGCTACCTCTGGGAAAACTCGCATTCTAGTCACTCATGCTCTACATTTTCTGCCTCAAGTCGACTACATATACGTTATTTCTGATGGTAGAATCGCAGAACATGGGACATACGCTGATCTTATGGCCACTGAAAAGGGGGAATTTTCAGGATTCATGAAGGAGTATGGAAGCAGTGATGAAGGTGAGAAGACGAAGGAGGATGGAGAAGAGATTAGCCAGGAGGAAGTGGCCAAGCTGAAAGAAGAACCTGCAAAGGATCTCAAGCATGCCGGGCGAGGAGCCGCACTGATGCAAGCGGAAGAACGGAACACGGGTGCCGTTCCCTGGAAAGTTTACAAGGAATATTTGTCGGCTGGAAAGGGCGTGATCGTCCTACCGCTTCTGTTCACGTCCATCACATTGCTGCAAGGTACCACTGTGTTTGGTTCATATTGGTGAGTGCTGGTGTGTGTGATATATCGAAATTTGTAACAACAACGATGTCTAGGTTGGTCTACTGGCAAGAAAACGAGTTCCACAAATCTTCGGGTTTCTACGTGAGTGGATGCATGGACGTTTGGCGACGTGAGCCTGACACTTTAGCAGATGGGCTTGTACGCGGCTCTGGGGATCTCTCAAGCGTTTGCGTCATTCCTGATGGGCGGGTCATTCGCATTGTTGACGTACTTTGCGTCTCAGAGGCTGCACAAGGTAAGTCGACTGCACAGTACGTTATCAAGTCAGAGTTAACTGGGGTGCAGATAGCTTCAGAGCGGGTAATGCACGCTCCCATGTCGTTTTTCGAGACGACGGTAAGGTCTTTATCATGATTCGGTGCGCGGAGACTTAACGAGCTAATAGCCTCTTGGCCGAATAATGAATAGGTTTTCGAAAGGTGGTGACCAATTTGCCTTCAATGGATCATATTCATCGTTTCACAGATATTGATACGATTGACAACACGTTGGGTGGTGGGTACTCGTGCATATATCCTGACGTGATATATGCTAACTATTGGCAGATTCAATGCGTATATTTATGGCCACGACATCAGCAGTTATCGGCGCAATAATACTGATTTCCATCGTGGTGCCGTGGTTCCTCATTGCCGTAGCTTGCATCATGACAGCGTATATATATGTCGCCAATTTCTACAGAGCAAGTGCCAGAGAAGTCATGGTTAGTCCCTTTCTGGACTTGCTTTGTATCTTATTGATGTGATGATTTTGCAGAGACTCGGTGAGTTATCTATAAGCCGCTCAAAACGTGCCTGACCCTCGTCAGATGCTATCTTACGATCATTGCTTTACGCCCATTTCTCCGAAAGTTTATCTGGTTTAGCGACGATTCGTGCTTATGGAGAAGTGGATCGATTCAGGAAGGAAAACGAGAAGAGAATGGATGTGGAGAATAGGTGCGAATGAACGTGATTTCCTGCCAAGCATGGCCTGACTCTACTTAGGGCGTACTGGTTGACGGTGACGAACCAGGCAGGCTAAAATTAACTGCACAACATGATATATAGTGCTGATAGACCATCTAGAGGTGGTTAGGTGTACGGATTGATTTCCTGGGAGCACTGCTTACGTTCGTTGTGGGCATCCTCGCTGTCGCCACGCGGTTCTCGCTCTCGCCAGCGCAGACCGGGTTGATGCTATCTTATATTCTAAGTATTCAACAAGCGTAAGTTTTGAACGTTATCTATCATCCTTCGCTCGCTTATAAGATTTCCAGTTTCGGATGGCTCGTTCGACAGAGCGCAGAGGTTGAGAATAACATGAACTCGGTCGAGCGTGTGGTGTACTATGCCACCGAAATCGAAGAAGAAGCACCACACGAGTTGCCTGCCACCAAACCAGCTCCATCCTGGCCAGCCGAAGGGCAGATCGAGTTGGAAAAGGTATTCTTGGCATATCGGCCCGGGCTTCCTGCTGTTTTGAAAGGTGCGCCAACGTGTGTCTGCGGGAGTTTATCTCCATTGTCTCTACAGGTATCACCATGTCTGTCAACGGAGGTGAAAAGATTGGTATTGTTGGGAGGACCGGGGCAGGCAAGAGTTCCGTAATGACAGGTGACGTCGATCCATTCCTGCTGAGCATTGGGATCTTGAACGCATAATGCATTATTAGCGTTATACCGATTAGTGGAGTTAGCATCTGGGTCCATCCGGATTGACGGCATTGATATATCCAAAATTGGGTTGGCTGACTTGCGGAGCAGACTTGCCATCATTCCCCAGGATCCTGTAAGTGGACAGTGGTTCTATTTGACTGATTTGGCTCAAGGGGTTGTAGATACTATGTGGGTATATGCGCCTCGCACGAACCCCGTTCTGACGGTATCTGATCGTAGTTTCTGGAACGCTGAGAACGAATCTCGATCCTTTTGGGCAGCATGATGACGCTAAGCTGTGGAACGCACTGAAGCGTTCATATCTCGTTGATAGTGCGACACAGGATTCTTCACCGGCTCGGAATGACGTGGATGACGGACAAGCGTCGGCGAATCGGTTCAGTCTGGATAGCGTTATCGAGGACGAAGGTGCGAACCTTTCAATTGGTCAGGTACGTTCGTCCCTTTCTGTTCCAAACCGCATAAACCGAGTTGGTCCGTAGCGTTCGCTAGTATCCCTTGCAAGGGCACTTGTGAAAAACTCTAAAATTATCATCTTGGACGAAGCAACGGGTGAGTTTCAGTTACCGACGCGAACTGTTGCTGTGTGGCTGAATGTAAAACAGCGTCCGTCGACTATGAAACTGACCGCAAGATACAAGACACGATTGCTCGCGAATTCCGGGACCGTACGATCCTCTGCATCGCTCGTACGTGAATGTCGGTCTGTTCTTGCCCAAGCTGACGTCGTGTAAATAAAAAAAGATCGACTGAGGACGATCATATCTTATGACAGAATATGCGTTCTGGATGCTGGACAGATTGCTGTAAGTACAAGACGACGCCGTCGTTTTTTGAAAGAGGAGTTCGTTCATTCACACTTTGCAGGAATTCGACACGCCAGAACGACTTTACGATATATCAGATGGAATCTTTAGAGGAATGTGCGATCGTTCATCTATCACGCTAGAAGATATCAAGTCCGCTAGAGTCCGGGATAAGGAAGCATAATTATCAGTACAACAAAGGATGAATTAATATTAGTGTCACGGCAATGTAACATGGGATATGAGCACAACAGAGACTAGGAGTGCATAAAAGGGCAGGGGGTGCAACGATAACAAAATCCAGATCATCAGTCCATAAAGAGTCTCTTGAGGTAGTCTCCTGCAGCTTGTTTGAGACCAGGTTCCACAGAAGGATTTCCAAGGACCTCCTAAATAGTAGGCTCAACACTGAGTGGGGCTAGAGAGGGGAATGTGTTTCAACACTCACAATGGCGCGGTCCATCTTTTGCTTTGTAGTGGCGGTTTGCTTGTTGTGTTCAAATTCGGCCGTTTCGCGTTCCATTTTCATGCGTTCAATATCTCTGCGCATAGCGCTCTCGCGCTCCTCGCGTTCTTCTCGTCTGCGCATATACTCTAGTTTCATTTTACCTGTTTGCGTCTGCACCTGCAGGAACTGTAGATAGGTGTGAAGGAGACTTTGGGTGATGGGTATATTTACAATCGTCTGGTCGGAGGAGGAGGGGGCGGAGGCGGAGGCGGGATGGGGATGAGGATGGGATGGGCCGCCAGCAGCTGAGGAGGGAGAGGTGGGCAGGGGAGGAATGTCTCGCAGATTCTGGGGATTGATGTAGTTGTTCATGGGATGAGAGCGGTCGTTCGTGATGCCGTTTATTCCGTTAGACATTTGGACGGGCTCAGCCGGGGCAAAGTCCATCGGCGTCTGGTCATCGTCGGCGTCGGCATCTTCCACGGTGGCGGACGTAGAAGCACCCTGGCCATTGGCGCGTGACTGGACAGGTCTGGTCGTGGCTGGATCGCCATGCCACCTGGGACACGACGAAGTTGAGAATATTTAGAATTGAGAATGAGAAGTAGTTGAGGTGAAAAGAAGAGTCACCTTCGATAAAAAAGATCATACCAGCCTACGCGATGCCAATGGTCAATGGTTCGAGCAGTGATGTTGCCAACATCGCATCCGGCCTTGCGGGCGGCCTGAAGCCTACGCTCATATTCGCGCAGACGATCGGCTTCGGGCAGGTTCGCGATGGAGGAGGCCGAGTGGGAGTGGTAGGACTCAAAAGCATAAATCTGTTTGAAGAGGTTAAAATTGCGTTCGTAACATCCCTTTAAGGCCTGATAAGTCTTTTTATTGGCAAACACTTCCATCGAGCACTGCGGAAGACAGGGTGAGCAGGGCGCAAGGGAGAGGCGTGGGACGGAACCTCGCGGAGACAAGAGTTCTTTGTAGCCCTCAGAGCATTCCAGTGGTCGTCTTGACCTGGGCCCATGAGCCATGAAAAGAGCTTTGATTTTTCGTCGTCGGTCCAGTGTTTGGCGCCCTGGCCAGTGGAATCCAAGTCGTAGTCGGCAGAGTCGTCAGCATCACGGCGGCGTTTGACGACGTGAGGATGGATTGCGCCATCGACGTGCTTGCGCTTTGGAACGGGGGGAAGGGTGGGTAGTGGAGACGGCGAAGAGGGGGGAGGGGGGGATATGAGGAAGATTTGGAGAAGAGTTGCGGTAAGAGTCTGGAGGGCGAGAATAAGGGGCAGGAGGAGGGACGAGATGAGGGGCAAGGGCCTGGCCGAGGGCGGGGTAAGGCTGTGGAGAGGGATGAGGAGGCGGGAGGGGAGGATTGGAATACGCACGGAGGCGTTTGTGTCGAGATTGGAGTCTCTCCGGTCGGGCAGGGGCATATGGCCGTACTGCATGGCTGAATCACTGGATCATCGTGAAATGCGGCTCATCGTGTAATGCGGACAACACACTTGGGCACCTGCGACGCCATCCGCAACTGAACCGTCGTTTGCAGCCGAGCCGCTGCGAACCAAACACTACCCTACCGACCAATCACTTTCGCCCTCCGCATCCTCTTCGCTTTCTGTCCGTTCCTCCCTCTTGATCCCTTCCAGTGGCTCATCAAACATCGCCGCTGCCGCCGCCGCTTCCCCCCGAGCTTCCCGATCCACTCACACCGTTCACCCCGTTCCGCCCTTCCCCCCACCCCTCCTCCGTCCCCTCCGTCCCCTCCGTCTTCCCACCCCCACGTGACAGAATATACGGACTCCACTGCAATTTCTCCGCCCTCAGCTTCACGTACCCCCTTGGCTTCCCACGCCTCGAAATACTCCTCCACCCGACTCTTCTCCCACTCGATTTCGTATTGCTTAGGCGCCACAAACGGCCCCTTGGCCACCTCCTCTTTCCCTTCCCCGGTCAATGTCCGTTGCAGATGCCGCCTCGCCACCCCATTCTTCCGTCCCTTTGGGAACTTGATTGACTGCCCTGGCGACGGTCGAACCACGGACGGTGTAGGTGTGCTGTACGATATCATATTCAGATGTACAAGCGTATTGTACACATCCTCGACCGTCATTGAAGTAGCTTGGGAAATGTCTGCAATATCAATATCGTTAGACACTACCCATCACCACACTCGAATGCTTATCTACTTTACCTTCAAGCTTGGGACGCTCTGTTGACGCCGAGAGAACTCTCATTACTGCATACGTCCAGTACTTTTTGTACCCGATCGCCCCAAGCGCAGACAGCGGCTTCTCGGGCGACCCGAGTCTCTGCTCCTTTTTGGAAAGTAAATAACCTAACCCAACCCACAAACGTCAAAAAAAACAAAACAAAGAGCAGATAATACAACCTGACACTCACTAAAGTCTATAAGTAGATTACCCCACCCCTGCCGCTGTCTGACTGGAAGAGTCATGATACAGCTCACATTGTAATCATTGGGGCTCCTCTTCTCTTTGCTGAAGTAACCCACAAACCGCGCTCCAATCTCATCAACCTCGGTGATTACATAGAACAAAAATGGCTCAACGTCATAGAATAGAGATTTATGATCGAGAAACATTTTGGATAGCAGACATAGATTTTGACAATAGATCTGGGACCTGAATGAAAATCGCACACAACTTTAAACTATGGGCGCACCTTATTCTTTCGCCCATCCACCTCAAATATGGATATATTCCCATCCCTGTAGATCTCATCACCAGGAGGATGCCTGGCTTTGCATTTCAGCTTTTGATCAAAAACATCAGATCCATGCCATGGCAATATGTGATCGACTCACCCGGTGCCGCGAGGCCCCAAACTTGCTTTTCATGTACTTGAGACAAAATTCACATATCCACAGTCTCCCGTCTGGCATCGTCGCATACTCCTCAGGAAACGGTGCATCATACCATGTCTGGATATCGCAGTCGCCAAATCGGATAGTCCGAATCCGCGGTTTGGCAGGATCAACATTTGTCACGGGCGTCGTAGGGGTCGTAGGGGTCGGAGATATCGACGCATCAATAATCAGGGCGGATACAGAAGCCTGTTGTGACACCGTTGATCGTAGTGGACGGGAAGGCCCTGCATGAGGTTGATCGGGTGATTCCGACGCACTTTGAGGGCGTGGCGCAAGAGGCGGGGCTAATTTGGCCTGCAGATCAATGAAGCGACCGTTACCACTATTCAATACTTAAAACCTTACTTCCGCAAGTACGCGACTCCGTTCAAACAGTTGCTTGTCGCTTTCCCGAATCGAAGTCTTGCTCACATCCCGGTCCTCAGTCGTCAGTATATCATCAAACATGCCCTTGGCACCCTCTTCGTCTTCCCGCTCCTTGCGTTTGCCCTTTTGCGAAGACAAGCGAAGTCGCACCCTCCGTACTTTCTCCGGTGATGCCGTCGCCCTCGTACGTTTAGTAGGGGATTCGACAGAGCCGTCCACTTGTGTATTGACCAACTTTATTGTGCGACCTTTTGATTTCCCACTTGTCCTAGGCCGTGTTCGTACTCTTGCTGTTGCCGACATCATGTCCACATCCATATCGTCCTCAGAGTCCGAATCATCGCTCGAGACGACGACCACGGAAACCTTGCCTTTGCCCCTGTACGCCACTCCGTCAAGTTGAATTGACAACCTGGAAGTTGATGCGACAGAGGATTCACGCATATCGAACGGTGACGAATCTTCCAAACACAGCTCATCTGGAAGGGGCGGACACTGAGGACAGTGCCATTTGCCTGTGGGGGCTTCTTGAATGGGAGGGTCCACGCAGTCCATGTGCCATCCTAATTTTGCGGAATGAGGTCAGCCCTCGGTAGAATAGATGAATTACGGACCCCTGTCGCAGAAATCACAGAACAATATGCGATCCTATTTAAGCAAGATTAACACCACAGCATGGCTTAATCAGAGTGATCACAATCTTACATCATCGCCTTTCTCCCTACATATCTCGCAGTTTTTGCACTCGATACACTTCCACGGATATTGGCTAATGACGTCCCCTATTTCTGTCAGGTTCATACAGCTCGGGTGACCTGCGGAATAGCGTCAACTCGGGACGAATGGAACGGGTAATATATGTACCACTACGGCCACACTCGTCGCAGGTCACCATCTCTTC
Source organism: Amanita subjunquillea (assembly GCA_020011035.1). Lineage (NCBI taxonomy): Eukaryota > Fungi > Basidiomycota > Agaricomycetes > Agaricales > Amanitaceae > Amanita > Amanita subjunquillea. The sequence goes on along the minus strand of JAEBUT010000011.1, from coordinate 625,773 downwards.
AGGCACGCCCATCTTGTTTTTGCCATCATTTCCCTGGCAAAACCCACATTCTTCTTCGCGGCGGGGTTTTCGCTTCCGCTTCAACTGCTTTGGCGGCGGGACAAGAGGTTCGGGCTGAATTGGGAAATAGGCCGGGACAGGCGGAGGAGCGAAGGGGTCGCCTTGGGGGCCTTGCGAGTACTGGCGCGTGGGGTATTGTTGATGAGGGGTCGGTAGCGGGAGAGGAGAATGCACGGGCGGCAGGATCTGCGGAGAAAAACATATGAATAACGGAAAGCGCAAAGAGCCGACGCGACGCGTTGCGGAGACGGGCAGGTTGCCACGCGGGTTGCAACGTACCTGAACAACAGCGGGTACAGAGTCCTTGTGCATTAGAGCAAGGTCAATGGCAGGACCACCAAGTGCAGGGTCGATTGGAATTTGGTCGAGAATATTCGGTGTGCCATAGTCATAGGAAGGCTCCCGATCGGATATCGCTCTTGATGGAAAAGCCAGACCGGTCATGTATGGAAAGAAAAGGACGTCTGCGTGTTTTTGGAACGAATTCGCGAGCAAAGACGGGCGCGGCCGACGCTGGAGGCGGTGAACAGCCGTGTTTGTCGCTGTTTTTGTCGGCTTATGCAGTCCAGCGGGTGCTCTTCTCGCTATGCCGTTATTCTTCCTCGAGGCTCTTTCTTTTTAACCACGTTCGTTTCCTTTCCCACATGCGTCTCCTCAACTTCGGCTTGCTCCTCTTATTTCCTCTTATCGCCAATTCACGCCCTACAAATCCAATCTCATTCATTTCAATTCCCCTCTCAAAAGTCCACCTACGCGACACCTCACACCAACACCCCGCCATCGTTCACCAACAGAACATTAACAATGCTCTTCGCCGCTATGCCCGTATGACTGGCCGATCAGAACCGACCCGAGACGAATTGCTCAAGAAGCTCATCGACCGCATGTCTGCCATTCCACCCTCTTCCTTGCAAAAAAGGTACTATAGAGAGGGCATTAACAAAATTTGGGATCATCTAGGTCTGAGCGGCCAAGGCATGTCGCCAGCGCTTGGTTCAGCTAAGCCAGCAGAGGATATTGCCAAACCGGTGGCAAATCCACACTCTGGCACCAGTGGCAAAACCGGCAGCCATTCCGTTGCACCGGTCAGCGTTGGCATCGAGATCCAGTTAGTTCCGCTCTTCTTCTCCAGATTGGACATTTCATAGCCGTACTCTAGAGGACAGGACGTTGGATGTTGGTATTTGTCTTGTTAAGATTTGGTATGAGTAGTTCAATGTTCTCAAAGACATGGCCACTTTCGCCATTGGTACACCATCCCGAAATTTCCGGCTCATTGTCGATTCGGGATCTGCCGACTTGTGGGTTGGCGCTGTCGGTTGTCAAGCGGATTCGGGTGGAAGCTGCGTGAGTCGAGTTGAACAAGAAACCATCTCACTTCACCATGCACCACTTGCAGGGTGATCACGTCTACCTCGGACAAAACACCAGCACCTCACTCGCGGTCCTCAACCAGACATGGTCGATTCAGTACGGAACAGGATCTGTCTCTGGCAACATGGTCAAGGACACCATCCGCATCGGGAATCTTCAACTTCCTTCTCACGAGTTTGGAACGGCCTCCATCGAATCCAGCGATTTTACGTCGTACGTATAAAGGCTAGACATATGCAGGCGTTTACTCTCATTATATCAGATCCTTTATCCCATTTGACGGTCTTCTTGGTTTAGCCAAATCAGTGCGAAAGCACTTTCTCTCCTGAAGATCATCAACATGCTTACGTGAATATATTATAGCAATTACTGTCTCGCCAGCAAGTCCCGACGCTCGCTGAAGCCTTATACGCAGCACATCTTATTCCGCAACTCGTCACGTCCTACAGGATTCCACGATGGGTCGATCATAAAGACGATGGCGAGGTCACATTCGGTGGTATGGATCCCACCAAATTCGTGGTTCGAACCCTGGTCACTGTCAAAAATCAGAGCAAACTTGGCTTCGCGGAAGTCGCTCTTGATGCCATCCACGTGAATGGCGCAGATCTGGGCTGGAGGAATCGTACCTTGATCCTTGACACCGGCACCGTCAGTGTCGTATTATCTTCCTGAGCGCAAGTTTTCTGATTTGGTTCCGCAGACACTTATCATTGCGCCCCCAAAGGCAAGTTCAAAGATAGCCCGTTCTGATTGGCGTGACATGTTTCGACATCTCCTAGGATACGGCCGCAATACATGCTGCTATTCCGGGAGCCAAGAACATAGGCGGAACTTGGACCGTTCCTTGCAACTTCACCACTCCAATATCCTTCACGATCGGCGGACGCGAATTCACTATTGATCACCGTGACATTGCCTTTATCCCGTTTGACCAGAATGATCCCAATGGTGCCTGCATGTCTGGGATATCCCCAGGCAATGCAGGCCTGGTCGACACCGAGTGGCTCGTAAGTTTCCCAGTTTTGTCTATCGTTGTCTCAGGCACGCCGTTCGGTTAGGTCGGAGACGTCTTTCTCAAGAATGTCTATTTCAGCAACAATGAAGAGAAGGAGGAGATTTCCCTTGCCATTCCGGCATCATGAACAATAAAGCTTGGACATTTGGTATACCCAGTTAGCTAACTCGCATCTTCATGCTGTTCCTTTGGTTTGTCGCTGGACATTTTGGACATTTGGACATTGGACACTGCAACTTGATATAATGACAATCGTTTTTTTCGCAAGCGTGTTACTTGAGATCCGTGTGAAGTACAATGCTTGATTGCGTCTATGAAATGTAATGATACATATGAAAAAAAAACAGGAGCTGTACTTAGATAAACAACCTTCCTTGGCGCAAACTGGAAGAGTAATAAAGAAAGAATGTGAGCAGGTTTCAAAGATTAGAGGGGAAGATCAGAACGAGTGGCAGACTATACAATGATAAAAAGAAACTGGTATTACATATCCACAGATGATGCTGAGAATATGCGGAAAAGGGCGCCCAGGAAAATCGAAAAATTAGACTTGATCGTCTATGCTGCGATCGAGATCTGTACCTTGAGGGGAGTGTAAAGGCCTATGCATATACTTCCAGGTTGCCCTTGCCCTTGGAAGACGTAGAAGTGGGATACGATTTAGTACAGTTGAATTGTAATAAGTGCTGTCCACGAAGGATAATCAAACAACTGACAAAGGACTGGCGCAAGATAACGATATGCAGCAGCAGCAGATGACATGCACTAATGGATGCTTCAAATCTCATTATCCGGAATGGTCATTGAAAAGTACTGATGATTGAGTGCCTCTCGTACGGTGATGCGTTGAGCGGGATCGAATGCAAGCAATTTCTGAACAAGATTCAGAAACGCCTTGTTGATAGGATCCACGGGTGGAATGACATCCTTCGCGACCCAGTTGTCAAAAAGAGTAGCATACCAGAATAATAAACAACGTACATGCAATGGACGTGTTGCTCGCACATCTTTCTTGCTCTGGCGCGATGCTTTTGGCTTGGGCCAATCCAGTTTCGCTCCTTCTCTAAAAAATTCCGGTTTCGACCTCGCACCTGCACGTGCGAAACGTTCGGGCATTTTACCCATGACAGCTTCCATCATAGCAAGGTGCTCAATGTTGTCATGAGTTTGGTATAATGCAACCCCTGTGAAAAATTCCACGAGGATACATCCCAGCGAGTAAGCATCGCAGGGGTAGGACCATCCAAGTCCTATGTGATTGATGAGCTAACATCAGGAACAAAAAATCACAACAAACCTAGAATGATCTCAGGCGCCCGATAATGACGGGTGGAGACAACTGTCGAATGATACTCCTGCTCAAATGTGGCAGATCCGAAGTCGATTAGTCTGATATCCGTTGATGACAGGATACGCTTAGTTCTCGGAGGAGCATTGCGCTGGAATCGGGCATCAGAGGTACACACGATATCTCACTTTACTATACAGACCTTCCCAGGAACGGGTACTTGAATTGTCTTGAAATCATTGATAACAAGCAAAATATTCTCGGGCTTTAAATCAGTATGGATCAAGTGCAAATCGTGAAGAACTATGCCATAATCAAAACGTGGAACCAGAACCCAGCAAGGGCAGCACGTACATGCAACACTGCCTAGTAGCTGTCTGGCAAAGTCTTGTATATGACGCCGAGGGAATGGTGCAAAATCGTTCTCTTTCAAAAAGTCATATACACACATGCCGAGGAGCTCGGAAACGAGACATATGTGATTTTTATGGTCAAAATGATTCAGTAGATGAATGCATCGACTGTGAAACATGAGGACGAACATGGTTCGAGGAGTATCGTTGATCTTACTGTCTATTTATCGGATCCCGTTCCTTGAGTTTTTGCAAAACGCGCACTTCAATCTTACTTGCATCCCGGTATTTTGGTATGGCCCGGATGATCTTGACTGCCACTCGTTTGTTTGTCAAGGTGTCAACAGCCTCTACGACCTTGCCAAAAGTTCCCTGTCCGAGCAGCCGGACAGTGCGATCTGGCGGTATATTCGTATTACGAGGTGCTCCTTATTCAAAAAAGCGACATACAGCGCTGGATGAGCATATCATTGGGCTCTACAATGTAATGACCTTCTTTGTCATCACAGGAAGGAGGGTCTTTTGAAGCCTAAAGGAAATCCCATGTCAGCAAAACCCGTGGTCATGGGTGTGGGTAAACCCTACCTCAGTAATGAGATTGGTCTTCGCATCCCATAGCCTCGACGGCGGAAGAATTGCTTGAGGATGAAGCACCGGAGCCAACTTCTTGGTAGGAGGCGCACGGACCTCGTCGATGGGGTCTCTTTTCCGCTTCTTCGGAACTGGCGCAGCAAAAACAGAAGTGCTTGATGACAACCCCTGAGCCTCAGCAGCAGCCCTTGCTCTAGTTCTTATGGGGGCAGAATAGATGGGTGGTTGATAAGATGCAGAAAAGGCGCCATTGTGTGTGGTGGCCGGGGAAGCAGTCGGTGGAGGGGGAGTATCTTCAATGACAATGACTTCTCTGAGTCTGCCATCACCATCGACCTCTTGGACTTCACTGTAGTTGACAGTGAACTGGTGTGCGCGTTTGCGTTTGCGAGCGGCCACGGTAGGGGTGGGCATGACACTTGGGCCATCCACGGTGGTATTTGTGGTGTTGAGAGACTGTCTACGGTGATACTGAGGCAGCATTTGAGGCGGTAGGGGATGGACCGCTGCCTGCATGGTCCGAGAGCAAGAGAAAGACGTGATGGTGGTCGTCTGGGCGAGGCGAGGGGGCACAGTTTTGGTGCTGGACAGCCAATGAATCCTGAACTAGTGCATTCGCCGGCTGTTGTACTCTGTTTGCCGCTCAGCCACCGCCGTCACCCTGGGCCTTCCAGGATGCCCTGTCCTCTCCGTTCGTGTATTGTACCTATAACCTTCCCGTAGCCACCCAGCGACTGCCGTTGCGCTCGCGTCTGCAGCTTTTCTGCGCTGGTGGCTCCTGTAACCTGCCTGTCGGCTGTAAGCTAAGCGAACTCGCACGTTATCGTACTCCATCCATCACATGATGTGTCTGCTCGTCTCCCCCCGAAAGGCACCGTAATCGACACCCAATCGTCACCCTTACGTTTGTGCTTTCCCTTCTAAGACCCATGACAAACATGACAATGTCTGATCATGCCGCCCAACGCCGGCCAATCAATTGTCATATCAATTCATCAATCCGAGGATATTCCCAATGCCTCAGCCTCGCGTTGATGTTGTAATCGTTGCAGCCACGCTATACCGAATCGGAAAATCTAACCGATGTTAATAACCACATAATTGTTATCTGTATTACATTGACATATGCTACATTACAGAAGCTTGGCCAAACTAACTTGGTTCTTGTTGACATTCGTCGATAAGTACGCATTCTTGAGGAATGCGGCGCCGAGCAGCCATTCGGTCGCGGTCCCTACTATCCCAGATGCTATTCCGGAAATGCATTCTCCGTCCGGATTTCGCGGGTCAACAGGCTGGAATGCAATATCCCTTGGATCAATAGCGAATTCAGATCCACCGAACGTCAGGATAACACTAGCATTGGTCTTGCAGGGAATGGTGAAACCGCCCTGACCGTCGGCTTTCGAGCCAGGAATAAGTTTATGCGCTGCTATTGCGTCTGCTGGTGGGGCAACAATCAATGTAGTTCCTAAAGCAATCTCAATATCGTGTAACCTACCAAAGTGGATAAACTCTTACCAGTATCGAGGATAGCTGTTCGTCCCTCAAGACCAGCATTCTGACCGTCGACAGTGACATCATCCATTGCGGCTTCCCAAAAGCCAAGCTTGCTGACGTTATCAAGAGTCACAAGAGTTTTGGGATCAAATTTCGTGGTATCCAAAGTGCTTTGACAGCGATGAATAACATCGAATGTGCGAGGATATATACTGACCCAAATGTAATCTCCCCATCGTTCTTGCCGTCAGCAAGGCGCGAGAGTTTGAAAGAGGTAACAGCTTCCGAGATCAGTCCTTCTTTAGCTAATGATTCAACTGGCGTGAGGTTCTTTTGCTGAGATAATGTCTAATGGGATCCCTTCAGTCATTAGGCAAATAAACGAAAGAAGTAACATGCCGATTTTGCAAGGCCCATGAGTCCATCAGACGGGACACTATTATCGGAAAATTGAACACTTTCTTGATTAGCCACGCCGAATCTGTGTTTGCGAAGCGAAAAGCCAGCAAACGCCAAGTCATCGGTTACGATGGTCCCAGCGACGTTTCCTGTGCCATATGTCACCTTGAACGGCTGCTTTGTGTCTACGAATGAACTAGAGCTCCGAGGACCCAAGAAATTGTGGTTCCCCTGTTCAGATCATCATCAAGACAGGGACGCACGGGGTATAATTTACTTACGCAACCTCCTCCAGCCTCTGACACGCAGTTCTCACTCCCTACCCACATATCTGCGGAACCAGAGTCCATGATAAGGGAAAATTTTTCCGGTGGAGTTCCTATGTCGACGATAGCAAGATAGGATATATCATTAGCCCTAAACCACTTTAAGCGAAATTCAAGCGCATGTGGAAAGAAAACATACTCAATATCCAGACCAAGTGAGTCGGGAGTAGTGGGAGTCTTTGCATGAGTAACAGTGTTCGCTTTATCACTATTCCGATACGTTGTTGCCAACCTTTGACTATGCATGAATTTACCGACTTACTCTGAGGCACCATTGGTATTGGCGTCGAGATTTTGCGCCTTAGTTCCAGCGAATTCCTCGCCAGGCGCCAATTTTACACGATGCTTCTTCCTAGAAGGAACACCCATCCGGTTATAACGTTTGGCAAGTCTACCATCTTCCTCTGTCGACGAAATCCTCTTGTAAAGTCGTTGAGCAAGTTCCGCGTCCGAAGGCAGAGCACGCCCAGTCATCCGTGTCCATCGTCGAATAGCATGGTTCGCGTGCTGCTGATAACTCTGCGCAACATCAATACACTATCCACATCATATGCCTCTCCGAATTACTCACGATGAGCGGATGAACATCTCGGGTCTGGTGGACGCAGCGCACAGGGAGAGTTATGGAAACGGCAGCGCGCTTGTAATGTCTAGGCGCTGCATTTACACCCAATTGCAGAGAAGTAAAAACAAAGCTGGCCAGCAAAAAAGCGAGAGACGATCTGAAATGCATAATAGCGAGAGTAGGGAATGCAAGATCCCAGATCTAGGAAAGACAGTTAACGAAGACTAGTCAAGTCAACGAGCCACCGAATGCGTCGAGAAGGAGGGAAAAGAAGCCCAGCCGGGAGCCTAAGAGAAAGAGAGAGACAAGAGAGAGAGACTAGGAACTTGTTAATATACCCTAGTACAGCCCTTGAGTACATTCGGGGATGGCCTGGATGGCGCTCTGTTGTCATCACAGTTGCCCGTTGCTACCTGTTGATCAAAAATGGAGCTCCAAGTTCGATACTTATGTGTGTACACAGCCTGGTCATGCACGTGCGGTTGTGATGCGCCACTTGTTCAAGTCAAGTTGCTCTGTATCTGTCGAGGACCGTCGCCACACGGACATCGCTACAATTGCATGCCTAAATTCCTCGCGTTGTCATGCCACCGGAGGCTAGTGATAATGACAACCTTTTAATCTACAGTCTCGACTTGGCCAGTGCATCCTCATGGTGGACTGTCGTTATGCGCAAATCCTTGGTAAGGCTTTCAAGTGTATCACGATAGAGATCACCCTTGTCATACTTAAGAACTCTTCCATCTACGTAGGAAGCGAGTACTCACCTTAATGATACCCCACACACCAGCTTGGGAATTTGCACATACAGCATCCGCAATCTCCTCAACCTTGGCCAAAATAGCACTAGTACCTCCATTGACAATATGATCAACCAATCCATCAGTTAAAGCTTCCTCAGGAGTGAATCGATGGCCTTCAAGCGCAATCTTGCGTTGCAGACGATGGTCTCCCACTTTTGCACGCAGAATCGCAGCAAAGGAGAAAGGCCACGCTGCGCCAAAGTGTACCTAAGGACAGAACTCAATGCTTTCAATCTAGACGTTGTTAGTACAACAATTACTTCATTCATGCAGAGCCACGCTCGTCGTTGGCTTCCATCTGTCATCACACGGTAATCACAAGTCAGAGACAACAAGAAGGCTCCTGCGAAACAATGGCCGTTGATAGCGGCTATGATAGGAACTTCGAGACAGGTCACTCAAAATCTCCGGTTTAATGGCACGAATAGAACTTACGAGGGAATGTGAGCAAACGAGCTAGTAACGGATTGAACGTGTCTTAGGCAAGATCAGCGAACAGATGATAAAAGACAATTACTGGGCTTTACGTGGAAAGAAATTGGCATCTTTGCGTATGTTTTCAAAATCCAAACCTACAATGGCATTAGTTATCGTCTCGCGCAACTCCTTCGCACTAACCATTGCTGAAGAATTTGTCCTGGTTCATTCGGCCCACGATGACGACCGCGCCCTTTCCTCCATCCTTATCCTTCGTCATTTGCGCAGCTCGCCAATTCTCCCGCCAATGCTTCTCAACGACGTCAAGCGCTGGCTTCAGGCCATTGTTTACGAGTTCAGCCGTCAAGCGATTGTCTTGCCCGTTATGTAACTCTATAACCCACAGAGTAGGTTTTGCTTCGAGAGGCTCGTGAGGGTTACAGTATGCCTGCTTTCATGCACGTACGGTGGATTAAGGTAACGAACGAGAACTCTCGTGGGTAGGTCATAGCTGGAATTCGTGGCGTGAAAAGAAATACAACTCTAAACTATCATGTGATATCCGGGTATTGGTCCACGAAAAGAACTTGCACGACCGGATAGACGAGATACTATGACAAGCCCTTGAAAGCTTGAATGTGAATGATTGAAATCCGACATCGATTATTGCAGTGTAGTCTTCGTTGACCAAACAAGGTGTAACACCTCCGGTTTCGTCCGCAACCATGTCTACCGAGTCGCGATTTGCTGAAGTGAAGGGTGCATTTCATAGTTCATCCATCAGCCAATCAATCTGACCTAATGCTAGCAAAACTTCAAGAACGGGATGACTTTATTCGGGAATCATGGGTGAAAGCAATGGAAGCCAAGCTCGTTAGGGACGAGCTGGATAAGTGCCAAAGGACTGAGGGAGTCAACCATTACGAGAATTGCAAATGGCTTGCAGAAAAATATCTACAAATGTTAAAAGACAACAGGGCAAGCAAATCTACGTTTCTACGAGAATCAGCTTCTGAACTTGTTATAGGTAAAAGGTTACAAACATGTTGATGTTTAAGGCAAAACTCATCATAGTAGATGTCTTTTGGTCAGTTCCTCGCTGTGGGATTGACTTACTTACTGAAAGCATTTCTCAAGGCGCCACTACATCAGTTCTAAGACAAGGAGTATGACAATTATTTTTATTCAGACTGCTCATTGCAATAGACACGATAATTCGCAAGAAACGATATTGATATTGTCCACATGTCCTTCGTAGGTCATGATGGTGCTGATGACTGATCTTCGGCCCTATAGGACGACTGTTTTCTGACAGCATATCCTCATGAAATCGTCGTCGATGCATTACAGATCACGTTTTCTTGACTCCTTGGCCATTCTTGAAGTAAGGCAATGGTTTTTTATGACACCGGTGCGCATACGAAGATCCCTTGCCATCTTCTTTCAAGTTGGAGGTACCGATCATAAAATTATTAGAATATATCTACTACGTGAGGTTGACTATGTGAAGCCGCGTCGAATGTTATAACTGATGGAGCAATGTAAATTGAAGGTATATTTTTTAGGATCACTGGGGGCGGCATTCAGGCTCAGCTCCCATATGTCCATAGTCATCTTCTTCCTCTTCGTCCTCCCATTCGTCATCATCACCTCCAAACTGAGATGGGAAACCCTGGTCAAAGAAGTCCGCACTAGCCGGGAAGGACCGTGAACGCACATCGACAATATCACTCTCTTCATATTGCGCCTCGTCGACGGTTTCGGGGTATGGCTCGAGTTCTGGCTTCTTGGGAGGTAGCAAAGATGCCAGCGCCTAGAAACCCAGATTCGTTTACTAATTCAATAATTCAAGCTACTAGAATTTTACCTGGACGTCAACCTTCCTTGACCAATCTTCATCTGGCATTTCAATTGAGATTATGACATAAAGATCGCCTTTTTGACCACGACTTTTGTGGACTGGCATCCCTTCCCCGTGCACAATAATACATGACTCTGGTTTGACAATCTTCCCAGGAGGACTTGATACCTTGATGCCACGACCATCCAAATGCTTCAACAGAATACGAGAAAAGCCTAATAGTGCTTCGGACAATGTTATCGAGACATGTGTCAGCAGATCGTTTCCAGAGCGTTCAAAGCTGGCGTGGGGAAGAGCCTTCAAAACAAACGTAACATCACCAGGAGGAAGACCAGGCTACGCAAAACAATTGTTCAAACCGATGAGATACTCTTCGATCAGCTGAACGAACCTTCTGGTCGCCTGCACCTGCAAGAACTATCCTTTGCCTGTCTGCCATCCCCTTTTCTATATTTATTTCGATGCGTGACTTCTCGGAAATAGTTTGTTTCCCTTTACACTTCTTGCACCTGATGGTGTTATTCCATCAGTGCTTGAAAATGATGACAGAGTGATACTTACCTGTCTTTCTCTTTCAACTTCTCGCCTTTCCCATCACAGTCATGACACATAGTTCGTGAAGTTCCATATTGGGATGGGCCGATCTGCCGTTATATAGTCGACGACTGCAACAGAAAAGCGCGCAGAGCAATCTGACCTGCGTTTGTGTGAATGTCCAACCTTTGCTGTCGCAAGTTGAACAGGATTTGGGTTTAGCACTTCCACGTGCGCCCGACCTAAGAAATCTTACTTGGCTTCTACTGCAGAAAAAACGAGGCATACCCCTTGCACTGTGTGCACACCACTTCCTTTTCCAAGTTCATTTTCACCAATTTCCCATTATATAGGTCTTCTAAACTCGCTTCATATGGAACAATAGAATCTTGTCCCGTCGTTCTCCTCGCGCCAAAGCCAGCTTGTGGCCCAAACTCAAAGCCAAATCCAGCTCCAAAAAATTGTGCAAAGATATCCGTAGCATCCATATGTGGCCCTGCATTCTTTGATAGTCCCTCCATACCAAAACGATCGTACAACTCTCGGGATTGAGAATCATTAAGGATCTCGTAGCTGAAAATTTCGTCAGAAGTAGTTGCAGGGCGGACCAACGCAACCAACTTACGCAGCGAGCATTTCTTGGAACTTTTGACTGGCATCAGGATTGTTTATGTTCTTGTCCTGTTGCAAAAATCGATGACTTGGCCTCAACCGTGAACTGATTATGACATACGGGATGATGTTCTTTCGCCTTGAAAAATATTTAGATTTTAATGTGACACTGCTCGACTTTATCCAAGCACCTTTTTCCGATATGCTTTTTTGATTTCCGCTTGAAATGTAGTCGTCAAACCGCCATATGGTCGTATGGAGCAAAAATATTACCGTCTGATGCATTGGGTGAAACTCCAAGCAGGTCATAGAGGTCAGTTTCGATAGGCACTTTTGAACAAATATGAGAATGGTGGTCGGAAAGGTACCCAAGAAATGTACTTCACTTAGTTCTGTGAAATCACTTCCTACAGGCCGAATTTGCCTGCGGTTTGGAAGTGCAAAAATGGAAACGCGCAAATTGGCCAAATACCAACAGACAACGCTGAGAGCGGAGCTTGATTTCAAAACTTTCGTAGATTCATTACTCTCAACGGTGAGTGGTCATTTGTGCTCTCGTCTGCTTCAAATGATGTCAATTATCCTTATCTACATTGTCCAACTGGGTTCCCAGATTGACGAGCAAGTTTCCCTGAATCTACTCCAGTCTAGATTTGCGGCTTACTAACATGCTTCTTTCAACAGGTAGTTGATATTGAGTCTGGACTTAGCTGTACCTGCACGTTTTTTCTGACTTTGTTCCGAAATTTGGTCATCTAATATATACATTGTTCAGAAAGACCGATGAATTTCTATTTCGAGGCGGCTAAAATATTGGATCGTCTTGATGCTAAAGAGGGTTCAATCAAAGGAGTCATTGCGAATCTTCCTGAAAAAGACCGCAGAAGAACGGCTGCGCTTGTGATCGAGACGCTGAAATGTGAGATTGCCTGAAAAATAGTTGCAGGAAGCTCAGTTTGGAGACAGACAGAATTGTCCTGAAGGATGTGATTACCGTTGCTGGTCTCTTGAAACAGGAACGCGTGATCAAGTCACCAAGTCTAGCTCATGTACTTGTGCACGATCTCCTATTAGCACCGGGAGGCATACAGGCTGGTGATGGTCCGATTAAACAAGCTGTGCTGAGGCACAAAACTCGACTGCATGGTGAACTGCAAAAGTTGAAGATCAAACGAGGAGTAAGGTCGAACGCTGAGCTGGCCCTGTCAGTGGATGATGACCTGGTAAGACTGCTCTATCCTTGTTATCATGTTTATGGGTAACCCCAGGACAAATACCTCGTTATGCCCGAGTAAATACAATATTATGGTCTACAGAAGAGGCGATACAGTGGTACATATCAAACGGTTACATTCTTAGAAAATCCGTTGAGGACAAGTAGGTCTTCTTTGATGGAGTGTTTCAACATTGACGTTCAGAAGCAAGAGCTTCTGCAAAGACAAACACATCGCCGATCTCCTACTTTTCCCTTGTGAAACATCATTTCACCAAGACCCTAATTATATAGGCGGCAAGATAATTTTGCAGGATAAAGCATCGTGTTTTCCTGCGGTAGTGTTAGGCCCACCTTGTGGAGAGGATGCGGTGGTTATCGACGCCACTGCAGCTCCAGGCAACAAGACATCACATCTCTGTGCTTTGATGCACAATAAAGGAAAGGTAGCGGCGAACGCGCGAGGACACCTGAAATGTTTATTTACAAGACCCTAGCTCTACGCCTTTGAAAGGGACAAAAAGAGATTTGCTACTCTAAGACACATGCTCGAGAAGGCTAACTGTTGCAATGTGGAAGCCTTGAATGTGAATTTCTTAAATGTAGATCCAACGATCCAAGGTTCTGCTCCGCGACACATATGTGGGTACATAACCTTTCCACACCGGGGATGCGGGCTTACGTTTGAATCCAAGCTTGTTAGACCCCTCATGCAGTGGCTCTGGCATAATTAATCGACTTGATCACCTGCTGGAAACAGGTACCCATCTTGAATTTAATTCTCAGAATCTCCGACTGTCTTCTTACTTGCCTTCCGACAGAACTGGACAAGGACGGGAATGAAGAACGCCTGCACAAACTAGCCTCGTTTCAAAAAATGATGCTGAAACATGCGATGACATGTGAGCTCCTTAAGCTCGTCCACTGAAACTGGACTAACGTCGCTCAGTTCCTAACGTCACTAGTATCGTGTACTCGACATGCAGCGTGCATGCCATCGAGAATGAACATGTGGTGCAAGCTGTCTTGGACAGCGAAGAAGCTAAAGTTGGCAATTTTACCTTGGCACCCCGAAATGAAGTTCTACCGACTTGGCAACGACGAGGACTGAATGGGCACTTGTCGGATCCCTGTATGTATAGTCAGATTCCCAGTCAGAACATCCTTAACAACAACCGTTTCACAAGTTCACACAGCGTCGCTGGTTCGTTGTGTGCCGGGGGAAGACGGTACCAATGGATTCTTCGTGGCGTGCTTTGTGAAAGCGAAAAATGTTAGGGAATGGAAACCCAAAGGTCTACGTGCCGTTGATGAATTTAGCGCGAACCAGCCCCGCAAGAAGCGGAGAGTATAGTTTGAATCCACCCCAAGACATGCCAACAGACATGCTGAACCAAGTCGGACTAGACTGGATTATACCCAACGAGAACAGAAAGAAAATAGTAAAGTGATTTCGTGTCTTGAGAGAAATACGGTACATGTGATCTACTCAAACAGTACCATTGCACCCGACAAACTATTGGAAGATTAATACCGTCGCATTAGTGCTTTTAGCTAATTTATTGTTGTGCATATTGGCCTTGATAATAAGACGCATAGTTAGGGTAATCTTGACCAGTATACCCAGAGCCCTGGGCATATCCCGCCCATGCACCACCGTTGTAGCCAGGATAACCACCGTACCCAGGTTGCGGTGGCCTATACCCAGTATTTTGTACTGGCCCGGACTGTTGCCAAGCCTCTGGACGCCGCCACGGTGGAACATTGGTACCACCAGCAGTTATATCATGACCCATGGCGGGGCCAACCCACGACTTCGCCGCATCAACTCCCGCACCACCTCCTTCGCCTAACTCTGCCATTAGGCTGGCGTATTCGGAATCAAACCCACCTCGAGTTTGAGGTCCGTTGGGACCAGGCGGGGGGATCGGAGCATTGGGGTCCTTGTTAACTGTACAATCACGAGCCATGTGTCCAGCGCTGCCGCAAACTCGGCAAATGATGTTAGCAGTGAAATTACGCTGCTCTGGGCAATCGTACTTGCGATGGCCAACGCCACCACAATTTTGACAAATTTGATTTTCATCATCTCGAAGAGTACCGTTGAGAGCAGCCAACTCCCTGAGCTGGTTACGCTTGTGATCGTTTTGGCCTTCGGGGGTCGAAGCAGCCTATTAATAGTCAGAACGAGACTGTGTAATTATAACATTACTTACGGTCTCTATTACTTTGTTGATCATTTTGACGCATAGGGCGACCTTGTCTTCAGAGTCCGCGATGACTAAACAATGTAGATCCTCTTCAGCGTCTTCTGCGTACTGGTCAGGTCTCGCTTTGCCTTCCTTCACACTGCCTTTTCCACGAATGCTGATTTTAGCCCCGCTGTCACGTTCCATTTTCTTCAGACTGTTCCCTCGGGGACCAACAAGCAATCCAAAGAAGTTGATTTCGGGAAATTCCTTAACAGGAATATAAACCTTTTCTGAAGGACGCTGAGACCTTTTTTGTTGATGATATTCGACAGGAGGACGAAAGTTGGGATCATTTTTAAGCGCTCGTTCGACAAGTTTAATGCGCTCATCTTCAAGTTTCTTGCGGTAACGTACTTCGCGAGTGTTGGTCCTACGCCCATGGGAATCATAAGTTGGTGGAGGCGAAGGTGATCTGTAATGATGATGTGAGTGTATGCGCCATTAATCACCAATGACCTTACCTTTCGCGCTCTGGTGGGATAAAGTCATTCAGCCGGAGCTTACGATTAATTTCTTCTAAACGCAGGTGGATAGCATAATTGTCAAGTTGGGCCTGCGAAACACCGGCAGCAGAGATAGCAGTCGGAAGACCTGGTATTTCTGATTTGATCTCGCCCCAGCGGCTTCTCCTCTTGCGAGGTGCATTAGGATCAACTGATTGCAGGATAAGAGGAATATGTTAAGGTTAGTATCAAATCATGAGGTTAGTAATGCGTGAGTCAGATGCTGAACGTATCCCAGGAACACAAGATAGTTAGTATATGCATTCCAGGATCGCTAGATAGCTGTAGGAAGAACCAAAAGTCGCTACAGAGGGGACGCGCGAAGGGCGCACAAACTAAGCTGAAACGAACACTTACATTTAGGATCGCCATTTGAAGGTGATTCTTCTCTGCCTCTTTTTCCGGGGCTCTCATGATCATTTTGCGCCGAAGGGCGTGGATAGACAGAGGGGGATGGTTGAGCTAATTGAGGTGGAGCTGTTTCTTCGGTTGGTGCTGGTCCAAAACGACGCCGCTGGCCAAGCGGAACTAAGAGCGGTCAATAACCTAAAAGCGAGTAAAGGTGATGGCACTCTTACCGTCATTCGTTCCTGTAATCTGACGAGTTGCAGGCTTCCACATAGCTATACTTTAGAATGAGGGAATTTCTGGCAAGTGACAAACAGTCGTGATGGAGCAGTGACAAAGTCGATGCGCCTTCGAGATATATTTAAACTCCGCTAGAATCTCGATGACTAATTCCATCCCCGTTTTAAGAGTCCGAGCTGCTTCCTACACGGTACCTCAATTATATTCAGCCTTCGTCAGGGATTAAGGACGTCGGGCATGATAGGAAAGCGACCTGCAGAAGGTGCGGTTCTCAAAGAGACATAGCAGTTTATGAACGACAGGTACCCAAAGGATCGTCAGGTCCTGGTATTGCTACGAAACGGCTTAGAATGGCAGACAATCCCAATGAATATATAGATATTGACAATGAAGACGACGTCATTCCTCCTTCCCCACCCGATGCAGCATCAGTGCCTCGCGGAGCAACCATTAACTTTAGCGCTTTGACGCGTAAACTTGCGCAAGCGCGACGTGCAAAGGAGAAAGATCCTGGTCAATTGACAGCGCTGGAAGCGCACCGTAGGCAACAAGATAGTCTCGTTTCCCATATCTTCATGGACCAAGACTTCTCATGGTTGCATCTCAAACCCGACCATACGTCTCGCCCTCTTTGGATAAGCCCAGAAGATGGTCACATTATCCTGGAAGCCTTCTCCCCCATCGCAGAACAAGCTCAGGATTTCCTTACTGCTATCAGTGAACCCGTTAGCAGGTACGTCTCGAAAGGGCGCCGATGCTGAGCAATACCTACGAATGTTGTCATACGATAGACCGGCCTTCATCCACGAGTACAAACTCACTTCGTATTCCTTGTACGCAGCGGTGTCCGTAGGACTGCAAACTGATGACATAATTGAAGTTGGTTCCTCTAACACCTTCCATTTAACGCGCGACTGATTGTTCGGTAAGGTTCTCAACCGCTTGTCAAAGGTAAGTACCAAGGCTATCCAAGGATAATATTTCCTATCCATATCAGGTCCCCGTACCAGACAGCATAGTATCATTTATTCGCGACCGGACGTTGAGCTATGGAAAAGTAAAGCTTGTCCTGAAGCATAATAAATACTATGTCGAATCAAGTCACCCTGAAACCTTGCAAGTCCTGCTTAAAGACAGAGTAATACGTGAGGCACGCATTTTTTCAACACAAACGGATAGCAGCATCAGGGGAGCAACATTCACGACATCAAAAGCACCAGTGAAAGGAGGCTTGGTCATCCCTGGCACAAAAGATAGTGATAAGAAGAAGGATGATGGTACTAATGGACGAGCAAATCAAGCAACGACGTCAGACGCTGATCTGTTCACCTCTGTTGTAGGAGTCGAAGCAGGCAAGTTATTTCACTGGGCCCTTCTTTACCATTAGTCATCAAAAATTTAGACGAAATTGACGAAGACGATGAGAATGTGCATGCCTTCGAGATTGACGACGCAAAAATAGATGTTAGGCATTGCATTACAATTTAAAATCGATGGCTAAAACTTATTGATAGGACGTCAAGAAGCGTTGTAATGAACTAGAATATCCGATGCTCGAGGAATATGACTTCCGCAACGACACCATCAACGCAAATTTGGACATTGACTTGAAGCCTGCCACTGTCATACGTCCTTATCAGGAAACCAGTCTCAGCAAGATGTTTGGCAATGGGTATGCGTGTTCATTTGCTACTGTGCGCGTTTTCACGTTCGTATAGACGTGCTAGATCTGGTATCATTGTATTACCGTGCGGCGCAGGCAAAACGTTGGTCGGTATCACTGCAGCGTGTACAATAAAGAAATCTTGTCTTGTCCTCTGCACATCTTCGTCAGTTGATGAAATCCGTTCTCTCACTTGTTCTGATTCCCCCTCCATACAGTGTGTCAGTTATGCAGTGGAAGCAACAGTTTATGCAATGGTCGAACGTGACTGATCGTCAGATCGCCATCTTCACGGCTGATCAAAAAGAGAAGGTTAGGTTAATGGATGATTATGTTGACCGTCCTTATCGCGATTATTAGTTCGCAGGTGAGAGCGGCATAGTGATCTCCACATATTCGATGGTGGCAAACACGCACAACCGGTCTCACGAATCAAAGAAGATGATGGAATTTTTGACTTCGCGAGAATGGGGATTTATCTTGCTCGACGAAGTGCACGTGGTTCCCGCGGCAATGTTCCGCCGAGTCGTCACGACGATAAAGGCGCACTCCAAGCTTGGGTTAACGGGTACCGCCCGCTCCGTTTGATTTTCACATGTATCCTTGCTAATCACGCGACAGCCACTCTTGTGCGCGAGGATGACAAGATTGCTGATCTGAACTATATGATTGGACCCAAACTTTATGAAGCCAATTGGATGTGAGTTCCACTGACCAGAACTACGACGTAAATGACGTATGAAAATTTTCCAGGGACCTCGCTGCAAAAGGCCACATTGCAAACGTTCAGGTATTCGACACTGCAATCACCGGAAGCCATGACTTACTTTATTTAGTGCGCAGAAGTTTGGTGTCCCATGTCGCCCGAATTTTACAGAGAGTACCTTCGGGAGCAGTCACGGAAAAGAATGCTGCTGTACTGTATGAACCCGAATAAATTTCAAGCATGTCAATTCCTCATCAAATATCATGAAGAACGGGGAGATAAAGTCATTGTTTTCTCGGATAATGTATATGCGTTGGAGGTTCGTTCCTTGAACTGGAGGACTCAACATTTAGTTAATTAAAATCAGGCCTACGCGAAACGTCTTGGAAAATTATATATCCACGGAGGCACTGGGCAGGTTGAAAGAATGCGAATACTTTCCTGGTTCCAACATAGCCCGCAAGTTAACACAATATTTTTGTCGAAGGTAGCTTGTGATCCATTGACGTTGCATTGTATGATAATCTGATTAGGTTGGGGATACATCAATTGATTTACCTGAAGCAACATGCTTGATCCAAATCTCGTCCCACTTCGGCTCCCGCCGGCAAGAGGCACAACGTTTGGGTTCGTCTTGTTTCGTATTCCTTCGCCTGTCAAGCTGACAGTGGACATGAAGGCCGAATCTTGCGTGCCAAAAGACGAAACGATGAAGGATTCAATGCCTTCTTCTACTCTCTGGTCTCGAAGGACACACAAGAGATGTATTACAGTACGAAGCGTCAGCAATTTCTGATCGACCAGGGCTATGCGTTCAAGGTGATCACACGCTTAGACGGCCTTGCAAACTTTCCCGACCTTGTGTATAAGAGTCGTGATGAACAAATTGAACTTCTGCAGTCTGTACTATTGGCAAACGAGAGCGAAGCCGACCTTGGCTCTGACATTCGGGCAGGAGAGGGAGACCTGGCCGGGACGGTAACATCCAAAGACTTTGGGCCAGTCAAGTTCCCTATGGCGCAGCGAACGACTGGTTCGCTGACAGCACTGAGCGGAGGCCAGCACATGTCGTATGTGGAGCAGAATAAGTCAGCGAACAAGAAGCTAGCCCGAGAAGCAGCACCACGACATAAGCTGTTTGCCAAGCGTGACAAGGAGAAGGCAGCAGCACGCAAAGACGCCGTCAGAGGTCAGGTGCAGCCTTGAGCCACGAGTACCACTGTTTTGGGGTGGCGTTGAGTCGTACCAATTATGTAAATAGACTAATTTTGTAAGGGCGGATTAACCGTTTCGGTGATTGTCGAAATTGGATCAGGAATGATTTGGCTCGATTGCAACACGTGGATAGGGTAGAGTGGTTCAACCCGGTGCCAATGAGAAGACGCGAAACGCATTGTGCAATGAGGATCAAGCGACTGGGCAGGCGACCCTTGCCAATCACTCAGCTGCTGACGGGCAAAGTAGGGCTGTTCTAAGCGCGTCAAGGGACATGAACTATGTGTCTAGCAAGAAAAAACGCCACGACTGTGAAGAAGGTAAGGTTGCATGCCATGCTAAATGCTTATGCCTTCAGCATTAGGCACAGCCATTATCAGATCTACGGCACAGAGAAATACAGACTGGCAACTGCCTTTACCAGTTTTTCCAGGGTCGCAGTATCTTTGGCTGGACCCTCAATGTATGTTGTTCGATCGCTTTTCTTAAAATGGTTGCCACCGACGTATCCTTCGGAGGTTCATTTATATGCTCGCTGACCACTCCCCCAAATCCGATTTTCTCTGCCCTTATTCCTTTCCCTCTCACATGTCCTCTAAAAGAGGCCGCAAAAGAAACGACAATCTTCCCCCTAACCGCGCTCGAGATGTACAGCGAGCATTCCGCGCCAGACGCGCCGCGCATCTACAGGTATGTCGGAATAATGTGGAATAGTCTCATATATGTAAGTGATGGGTTAAATTTTTTAACAGGCGCTAGAACAGAGGGTTTCGGAGTTGGAGGATGAGAATGGTTATCTCCGACAAGCGTTGAACCTCCCCCCGTCCGGTAGGCCACCTCTTGGGAAGGGCCCGACAGGAAAGGACAAGCCAAGGCAAATTGACGAAGCGACAGCAATGAATTCTGGCAGGGGATCGTCAAATGGTGACTCTCCCTCGTCACGAACGAGCTCTTTGTCTCCCTGCGCCCTTACCGTGCCTATGCCCGCACGCTCGACACCAATCCTCGAAAGTGGATCATGGGACGACGCCATGCTTCTTAGTGATCAACAGTCAGATATATCTAGCCCAGCTTATCAGATGGCAATGAGCGCTCCGTCACCTATAAAACCACTTCACCACTATGCATCTTATGCAAGCGGCTCACTTCCGTCACCTCCCCGTAACTCGGTCGCCGCTTTTTACCTCGGTGCAACGACTCAGTATCCGGCAGGCAGAATACCGAATTCCATTTACAATGGACACGGCTATCTTGTCCGTGGCGAAAGTTCCCGACAATACTCGACGTACTCTCACTCTACCTTCCAATCTGCCGACGTTGACATGCATCCTCATTCTCCTCCGGGCGTACCCATCCAACACTCTGATCACCGCGAAATGCCATATCCGCCTCGACGATCCCTCACCGAGCCACAGAGCTACACCATTGGTCAAGGGTATCCACATCTCCCCCACCCGTCTCAGCTTCATCAAAATGCGCGAGGTCTCGATTTTCCTCGATTGCAGGATAGTAATGGTCATTTACCCCTACATTCAGTCTCCAACCCCCAGCCTCAGCCTCAGCCTCAGCCTCAACCGCAGTCCCAGCCGCAGCACCCTCCCAGGACGGTGTTTGGACCTGACGGGCACATAACAACATCTTGATAATCGTACTTTTCCCTCTTTAGCTCGTCAAGCTACTGACTAATGGTCTTTATTCTACATCACCACCTACTGGACTGGCCGAAGGCATTCGTAAAACTGTATCGTTAATTTTGGCAACGACGACTCTCTCGTCATTATACCTAGAACTATACGCTATCTGCCACTTATGCTATTTTTACTGCGGCTGTTGTGTAATTTATTCAGGCTGCCGGGGTTCGAATGGGGTTTCAATTCAATACTATGGGCATGGTCACTGGAATTTTTATTTTGCTGATCTAGTTATCCATTTTCGATTTGTTCTTGGAGTCTAGATACCAACGAAAAGACCCCCGGATGAGAACCGATCAGGGTTTGATCTGGGTCAAAAACTCCTTGGAAAAAGATTGGATTCTACAGCCGAAACATTCCTTCTTATAGACAAGAGTGAGACCGATGATAAATCAAAACATGGTATTCAGGGGTATTAGAGTAAAAACTGATTGTAAGAACATTGATCAGATGGCGAAACGAGCGCAATGATAAGGTCATCAGATGGGTACTATAAATTGCCGGAGGCATGTGTTTACGCTTTCTCCAGCTCAAGATTGCACCAGTCGACAAGGCCATCGGAGCCGTATTTATCCTCTAGCCATTGATTAGCCTTCTTGAAGTGGCCGTTGCCTATGAAGCCAGGGCCGCGCGTATTAGCCAGTGGAGACGGGTGCTATCGACAAAGTTAGCGACACGCATGTCACAAACGGGGCACGACCTACGGGAGATTTAAGAATGAGGTGTTTGTTCTAAGAGTCGCGGTCAGCCATAGTGACTCTGATTCTAGACACGAGGGCGTACTGTGTTTAGCTTGGCGACTCTTTTGGCAGCCCAGGCACCCCAAGCGAGAAAGACTACGCCTCGGCCAATTCCGTTTCCCTCGAGCGACGAAAGGTTAGCCCCACCGTATCTATCCACGACGTCAACAACTTTGTCGGTAAATTCCTCCCAACCCTTCTTGGAGTGTGATCCCGCTGAATGAGCGCGAACGGTGAGGCAAGTGTTCAGTAATAAGACGCCGTTATTAGCCCATGCAGTAAGGGTGCTTCACAAGGTAGGTTGTCAACGTAAGTATGCACGGGACAGTGAGGCATACCCGTGTTTCGGTGGGTTGAAATCGGGGTATTCTGACTTGAGCTCCGCATAAATCTGTAACAAGGGCATGTTGGTAGGTTCCGCTGACATTACTGTTACTCACATTCCTCAGGGACGGTGGAACGTTAACGCCAGGTAGCACAGAAAAGCACAGTCCTATTCATGGTGAGCGATCGGGAATGTAACGGGATTTTTCATACCATGCGCCTGGTTTACACCGTGATATGGATCTACAGAGTTTAAGTATACGAAGAGAGAAGTGTCATGTACTAACCCTGTCCTATAATTACCACTTTAACTTTGCCCAAGGGTGTGTTTGACCATGCGTAGATGTTGCGTGCTGTAAAGGAACATTGGATTTCCCGAAAGACTGAAAGTTGGTAGCTCACGGGCAGGGAAGACCTTTAAGTTCTTTGGTATTTCGGGCCAACGGACGCCCTCTTTCCAGAGAAACCGCTTTAGGTCAAGGAAATACGACTTTCGGATCTCATCCTTTAATACCTTCAGCCTGCGACCGAATTAGTGGGGTGCTTAGCAATCTCGGTCTTCGCACCAGCTCTTTCCCATTGCGTCACATTCTAGAGAAAGGAGCCGCTTTTCCTCATCGGACAATGATTCCTGGTAGGCGGAGAGAGAGAAGGGGATGGAGTTCAATTTTGTGAAGGATGCCGTGCCCTGAACGGCGAGCTTCAGCTTTTTGGCTGGAGGTTCAGACTCGCCGCTCTTCTTCTCTTGTGAGCCAGAGAACATGTCCACGAGAGTTCTTTGGCGCTTGCCTGAGTTGAGGTCGGGTGAGAAGAAAGTTTTGCTTTGCGGATTAGTGGAAGCAGAGGGATTTGACGCGTTTTTCTGAGGGTTTTCCACGTCCTCAAGGTATACGATAGGATCTTTATCATGAATGTCTTTGGGCATTGCGACGCGCGGGGATAAACTTGGTGGCGTTACGTATTGACCAAACAAAGCAAGCGAATGGGCGTATGAAACTTGGCGTCCGACGTCAGAAATCTCGTCCAACTAGCCAAGCTGCCGCGTTCACACTCCTCGCCTTCTCCTCCTTCGTTTAGGCAGGGTCACGGCGACCTCGCCAGGAAGCACAATGGTCCCCGTGCTCGTCGCAGGCTCAATTCGGCCACCGTAGTTGTCCCATCAAGTGCCGTCTTCGACTGGAGCACCAGTTATCAAGCCGGCTCTTCTAGGCACGTCCGTCTCTTTCGGTTCCTCTCTTTGCTCTTCATCTCACTTGTTTCCAGCTCAGCATCTCGAAGCAGCTCTAATGACGAAACTGAAGACGAGTTCCCGGCAGACTTCCGTGGTCGGACTATCTCACACACGAGGAACCCCATTGAAAAAAAGCCATTGCCAATTAGACACTCGAGTGCACACCGCCATTCGTCCGGCGATTCAACCAGCACGACTGTTCCACAGGGTCGTTCCACGTTCACTCGGTCACGCTCACCAGCCATTTTGCGCTCCTCGTTGACGTCAAAGACGGCCTCTTACCCCTATAGACTCCTGTCCCCTATTCGCCCCCGCTTTACTCGTCCCAAGTCTCCCTTGGTCGGACCGGTCGTTGTGTTTCCTGGAGATTTCCAGCTTCGCATCCCAATCCCTTTCATGTCTTTTGAATGGGTGTTTACGCTGTACGTTCGGAGGTTCGTAGAGGCGATCTTGCTTCTCTCTTCCTTGTTCCTTGCAATTTCCAAGTTTTCCCAATTGCCAACCCGCAAGTATTCGGCATTTTCTATATTCGACATCAATTGGTGGATTTCTTCAGGTATTGTCAACAAGTCTTCTGACATGGCAGGCAATCAATAATTAGAGACAGAACTATGTCTCCTCACCGCTGTAGCATTCCTATATCTTTTATGGACTCATAGTACACTATCAAGCAACAATCCTGCAACGGCACATTCATCTTGTAATATTCAAGCACGGCCTGCGTCGCCTCGCGTCTTTGATGCGCGAGACACCAAACGTCAAACGTCTCCGACAAACAGACAGTTCAAAGTCAGTTATATGTGGATGTCTGTTCCGAAGAATTATAGGTAAACCGAGATCACAAAGCCTATGAGCAATTCACCAAAGTTTGACAGAGATTCAAACGATGACGGTGTCATGACTGGTTTGCTTCTTTCACCCCTTATCTCCACAGCGCTGCTTCTTGTAGCACAAAGAACACCGTCAGCAGAGGCACTGCTCCCTGGGTGGCTAATAGAAGAACCTGCTACGCTACCAGAATCGTCGCCAGCACTGTCTGCCGCGGATGCGTTACTCTTATCTCGATACAACTTGGTCAACATGGCAACATACTGTTCATTCATCTTGTTGGTGCACACCTGTGCCTCTAGATGGTTTGAGAACCGCTATGGGAAGTCTAACAATGCACCCGAAGGAGAACGCACGTCAGTTCCACGGAGCGAGCTTCTCCGAACATGGTACTACGTTGTGTTCATGTTCATGTCTACTATATTCAATTGTGGCTTGAAGGCCGCACTTCATGGTCATGGCTTGAGGTTCTGGCAGCGTAAGTGAAGGGTTCATCACGTGCTTTCCGCCCATTGACGTGTTTTTCAGATCTGAGCAACTTTGATCTTATCATCGTATCCGTGTTTTATCAGTTTGCCCTGTATGTCGCCCTCCGTTTGGCTCACCAGGGCTTCACCCTTGGCGAGCTCGGCCTTGTATGCTTCGGCGGAGTCGCCGTGGGGATGGAATTGTTGAATATTACGATAGCCAGGGTAAGTTCGATAACGTCGTTGAGTGATTCCTCACTAGATGTTATAGATTTGGCCAAGGACGACGCCTTTCATAAAGACCTTTAGGCTCCCTACACCTTTATTAACTTTCCAGACGGCCTTGATTGCAGGGCCACTTTTGACAGGATTTATGTTGTCCCCATTTCTTGTCCTGTCACGTCACAACGCACAACGGCCACTTCATAGGCTCAGATTCCCTCAAGAGAAGCAACGTAATAGAAGGCGCTACGCATTCGCATTCTACATTGGTACAGCTCTTATAGTGGGTGGGCTAATAGGCTCGTGGACATGGTGGTGCCTCGGTCGCCGCAATCCCTGGGCCTGGGCATTGTTATTTGTCGTACAAGGAAGGAAGAAGTGGAGTCGACCTGCACTGTTGGCCTATTGGGCGTTGTTGGTCTTCTCAGTATGGCAGGTTGGATTCGCCAAATGGCTAGATCGCGCAAATACCGAACCAGGAGTACTACGGGCGAAATTTTTACAGGCACCACGATGCCCGATGGGATAAATTCCCCGTCGGTAGATTCAGCCACTATCAATGGATCTATTGTGATATCATCGACATCAAGCACAACGGGTTCAGGAGCGCCCAGTAATGCAGGGACACTCGGCATGACATTCGGATCTTTGCCAATGCCGAATCTTCCAAATGGGACGAATGTTTCCAATGTGGCGACGGACTTGCTGGACGCGGCGGACAAACATGTGCCTACGCTCGGACTGAATGCAAGACGGAAATTTTTCCACGCGCTGGCAGTTGTAATGTTGGTGCCGGGGGTGGCATGTGACGTGAGTCGATCGGAAGTGGTGAAGAGTCATCTGACGTGTTATAGCCTGCTTTTACGCATCTGGCATTCAGCGTTGCGTTCGCGATTTTCATTTTTGCGGAATATATTCGCTATTTTGCGATATATCCGTTTGGGGCGGCGGTGCATGTCTTCATGAACGATTTTCTGGATCAAAAGGACAGCGGAACAGCGATTCTTAGCCATTTTTATCTTTTAACCGGCTGCGCAGGGTCCGTATGGTTGGAAAGGTAAGAATGGAACTGCAGGTGATTGGTTGCGCTAACACATGACAGTCCGACGCGTCTGATGCAGTACACGGGAATATTTGTGCTTGGCGTAGGGGATGCACTAGCGTCGATCGTGGGGAAGCGGGTAGGAACACATCGCTGGTGCACAAGGACGGGGAAGACGGTAGAGGGGAGTGTTGCGTTGGTAGTGTCTGTGGTGGGGTGTGCATGGGTGATGCGGATGGCGGGGCTGGTGGAGGCGTTTTCGGTAAGCGGGGCAGCAGAGCAGAGGACTGAGCAAAAACTGACGGGATAATAGACAGGCAAGTACGCAGGAGTTGTGTGGGCAGGAGCAGTGTTGGAGGGAGTGAGCGAGCAGAACGACAATTTGACGCTCCCGCTGTATGTGTGGAGTATGTTGGTAGCCGTAGCGGTGTAGTTATCGGACCGGGAAAAGCCGAGGCGTGGAGAGCGCCCTGCATGCAACAGTCGGTCGTCTACCTGCCTCTGCCGTCC
The DNA here is from genome assembly GCA_020011035.1 of Amanita subjunquillea. Classification (NCBI taxonomy): domain Eukaryota; kingdom Fungi; phylum Basidiomycota; class Agaricomycetes; order Agaricales; family Amanitaceae; genus Amanita; species Amanita subjunquillea. Next base: position 598,877 of record JAEBUT010000011.1, on the reverse strand, counting down.
GCGTATGCTCGCCGGCGGCTTTCAAGACCTTCCACCACTCCTGCAATGCCCCCAGACCCTGCTCCGCTCACTCTCGGTTCGTCCCCTCCTCCTCCTCCTTCCCTGCTGATCTCCCCACCAGGTTCCCTTCCTCCCCCCTATGACTTCATGATCCATTCCACACATCCACCCACAGAGCATGACTGGTCCTCCTTCATCACCGCCTACGCCCTGGGCAGATGGGATCCCCACCGCTCCCCCAGTCCTCCCCGCTCCCTCCACTCCCTCCGGAACAGGCCTTGGAGACAACCGCCTTTCTCAGAGCCCCCCACCGCTCACTACTATTCTGAAACTATCTCGGAACAATCTGCATCCCGTCCGATCACCCTCAATGTCTTCCCCGATTTGGTAGATGGTGCTCCATCCTCATCATCATCCAAGTTGTCTGTTCCACCTTTGCACCCTGTTGCGGTTTCTAACTTTTCGCCTATTGTGCCACACAGCCTTCCTTCATCGTCCAATTTCCCGTTTCCTCGCTCCCGTAACTCTTTTTCTAACTCTCCTCTATCAACCCCCGCCACCGACATGGCGGCCTCCTCATATTCAAACACTGAGGTTCAGACGACCGTCGCCACAATGCGCTGGGCCGCTGCCCGTGTCGACATTTCTCCCTTGGCTCTTCCCTCGCCCGAGCACGAGTTGACAGATCCTATGCGTGGAATAACCGCCGCAATCCCTGGTTCTCATCCAGAGATCAACATACAGTCCGATTGTCCCACAACGCCGTCTAGCTCACGTAAAAGCAGGCTGGGTAGCTTTTGGGAGGGTACGACAGACGTGGATGGTGAGGAGGTAACTTGTGCCAGTCAACCACGCCTAGTGCCCATTCTACATACTCCCTCAGACGAGCAAGTGATTAACGGTCTCAAATTTGCCTTTAATCGGGTGCCTCCGACCGCTTCATCCGACTTGCTCTCACTTCCAGCCGCATACACTGACCGGGAGCTTGGCCTCATCGCGGGAGACTATTCTGAGAAAATGAGTGTATCTCCGCAAGAAGAAATCTTTTCTTCTGATGCTGCTGTACACGACTCTGAGTATCAGATATCTCAGCAGCTTCCACCGCTATCTCCACCACCGCTATCTTCACGACCGTCTAGCGAAGTCGTCATTCCAGATGCCCCCCGACGAACGTTTTTGGCTCGTCAGTCTTCCTCCCCTTTGCCCGCGTCTCTACCGCACGAGATCCGATTGTCTGGTGGAAGGGTTGCTTTGGAAGGGATATCACCAGGAAAGTCAGCGCGAGGGGTAAGAGAGGAACAAATGTATGCCGAGTTGGGATACCTCCCTCCGCCCTATCCGCCTGACGAGCTGGAACGACGTCGAGCATTGTACAAGTGAGTGGAGGGTGGAGTAGTTTATGGACGCCGTTCTGACTCTTTCAAGGTTCAATATATGGCATACGGGTCCTGATGTCAACTTTGACCGAATTGCCCATCTGGCGAAATTGGTGTTCAATACCAAAGGCTCTTACATTTCTCTGATAGATGGATATGAGCAGTAAGTGCTCCTCGTTCTGTCTGCCGCTGGTCGATAGAGATGACTGTCTCTAGATTTTTCAAGTCAGGTTGTAAGTACATGTGTATGGGGGTCATTATCCATCAATTTTTGACGGGCAATTGGATCAGGGAGGACGATGGCAAATATCCTTGCCAGAACACGTTCGTTTTGTGGACATACCATTTTGCAATGGTATGGATGGTACTTTTGACGGACGTAACGTTATTGATAAGTAACTGCAGCGGTGACGAGCCGATGGTCGTTCTAGATGCCCGATCAGATTGGCGTTTTTCTCAAAACGTGAGTTGTTTGCATTGATCTGTCAACTTGAACACAAGGTGTTCGCCCGTAGCCTCTTGTGGTAGGCGCACCACACATTCGGTTCTACGCTGGAGCACCATTGAGGACACATGACGGATACAATATTGGCACGTAGGTCTTCAAATCCGTACCCTTGCCCGTGCAATTTGCTAAGTGGGACATGGTAGACTAGCAATCGTTGACGATTCCCCTCGGGAAGACTTCTCCCCTAGGCAGCGGCATACATTAAAGGAATTCGCGGTTAGTGAACAAGATGCAATCATTGTGTCGCTAATTTGAGTTATTTAGGCCATTGTTATGCGTGAAATGGAACTTTGGAGAGATAAAGTGCGCTCTCACGTTGTCTACCTTTTGCGATATTGAGTCTTTCATTTAGATTCAGCTGCGCGTTCGCGACAGAATTCAAAGCTCGGTACGTTAATAAAGCACAGAACATCTACCTATCTCATACCTTATAGATGGAACAATTTAGTCGAGAATGTCTTGAAATCGACGTGGAACGTCGAGGACTGAATGGAGAAGCAAGGCAAAATGTTATCACAGGGTCTTCTATGGACAAAGTGTACGACAATGCTGCCAAGCTGGTCAAACGCACATTAGATGTCGAAGGCGTCATCCTTATGGAAATCTCTCACTCCGAGGTTCTCGAATCTATTAGCGCCGAAGGGACCATTTCAGTAACGATGCACCACGGAGACCCAGGGAAGGAAATGACGATGCGGCAGTTATCTATCGAGGAGTATCAGCAGCTCGATCAATTCTTTATCAGACATCCTGAGGGTAAGATCTCGGAAGGGATCGTACCTCAGAGTTTCAGGCCATTCCTTCCAACACATAATATACAATACGCCCTTAGTGAGCATCAGTCCTTTTTAGTTCATGCTGGGCTGAGAGTTCACAGCTGTACCCATATTCAACATTGACAAGCGGCCATTCGCTCTGATCTGTGCATACAATCTGTTTGAGGAGAGCAAACGATTCGTGAGTCGGTTATTCTCGTTGGGATACTGTCCCGTTGTATTGATGCATTTCAGCTTGAGGGCCATGAGTTGTCGTATCTTCGTGCCATCGGTTAATCTCCACTCTACAACTCACCTCAGATAATGCTTATTCAATATGCAGGCGTTATCATACTTTCGGCTGTTTTGAAACGAAGAATGATCCTCGCAGATAAGGCGAAGAGCTTGTTCATCTCAAAGTACGCATATAAAGACTTTCTCAGGATAAGACACTCATTCTCCCACCAGCATCTCGCATGAGCTCCGAACACCTTTGCATGGAGTGTGTATCATATTTACGACGAGGTTGCTAGCGCCTAATTGGTCTCTTCAGATTCTTGCAGCCGCTGAGTTGCTTAGCGACAGTGTTCTTAATCACTCCCAATCCTCGTTCCTTCAAACAATCCAAGCTTGTGGAACTTCACTCGTTGAGACAGTCAACCACGTGCTTGACTTTACAAAGCTGAGCGGTAATTCAAAGTCGGGAGGTGTTGAAAATGTCATTGCGCCTTCAAAGTTTGTTCTGCTCTGGCATTGCTAGGCGTTTTTGCTCAACATGTTTCAACAGCGTGGATCTGCTGCAATTGGTGGAAGACGCCGTTGATGGGTGTTGGGTCGGCCATCGCGCCCGAACGGTCATCACAGGCGACTCTGGCATTGGAAGCCTCTACTCACCACCTAAGGACAACATTAGATCTCCCAACTGCAAGACAAAACTGGTGGAGACAATTGTCGACATTGGATATCGCCCGGAGGTACGAGATCACAACGCTTCATGCTGTCAACAGCGGCTGAATCAATCATATTCAGGGCTGGCTGTTAAAATGCGAGAAGGGCGGTATTAGACGCATTCTGATGAATCTCTTTGGCAACAGTCTCAAATTTACGAGCGTACGCCGCAGAATTTGCACACGGGTATGGTTGCAACATTAATATGACAGGATGGCTTTGTCCATGTGCAATTGCGGGAGCTACCTCTTACAAAAGAAGATCCACGGGACAAGGTGAGAGTGGAGTTGAGCGTTGTCGATACTGGCAAGGTGAGAAGAATAATGAACACATTCATAGTTGCTAATGAAGTGTCTAGGGAATAAGCCAGAATTTTCTAAAGGTGAATTTTACCCCGTTATGACTAGGAAATTTGCTTACGGTTTTTTTAATTTTGCAGAACCAATTATTCCATCCATTCTCACAGGAGAACCCGTTGCAAACGGGTACTGGTCTGGGCCTGGCAATTGTTAGCAGTATCGTCTCCTCTGAGAGTGTCAAGGGCAAGATCGATGTCCGGAGCGAGGAAGGGACCGGGACGGATATTAGGGTCACTTTCCTAGCTGAAAGGCCTGAATACAATGAAACCCTTGTCCAAGATATGATGATGTTCAGGAAGGATGATGAAGCATTTAGTAGGCCGACTATCACGCTCCTGGGATTTGACCCTCCAGACCACAAAGGTGCCCAGATGTTGAGAGATCAGTTCTTCACCTATTTGACGGCTTGGTGGAATTTCAAGATTGTTGGTCCTGAATACGGCAACATTGTGATTCTCAACGAAGATAGTATACCCGTCAAGAATGCGACGGAGCGACATGATACGCGGCATTGCTTCATCATTCTGTCTGCCGCCCGGGGAAGTCCAACATTGATGGCTATCGTGAGCGACTATGAGCGCATCGGAGGGTTCTGCAGGGTCCTCTACAAACCTGGAGGACCTCACCGGTTGTGGAACACACTCAAACTTGCTGTGCATGCGATCAAAATTGGCACGAGATCAAGACGCTCATCAGCAGATAGTAAAACGGAAACCGGAATACCAATGTCCGTATCTGTATTGCTGGACAAGAACAAATCGAATACGAATCTGTTTCGCCGCAAGTCAGAGGATTACAAACATAGACCTCGCACTCTTCCAAGGCGACCATCAATGACGCCACGAGCGACATCAGGCCATCCATCCAGCCCATGGAACTGGGCATCTTCATTCATTGAAAAGAGCAAGTCTCATGAGGATGGTCTAACCGTCAGCGTTGGAACGGGTGGAACCCTTCTCAAGTCGTCCATCGGAACCTCGGAAAAGCCTCGGCGACAATACCGTATTCTAGTTGTCGAGGACAACACTATACTCCGAAACTTGCTGTACGTCCTTATTTTGCTGCGGCTGTGTCTTCACCCATGAAATTATACAGTATCAAATGGTTATCAAAGAAGGTTTTTCCGTTGTCCAAGAATTGTCTTCGCACTTTGACTGATTGTTGAGTGTAGGGTTATAATTACCGGGAGGCAGTCGATGGGCGCGATGGAGTGACGATTTTCAAGGAATATGGTCCTTTCGAGTGCGTTTGTTATCGTGACCTAAGGAATATGCACTTACCTGCGGGAAGCGTCGTTCTCTTGGATCTATCCATGCCGGTATTAGACGGTATGCATTAGCAAGGGGTGCTGAGACATCCGCTGATATTTTCCACCCTAGGCATTGCCGCGACAGTTGAAATACGTTCGTTCGAGTCGACACGTACATTTAGCGCCAGCGAAGCTCAACGCACGCGTATACTTGCTCTCACCGGCATGTCGTCGCTGGAGGACAAACGAAAAGCGTTCGACGCAGGAGTAGATGGATAGTATGTACAAGATTGATCAACTGTGTGTGTTAGCTCACTGCAGTTTCAGCCTCGTTAAGCCAGTCGCTTTCAAAACGTTAGATGAAATGTTCCATCAATTGGGTATCAAATAAAGATCCCCTGGCATTCTTCACTTCTCATTCTGATATGATCGTTACATAAATGGCATTCATGATAAACCAAGGCTCCGCATATTTATTTTATTGGAATATACCTCTTGCTCTCAGGCTTTCGATATTCGCCCACTGTCGCATTCTGGCTTCTTATCTCTCTACATGTCTCCACTTACTGTATTCGATGTGTTCATAAATCACAGCTATAATATTCTGTGCCCGCCCATAGGTCAAGTGTAAATATTGTCTCAGCGCACGTTCACGGCAAATGGTATAATATACATAATTATATAGTCGATACATTGCGCATCGGTTTTTTTTTGGACATATGGTGCGCCGTTAAGCTGCCACAGCTTCCTGATTCCTCTCTTTATGCTCCTTCAGGAGTCGGTCCAAGGTTTCCTTTTGACCAACAGCGAGTTCGCCGGATTGAATACCAGAATGGTATACGCGAATAAGAGAGTCAACGTCATCCATGGACTGAGTACGGACATCTGCAAGTTCCTTGATCTTGGCGGTAGCATCCTTGATCTGTCCGCCAGGTCAAAATTTGCAACACCTATAACATATGCTGTTGCTGACCTCGTCATCCGTCAACTTGATCCAAGTTGCTCAACACGGGACTTGACAGCATTCCACCCAGTAAGGCGGTGCCTTTTAATTATGTTAGGCAACTGCCCAAGTATTCGCAACCGACACACTTACCCGATGGATACGTAACGGGTTAATCCAAAATCTTCAGGCTTCAGGATTTCATAGGTGCTGGGGTTATTGAGGATAGCCTTGGCATGGATACCCGCCTTGTGTGTAAAAGCGCAGTAACCGCTGCAAACATATTAAATATCAAGCAGAATAAGCAATTAGTGGCACGAACGTGATAGGGTTCATGAATGGTATGTTAACTTCGACAGCCTCTGCCACCAAGTTTTCGATTTCGCGGAGCATAGGGAGATTGTACTTGCTCTTGACGTATTCGGGGTTGGCAGCGTAAAGGCAGGCAACGAGGCCTCCTAGGGGGGTAATGCCAACACGCTCACCGATACCAAGCACCGCTACGGCATAAACATTTATCGGAACGTGTTACATACGTCGTAGCATATGCTTACATGTATCAATGTGCGTTGCGCCAGCCTCAAGGGCACAGTAAGCGTTGGCAATAGCTATGTAATTTGTCAGGAGTGAATTGCGCTTGCCAATTCACCAAACTCACCCATTCCAGTGTCGTTGTGCAGGTGAATTTCGATGTCACAGCCAACAACGCCTCGAAGAGTCCTGACAAGGTCATAAACTTGTCTTGGGTTGGCGCAACCTACAGTATCTGCAATACCGACACGATTAACGCCGATTTTGTCTACTGCTTGGTATATCGATAGCAGATCAACGAGGTCTGAACGGAAGGAGTCTTCTGATGAGAATCGGACTTCGATGCCCTTGGACTTGACAAAGTTGATGACCTCGATCGCAGCCTTGGTGATGTATGCCATGTCCTTGCCGTGAGAGAACTCGCGGAGGAAAGACGAAGTACCGATGACGACATCGACACCATCGACACCTTTCAATGTTAGGTTAACGAGTGATCGCGAACAATGGCAAAGACTGTTACCAGTTTCGACGGCGATCCGGGCATCGTCCATATGACAACGGATGTGTGTCAGAATTTTGGCCTTCAATCCCAGCTTGCAGATGGCTTCACAATCCAGACGGGACTGCTCAGAAGCTGCGGGCGAAGTAAGTTCTATATATTCTACACCAAAGGCATCGAGAGCCTTGGCAATGGCAATTTTGGTTTTGGTATCAAAGAAAGCGTTGGCAAATTGCTCTCCCTCTAGAGAGATATAAGATTACGGGTTGATATGACATGAATTGTCGAACCTCTAAGAGTGCTTTCAATGATATTAAAGTTTGAAATGTTGGACAAAAAGTCAGCGGCTCGGGGAGCATAGGGATTTCGACGCCGTTGCTCAAGATGACGGCTCATCCCGTTAGAATGGGATGTGCCGCGTTTGGTGTGGCCATTTGTACCGTTTGTGAGAGGTACGGCAACCATTTCGCTGGCTGCGTCAGGGATGCTGTCTCTGTTTGCATGGGGGCTCATTTTTTTTCAAAAGTTAGAGGGAGAAGAAAAGCTTGGGTACTGATTTGCTTGGTGGATTTCCGTCAAAATATCTCGTGACTCACTCACCATGACATCACGTGTGAAGCTTATCCTAGTAAGGGCTACATCTGGGTATTTTAAGTAGAATCGGTCTAATCCATCGGCCGAAATCTTCGCTAGGCTGCACGCCGTTCACACCGCGTTTCCTTATGGATGCTTTCGCAGTTGCGGTCACAGTATGGCATTGCACATCTGCGGCATTTATAATGCCCCCAGAAGCTGCATACTGAACAGAGCAATCGTGGTGGATATGGGGACGGAGGTACAGCCGCGGTCAAATAAGTGGGCATCTCTGGTGGCAAAGAAGCCAGGTTCTGATGCCATATATATAGCTCAGTCAGTTCCAATGACATGTTTTTGCACATACCGACTCCTCAATCCACATTGCCAAGCTTTTCCGATACAGTAGTGCAGTGCGCACATTCATCGTCGATTTCTTCTTCGTAGCCGCAGGCGAATTGCCTTGCATCCCAAGGTTGCGCTTGTCCGAAATGGTCTGTCGTGCCCGTACTTTGGCATTTCGTCCGCCTTCGTCGTCTTCCTCATACGCAAGGAGCGTCTGTTCGCTATAGTTGGAGCGCTTCATAAGAGGTCCGTTCAATGTTCGCTGATATAGATCAATGATATCTCACTTCAAGTTCCTCCAGGTGGCGTTTCTTTCTCTTGGCAATGAGTTCGGGCGTCAGAGCCTGCTGCTGACTGGATTGGGCTTGACGAGCATCTATGCGCAGGAGAGATCAGCAGCTCAGACGACTGGAAGCCCGAATACATACGATGCTCCCTTCCCTTGGGCGCCATTTGAAAGTAGTGTGGTTAGGGTTACGGCCTATTATTATTGTCGAGCACGCCATTATTTCAATCATTCCAGTGACAATTTCTCTCACTCAAAGAACCACGAAATGACTGCCACGGATGCTCTGAAGGACCCAGCTCATGATCTACCGACACCAGAGCCAGAGTCACCCACAATCTGCAGAAAGCCATATCGCTTCTCCACATTATGTGCCACGGTAGAAAACCCAAGCATGAAAGATCAGTATGGCAGCAGTTCAGTCCCAATATACCAAACAGCAACTTTCAAAGGAGTAGATGGCGAATACGATTATACCAGAAGCGGAAACCCCACTAGAAGCCATCTAGGTGTGTGCTTCCTTCACGCCAATACGAGTTATTCTGACGCGCTTCTAGAGCACCATATTGCCAAAATTTCTTCTGCTGCCCATGCCTTCGCTGTATCTTCCGGAATGGCGGCCCTGGATGTCATTCTGCGCCTCCTTAAGCCTGGAGTCGAGGTTATTGCGGGCGACGACCTTTATGGCGGCACCAATCGACTATTAGCATATATCCGCACGCATGTGGGTGTAACAGTACACCACGTAGACACCACAGATCCAACCACTCTTCACCCATACTTACATCCTACCAAAACTGCCATGGTGTTGCTCGAGTCACCAACCAATCCTCTTCTCAAGATCGTAGATTTAGCGACGATCAGCAAAGACGCCAAAGAGCGCGCACCGAACGCGGTCGTGGTGGTAGATAATACGATGATGAGCCCATATTTGCAACGGCCTCTAGAACATGGCGCGGATATCGTATATGACAGCGGGACGAAGTATTTGAGTGGACACCATGACCTCATGGCTGGCGTAATTGTATGCAACAGGGATGATTTGGCTAAGGTAAGTTAGTGTCCTTAGTGGTCATCACCCGCCATTGATTAATTCATACAATTCAGGGTGTTGCATTCGCAATCAATGCAGTTGGGAATGCGCTGACCCCGATCGATTGTTTCCTCTTGCTTCGTGGGATTAAAACGCTTACCTTACGTATGGACAGGCAACAGGCCACCGCTCAACTCGTTGCAGAGTACCTATACTCGCTTGGCTTCGTTGTTCATTATCCAGGATTGCCGGATCATCCCAGAAGAGTCGTCCACAACAGGATATCAGACGGAGCAGGAGCTGTATTAAGTTTTGAAACCGGACGCAAAGAGTTGAGTGAAAAAATTGTGGGAGGGACAAGACTATGGGGTATTAGTGTCAGCTTTGGTTGTGTAAACAGCCTGATTAGCATGCCATGCGTTATGTCGTACGTCCTCTTCTTTTCGCTATTCTATTACGCTCAGCCGTCGCTGTCAGGCACGCATCCATCGATCCAGCTACCCGCGCTGCTCGTGGGCTGCCCGAAGACCTCATCCGTTTATGTGTTGGCATTGAAGACCCTCGTGATCTTCTGGATGACCTTAAACATGCATTGATCGACGCAGGTGCAATCGCATATAGCGTCTCCCAGCAGAAATATATCCGTACACCGCAAATGGATGCAGGGGAGGCTTTGACCAAAGCAGTGGAGAAACTTGTGTTGAAGGACAACTTTCAGCGACGAGATCAGCAAGAATGGTTTGTAAGCGCACCAGGAAAAGTCATACTATTTGGCGAGCACGCGGTGGTGCATGGCGTGGTGAGTGTAATCCATGTATCTCAGGGCCAGGGGTAAGAAGCCCCGCGTAAGTGGATGCCATTGTCACTTTGGAGCAACTGGGCCTGATCGCTGCCCACGAGATCCATCTACACAGGGCAGAAGTCTTTAGAACATAATCTGACTAAATTATTCAGACTGCTATTGCAGCATCGGTAGATCTCCGGTGCTATGGCCTTGCAACTCCCAGGCACGACGACAGGCTCTCTGTGCATTTCCGAGACATCGACAACTTCTATCGCGAATGGCATATCAATTCACTGCCCTGGAATGCTGTAACTCCCATCCCAGAGGGCGAAGAGCATCCCGAGGTGCTAGATCACACTCTGATCGATGCATTGAACAGCAGTGTACTAAAGGCACTAGAATCGGAAGGGAAGCAAGCACATGCAGCAAGCCTTGCCTTTCTGTACATCTACATGAAGCTGGCAAAACACGATGCCCGGTACGCCGCATCCATTTTTAGCTGCTGCTGAATGTCCTATCCTACAGGCCCGCTCTCGATTTCAAAGCGCGAGCCACTCTCCCCGTTGGGGCAGGGCTTGGCTCTTCTGCCTCGTTCTCGGCGTGCTCAGCATGTGCCCTGCTCCTCCTTCATGGTCGGATCATACCACCAGCAACCTCTGATCCTGAAGCAAGTCACGGACACGTTTCTCACCAAGGCCGGAGGGCCATTCCTCTTTCCATGGCCGAAGAGGTCAATAAATGGGCATTCGTAGCTGAAAAGATTCTCCATGGGAATCCAAGCGGCGTGGACAACTGCGTCGCTGTGATCGGCGGAGCATTGGCATATACCCGAGCTGGATTCGGTCGAAAATCTGGTATGGAGCCTATACAGGGGTCAGTCTCGTCAATATTTCTTGACCATGATGTCAACAATTCTGCTAGATTCAAGTCTCTCAAATTTTTGCTAACGAATTCGAAGGTTCCAAGAGATACCAAGAAACTTGTTGCCGAGGTCGGCGAACTAAAGGCGAGAGTAGGCTAAACCCACATCCTTATGTTCAATATTAGTGACTGAAATTTGGGTAAGGAACCTGAATTGGTCGGCAAAATACTTGAATCCATTCAGGGTATCAGTGACGAAGCTAGGAGGGTGCTGGCGGATCCCGAGCTGACTCGCGACTCATTATTATCCGCCCTGTCTGTGAGATTTATCAATGCTTCCCTCTTCCAGGCAGAACTTGACCATTTCCCAGGCTCTCATTAATGAAAATCATGGTCTTCTTGTCACCCTTGGCGTGTCACACCCGTCTCTTGAAGCCATCCGAAAGATCACGGCTGATCCGTATGGTCTCAGCACAAAATTGACTGGCGCGGGCGGCGGAGGTTGCGCAGTTACTCTGATTCCTGATGGTAATGTTATTTCTAGAACCTACTCCATTGTGGAGCTAAGACCCACTTTTCTATTCGTCAGATTACAATAATGAAAGTCTGCAGGATCTGATTAACAATTTGATCCGCAGGAAGTTCGACCCATATCTTACATCTGTCGGGGGAAGTGGCCTTGGAATCTTGTCACCCTATCACGAACGTCATTATCTGAGATCTCCCGCTCGCTCTGCTGCCCCAGCAGGCCAGGTTACTCCACCCCCCGAAACTCCCCATCAACAGCACTCACCTGGCAGTCCAATGGATCTAGATGTTTTACGTACATCGTTCGAAACTGCGGCAGTGGAGGATCTCGCGGCTTGGGCGGACGGTCTTGGTCGCTGGCTCTACGTTTGAAGCAAACAATTCCGCTGATGATTGGGAATTGGGCTTGCATCTACAAATTTAGTTCGACCCGCCATCGCGATATGCGTGAAACGGTCGTGTATTGTATTATAGTTTCAAATCATGTATCGCATTCTGTACACTTTTCGACGATATGGATCCAAGTGTCTCTAGTCACAACTGTTAAGCGAAGTCGGATTAGACTAATCCGAGAGCTACTTTACCTATTACATTGACGTCACATTTATTTCGGTTGCCTACACTCGGGCCTGATCGCGGATCTAAGAACTCTATCTCACTGCGCCCACTGTAGGCCGGAATGGAACTTAGAGGCAATGAAATAATGTATAACCAATACGCCAGACCCCATGTTACAGATAAGATATTGTTAATTGTTACAATAGCACCTGATGCTGACAGAAAATCATCCAAAAGATTAGCTGTAAGGTAATCCCTTTTTTCCCTTTGGAACGGTGAGCTCTAGATGACAGGTCAGCATAAAGGTATGATACGGATTAGCGTTCACGGACATCACTCGCTATCTGACGTGTCCGAATCATTCGCATATAAAATTTCCCTTGGTCGAAGAGTCACAATGAGAGTTTTTTTTACTTCCAGATGCCTCACGCCAAAATAGCGTTGAGATTCAAAACTCCAACTTCAAGCTGTTTGAGTAAATTTTCTACAGCGCTGATTAGGAGGTGGCTCACTTCAGATTCCCGATAATCCAGCATTCAAGGCCTTGAGTAAAGCGATGCACTTCGGCATCGATTAGAGAACCAAAGGACCCAATATTGGCCTTTGCCGCCAAAAATTCGATCATCAGCTCTTTGCAGTATTCTCCAATGTAATCAACGGCGTCTTGAATCCCAATCTTCTTTTCTTTCATGAGGACAGTAACGATATTGTTGCCATGATGACCTTTAGCTTGTTCCATGTCGTAGGAGTAAACGTCCTGATATAACGGAGCTCAACGAGTATGGAATATTTGAGTAGAAGGGACGCACGTTAGTCCAGCAAACGATGTCGCAGGCCGCATTGAGAAGTCGCCTGAAAACTGGGTCTTCAAAAACTTCGTCGGGAAGGTTTGTTCCCTGGGCGTATTCGATAAGACCAAAGCAGCTTAGCACGGCACTATTGTTGCGGCGGAGGCGGATGTAAGACTGTGTGTCCAGGACGACGTCATGTTCCCTCAGCTCAGCCTCTATCCCGACTGCATATGTGTAAGCAACATTATATTCATAAAATCGCGTTATTGCATTGGGACCTGCGAGGCGCATGAACCGCGCTCGGAAGCTAATAAATGGCGTTAGAAATAGGTATGAGAAAGCTGAGGGATACATACTCCTTTGTAATCTTTGCAAGGATGGAACCGTCATCCCAATCAGGATCCTGCAATGCGCAACGATACGTATGAAGAATACTACGAGCATCTGCCCCATTCATATCATCGCTGAGTTCATCAATGACGAAAAGTAAATTAACCTGATGAAAGAATTAGCCGCAGGTACCATTAGCCATATGAGTTCTTACGAAGTCGCATGCAGTCCTGAATTGTTCATAACCAGCATAAGGGTAAGTATGCGACACCAGTAATTCGTTACACCCTTGCATAAAGAAAGCTCTTTTCCTGTCGGTAAAGACATTGAAGCTATTTATCCAAGCGCGGGATTCAGCGCTCGCATCGACGTAGTAAGGATTAGTAGATCCTTTGAAAGGGCATTGGCTCTTTAGGTCTGGAAGGACGAACTGACGACTGCCGAAGGCCATCTTGCCACTCGAGTAAGAAGTACAGAATATCAGAAAACAGAGGTTAATGGGTGATGTGGATGTGGCATAGGCCTGTCTTTTATATGCAGAAAAGTTCAGGAACGCCCGGCCAGTAGCCGTTGTTGACACCCTGACCGCACAGAAAGATAGCTGCATACCCGATCTCATCTATAGTGGTTCCTGCCAGCACCTGTCCAATCTGTAGATTTATGCATGACAAGACTAGCTCGGGAGAACGACTTTCCACATGCAGAAGGGGGGGCAGTCAGGAACAAGCCCGCGATGCCGTCGATGCTTGCCCCAAAAGAGATAATTGGTCAGCGTTCTAATGGCACAAGGAGTAAAGGACACGAGCTATTCTTTGGAACCCGATGTGTCGACGTAAAATCAATTGCACAAGGACGTTCAGCGCGCGTTTCCGAACCGCTTTCATCCGGGCCTTCCCCGTCTGAGAATGCATAGCCTGTATTTGTCCTTGTTTGTCATTTTCCTTCCTGGTAACTTTGTTGCCTAATGCAGGTGACCAATCAAACTGACAATCCAATTGCTTGTCGGACGGTGTTTATAAACAGATTGGCATAATGTACTCACGCACTTTTTCCAGCGTAATGATTGTAATATCTTGTTTGGAATCGTCAGGGGACGCTGGTTTTGAAGTGACGTTAATCCTGGTTCTTTTGTTAAAATCTCGCCGTCGAGAAAGTTTCCGGTACAGTGAAACATGCCTATGGCTCCGGGATGCCATGTCAAGTATGGTGAATTGTCAAACTAAATCAATCTCAGCGAAAAACTTGCATGTGAAGTTTAAGGATAGGCACTTGGCCGATTCACCGAGGCTGTTGCAGCAACTTGTAACTGCGTATCCGAGGAGTTGCAAAGGGATTTTAAGATGTGCAGAACTCACGAATAAACTATCAAGGTATTGTGTCGCTATGAAGCAACTCTCAGATATGCTACACGCAGTCTAAGATAGGACATACATGGCATTTTATGTTCCAGACTTGCGCTCCATGAGAACATATATACACCCGATCAAGATGAGTTCTGGTCTTCTGAGATTAGACGAGCATTATCATGGTCAATGAGCAAACCTCACAGTCGGTCAAGAATGATTGGAGACGACTGACGAGATGGCCTGTTTCTCCGGTTGCTGCAGATTCAAAATGCTTGAGTTCCGCAGCCTTGAGGAAATGACAGAGCATACGGACCGACACACAACATATATTACAAGCTGTGCAACTTCTGCACGACTTCTCTATGATATTTCAAATTGATCGTCATAGGTTCACGTCACTCAATTGTTTATCAGTCATATGCCTCGCTGAATAAGGAATTATATGCGCTTACTCTGGACACTGGAACGTGTCCTATCCGAATGAAACGCACCAGATGTCATCGAAAGCCAATATCGGCGAGTCGTACAATTATTTCCGGGTTCCTTTAACGATCCGTGATTTATGGAGAAGTCTAGAAAGTAAGTAGGGTTGTAGTTCATAAGAGGATCATACAGTGTTCTTGTTTGCCGGATCTTATTCTCTCTGTAGGCATGGCCTCGATTGAACATTATTTAGCGTTTCTTGCTTCCCGTCAAGCAACGCTTCGGCCTAATCCATGGGGAATGTTCCCTTCACTCACCTTGTTTTCCCTTGCTATATAAACTGGCTGTTTATTGACCGTCTCCGGGGCTTTAGCGTGTACAATTGACTCGATGACAAGGAAGATATAGCTCACTGATATATCCGATACTTCTTGTTTACGTTGAAGAAGCTCAAGCATAAGTCATTGTGAGTTTGGTCAAGCCAAAAGATGGAGAAACAAGCGCAGCCTCACTTCGACTTATGGCATCTTACAAATCGAATAGTCTTAGCCGGACGAAGGCTTAGAGGATGGTTGGAGTGGAGGGAATTATTGCGGGTGCCCCAACTGGCAAGTTTTGCTGTGGACCATAAGTATTATTCGTTGAGGCTCCTTGGAAGTTTAATATACAACATGAATAATTGTCATCTGAGGAGTGATGGGAGTAAGATATAAGTGCCAAACGTGAGTTCAAAAACAGAATCGGTAGCTAGCATAACGCCCGCTTGTCTCGCTTGGTCTGATTATTTTGACAACTTGTCCTCGCAAAAGGCCATAATAACGAGCAACGGGGTCCGCAAGCTGTATGCGTGGAAGCTGGGTCTCTTTTAGCCGACTGAAGTCAAAATATCAAGAGAGAGGTAAAATATGAAAGGCTAACAACACACTATTTTTCAAGCAACAACTTTTTCTCTTCAGGCGTAAGAACCTCGTGACGCGGTACGAGGGTATGGTGAGTTATGTTGACGAGAAGATCAGATTCGGAGAACTCTTCCAAACGGTATTGATGAGCCATAGCAACAATGACCTGCCTCAAATGAGACGTATATCTCTCATCCATTCACTAACATACTTTACGTGCCGAAGGAGTCATGTTACCGGGAAAGACCATAATTCCTCGTTGTATATTTCGCTGTTCCAAGATGCCAAGCATTCTGTGACAATGTGAAGTATAATGAACCCAAGATATCAATGAAGCATACTTTCTCATCGTTTTTACCCCGACACTTCGCTCCTCCGAGAAGTACACGAAAATTTGGTTCGCTGGGTCATTCGGTGAGCTGGTGTAAAAGTTCAGCTTGCTTCGACTTTCGCATCCGTAAGTTCACGCTCATGCGTAGGATGGAGGATACTTGCTCGACAATGCCACCCGAGCCATAAATGTCACGGAACCGCTGTAGATCCATGTTTATTTCTTCATCTGCGACTTGATATCCCTAGTAGCCGTAATGTGAGCTTACATCCCAGTAAGCTGTCCGAAAATGCTGACCCGGTCTCTAACTAGTTCATGTATTGTCCTATTGACCTTCCATAGTTTTGCAGACTCGTCACCGTCGGCCATGGTGTGCAAGGATAAACCGATTTCAAACTCCGATTGCGCCTTTCAAGATTATGCCGCCTCAGCCAGGTGCAAGCAATAATGGCGCACCTCCTCCAACAATTCTGCTCACACATACTGTAATGGTAACCACATACTGGATCTGATGATAAGGACATGTCAGATGACGCTCGTTTTTCAGAGTCGGTTGAAACCTGCCAAGGTCTTCAAAAATTCAGTTGAGCCCACGCCACCCTCTACGCCTGGTATTATAGGACAACGGGCACCGAATTCAGTCAGCCGTCATATTACCGGCATCAGTTTTGACGATAGAGGAGATACGCTGGTAACAGCTGCTGAAGATGAGACCTTTCGCGTATATAGTTGCAAAACCGGCAAGTAAGTCACGCTCACTCAAACCTTTTGTCCTTCTAACGAATAAGAACAGGTTATTGAAAACATTGTATTCTAAAAAATATGGTGTCGACCTTCCGAGATTCACGCATAAAAATACAACGATTGTACATGCATCGACGAAAGAGGACGACACCATTCGATACACTTCCTTACACGACAACAAGTACCTGCAATATTTTAGGGGGCATAAAGGACGCGTCATATCGCTTGAAGTTTCGCCTTTTGATGACGGATTTATCTCCGGTTCGATGGATAAAACGGTTCGGTTATGGGACTTGCGCTCGCCAATTTGTAGAGGCCTTCTGAACTTGCCATCAGTACCTATCATCGCGTATGACTCAACAGGCGTTGTTTTTGCCGTGGCTGTCAACCATTATTCGCGCATACTCCTCTATGATCAGGCTAACTTTGACAAGGCACCCTTCCTGGTCATTACGCTTGAAGACCCGACATTGGCTCGCGTGAGCTATCCGCCCCGACCAATCTACATGACTTCCATGTCGTTTTCCTTGAACGGAAAGCACCTGCTGGTCGGATGCTCCGGCGACGCTCATTACATCGTCGATGCATTCGACGGGCACTTACTTGCAAAGCTTGAAGGGCATGTCGGGCTGGAACGCCGATCAATGAGTGCACCTCCTACGATAGAACCTTCGCGAGGGAGCAGTGGAGAGGAAGTGTGCTGGACACCTGACAGCAAATTTGTCGTGGGAGGAAGCCTTGACGGTAAAATTCTCATATGGGATGTGCAGAACCTGCCCGCCCGATCAGGAGATGTTGACGTGAAAATCTCACCGACACAAATCCAGCCATTAGCGGCTCTGGAAGGTCATCCCGGACCATCAAGGTGTGTAAGGTTTAATCCAAGGTTCGCCATGATGTGTAGTGCAGGTGCCGAACTGGTGCGTGCGTCTAATTTGCGGATGACTGTCATGACTGACAGAGCATGAAAGGCATTTTGGCTGCCGGATCCTAGCGGTGATGCAGAGGAAATTGCCCGTGATTTGCTTAAGAAGAAGGGACCTTCATGATGTTTCCGCGCGGCTGTTAACTGTAGATCAGACTGTAATAACTTGGTTGAGACTCCAGGTGGCCGTAAATAATCATTTTTGAACGGAGTTTACTTTACATACTCTTATCACTCGAGCTCAGACCGCCTACTAGTAAATTCGGATGTTGAATGATTCTGTGACCACACCCTTGAAAGAAGGAGATGACAGCAGTGAAACAACTACCCTGGCAGCGTTTCAGTCCGCCGTCGCCAAGTATCGTTTCCATTCAGAATCGCCAGTCAAGTGTGAAGACGGAGGATATATGGAGCAGGCGGCGAAAAGCCAGGCCTCAAAGTCTTCCGGAAGTAGGAAACATAAGAACGGCGAAGACGAGGCCACGACGAAGAAGAAGAAAAAGAGGCCCAAGCGTGGTTACGCTGAACCAGAGCATTATGCCCATCTGAGCAAATTGCCGGACATACTCCGGCATGGACTCGATGGTAAAACTCAAGTCTCCAAATATATTTTTCGCTTATTTTGTTCAAGTGTTATTCTGCGGTATCAAGTCAGTTCGTTACAGCAGTAGGCCGAGAATAACTAATTAAACTTCGACGCTTTGAAAGTCCAGGGGAACATTCTGCTACAGTCGGTCACCATTTCGCCAACCCAAGAAACCACTTTTGGCGCTGTCTTTTTGAAGCCGGTGAATCCCTCGATATGTGATCTTTTGAACACGTTTATAAAGAAACATCAGGCCTGACTGTGAATCATATTCCCGCTCGCGAGGATCATACCCTTCCAAGCTTGAAACCTTTTTCAATCGGTTTAGTCAGTCATTATGTCCCTTTCTGACATTGTGAATAATCACATCAGTAGACAAATCTCGTTGATAGGCCAACTGCTGAGGTGAGTTACCTTTGTGTTGTTATTTTGCAATTCATCCAGTTGCGCAGGAAAGTGAGCTTTCTGATGCGGAACAGGCCAACAGTGTGCCGGCGTTATTGGCAAAGATCGCTAAATACCGTCCCTACATTGTATGTTTTGTAGGTCTAGGCATTGCGAAGACGGTAAAGGCACATTGTCTGCCGGTATATCCACCTCTGTATGTTTTCCATCCGGCTAAATATAATGATAGAAGGGCATGGATGGAAGAAATACCGTCAATGTCGGGTTCCAATCCTACAAGTTAGTCCATGATGAACAATCAGGTATGCAATAGTATCGTAAGCCGCAAGATATTAATTCAGGAAGATCTAGACGTGCGTGAAACGCTCTTCTATGCGATGCCAAGTACATCCGCTAGGGTAGTGCACTTTCAGGCCAGTTTCTGTCTTCGGTCATTGACTCATTCTGAGTATGGGTCGACAGAAAGGAGACAAGGTTAGAATCATGGAAGAAATGAGGGATTCATTGACAAGCATCAAACAATTTGACACTAGAAATATGCACCCAGTGAGAGTAGAGGTCTCCTAGGTCGATTTCGATCTTGCCAAATGATGGCTAGAGTTGTGGTACTACTTCGATACTTTGACGAGGGAATGAATTGAGCTTACACGTGACCATTACAGAACAGGATGAACGTGGCAGTCATTCCGTCAGGAACACCTTCGCACCTTCTTGAAAACGTCCGTTCCTGCATAAAAGCAAGATGAAGCTCCAGCGTCTCATTGCCATCTTGTCAGCGAGCTCTGTGTTCTTGCTCGTCACTGCGGCATGTACGTCGTCTCACTCATTCCAATGAATTTTCATTCATTCCTGGTCATCACCAGCTCTGGTCACGGATGAGCCAGAGGTAGTTGCCACTGCAGAATTTCCAGAATCAAATGCGTTTGGTTGTATGTTGCCTGTCATTCCATACAGAGGTTGTTCTAACGTCTCTAGTGGTTGTAAATGGCGAACGGAATCCAATGACAATTATAATCGAAAACAAGTCGGAGCGAGACGTTACTCTTGTCAACATAGCCGGTTCTTTTCATCACCCAGATACAGATGCTTTGCTGAAAAACGTATGTCAGAATGTATCCATTCTTAACAGGCATTTGATGTGTATTTAGCTCACGGCGTTAAAAGTCGGAGTGCCGCTGGTTTCAAATGTGCCCATACGTCTTCCATATACGTTCCATAGCGAGTAGGTTTTCTTTCATGTCATGAAGAAGTGATCAGTTCTGATACGAATGTCGCAGGCTCAAGGTGAAGATATACGCTAATTTAGTCACTCGTGTTCTCATCATGTCCTTCAGCCTGGTGACCTTCGACTCAACATTTGGGTTGAAAATTCAATAGATGTGCGTCTGCTTCAGATCCTCTTCTCTGTCTATTTATGTAGCGGATAGAATGATAAATTCCGCGTCATCGCTTATAATTCAATTGTTAAAATAGTGGAGCCGGAAGCATCCTTCTTTGACTTGAAAATGTAAGCCGGTGTCATTTCGGTAACAATCGTGTGCTCACGTTTTTCGCAAGGATCTCAACCTACCTAATCGTTTTCGCGTTCCTGGGAGGTATCTCATATTACGCGTACCTCACGCTCTTTCCCCAGACCAAGAAGCCGCGCTCCAAGCAGGCGGTTCGATCAAGCGCGCCTGTATCTGCCGTTGCTACTGGTACGGGTGGATACGAGGAAGAATGGATCCCGGAGCATCATCTGAAGAAAAACAAAGGGGGGAAGAAGCTGAGCAGCGCCATTAGCGGGACGAGTGGCGAGGAGCTGAGCGGTGGCGATGTGAGCGGGGTCGAAGGGAGACGGAAGAAGGGGAGGAGGTAAATTGGATATACGATAGATGTAATGAGACCGGTGTTTGTGCAAGTTTGAAGGACAGCATCTGGTTGTCCTGATATTCGTCTTTTCCCGTTCTTCCTCTTCTCCCTTGTCGATATAAGTATGGCGGCCAACAGGGTTCGTATTCAATCCCACGTGCCCTCTTCGCTCACCCGCCCTCCGTCAGGCTCTGTTCCTCAGAGAATACAAGCTTGTCGTTGTCGGCGGAGGAGGCATGCGTTCTCACCATCCAGTCTCCGCCATACTTAGTCCAACCCAGGTGTTGGAAAGTCTGCGTTGACAATACAGTTTATTCAAAGTCACTTCGTGGACGAGTATGATCCAACCATCGAGGGCGAGTTGACCTGGGCTCCCCATGATGGCGAAAATTTGACCCACGAATCAGATTCATACCGGAAGCAATGTGTAATAGACGACGAAGTCGCGCTCTTGGATGTCCTCGACACTGCTGGTCAAGAAGAATATGGGTACGTGCTATTCCCTGTTCCGCCACGTTCCAAACGATGTTCCCTTCACTTTCCCAACTTGGGTAAGCCTTTGTCCAATTCTGATGTGATGTTGAAACAGAGCAATGCGGGAGCAATATATGCGGACCGGAGAAGGCTTCTTGCTTGTCTACTCTATCACCTCCCGTGATTCGTTCGAGGAGATTAGCACCTTCCACCAATCAATCTTGCGTGTCAAGGACCAGGATTCCTTCCCGGTCATTGTTGTCGCAAACAAGTGTGACTTGGAATACGAGCGCCAAGTTGGCATGAATGGTACGCTCTGGGTCGTTGTCTCGTTCTACCTTTTCCATACCAGTACTATCAGAGGGTCGTGATCTTGCCAAACATTTTGGATGCAAATTCGTTGAAACCTCTGCCAAGCAACGGATCAATGTCGACGAGGCGTTTACCAACCTTGTCCGCGAGATACGCAAATACAATAAGGTCCGTTAATTTAATTACTACCAGGAACTTCAAATTCCCATCCCTATTTCACTCAGGAACAGCAGAACGGTCGTCCCACCATGACTGGTCCTGGCGGCAATGCATCAGCGGGTTACGGCGGAGGTGCTTCAAACGACGCTAGCAGCGGCTGCTGCGGAGGTTGTGTCATTCTTTGAACCTTTTTTCCATCCTCCTTGAGTCATCCCCTTTCCTTAATCCAGTACTGTGCTGTATCTCCGTCTTGTGTTTTCGATATCATTCCCATTCCGCCGGATATCACTTTTTTAGCTGTAATAGATTCTCGTATTCTGTTTAGCATACATCTACCCCGCCATGCCTGTAACACATGGACCACAGCTATAGTCTGGCGCCAGGACTATTCACGCCATCAGCTTGGGACAAGAAATGTTAGTCGCTCAATCAAGTGATTCTAGAATCAACTTACTCTGAGTAGTAACGACGTCTTCGTCATTTACAATCCTCATGGACTCTATACCAAGCTCATATTTCCCCGCAGAACCGCTGTTACCGCCTAATAATGAGATACCGATACTTCGTACCTTCTCCTTGTACATTTTTATCTGGTCTTCTGATACTTCTCCCGAGTTCGTCCGCACGAAATTATTGAACGGGATCTATAAATGGAGCCGTTCACATGAGCAGAACTGAAACAACAACTGGAACGAAACCCACGAAAATGTCTTCCCATACGTTATCGTGACGTTGGAAATAGAGTCGGTGCTGCCACAAGTCGGTCGAAATGGCGCCATCCGTTTGGATGTTCACGAAATAAGAATTGTGCGTACTTGGGTCCCCCGAGAGACGCAGGCGCAATGCGAGATAGCGGTGATTTGACACGTCCTCTAACAGATCCCCAAACAGTGTAGGCCGTGCCTGGAATGTACAACGATTATACCTTGCATAAAGGCTGTCTCCACCAAAGATCCCAAGGGACACTAGCGTACCTTGTTCCTGAACCCAGCATATCCTCCTCTAATCTTGCCTTCCAGATCTGTTCTCACCCCGAGACGCATGTCACCCCAAAATACGCCGGTAGCTGTTTTTCCAATACTAGCATTGTTCTCGGGCGACTCGTCAAGATCTAAATGAACCGTTGAGGTCCCGCCAATATCTGCATCGCAACCTTTTGCGAACTGTCTGATGTCGTCGTGCGAGTTGAACGTGAATATGGTACGTGGCAGTCGCGATGGTTCCTCTGCCCCTTGCATGCGCAAGACTGGACCCTATCGTTGGCTTCGACTGCATTAATACATCTTCAAATGCGCACCTCGTACGGCGCTGTCACGCAATACTTGGCTTGACCTGTTAAGATACAAAGACCAGTTGGATGCCATAGCAAAAGGCATGCTACACTGACGTCACTATTTATTACTAATCCATTCAAATTTAGAATTGCCGTACGAACTGCTCGTAATAACCTGGACGTGCTCTAAATGGCCAGAGGCTGCCCTGTTGTGCATCGTATGGAAACACTAAACATTCGCCTTTAGTTTGAGCGTCGGTAGGGCAAGAATGTCAATAAGACATTAATCCCAATAGTACACCTGTTATTTAGTAGAAGCGAGTAAGCCCGTTACAGCACGACTGCGATATTGGCAATTCGAATGCAACGTCAAGAGCTGAAAGACAGCATACGATACAAGCAGAATGCCGTACGCTAGTGTAGCTTAACGGCAGTTCCATACCTGTCGGAAATTATAAGGGCTGCTACAAGTGTCATCACATACGACTCATGTAGACCACATCGCGCTTCGCGCTATCTTGACCGCCATCTGATGGCAAAATTCTAGATCTGCTCCCATCGTCATTCTCTCCGCGGAATGCTCTAATGGACCAAAGGTCGATCAATAGTAAAATATCCAAGTGTCAGTTCCCGCTTTCATGATTGCAGCTAATCCAAGTTAACTGGACTACCGTGCATGACGAGACATGCCTTCGCTCCCCTTGCAATTTAACCTGGTTTCAAATATCAGTACGTCTCTTTGATTACATTGACGGCATGACGACGTACCAGCCATCGTAAGTCTATAGGTACTGCCGGTATTCAACATTTCCACAACCAGAAAGCAGGCTATATAGCACCCCAAATACTACAAACGCGCGCCGTGGGACGAGTACCTCCACCTGATAATTTATGGCAGATGCATAACGAAATCATGTGCAGCGCAATTGATGCCAGTACAAATCCTTTGGTGTGTTGGCTGTGGGCATTTCACCGTCCCTGTGCGACTCAAGCTCACATTGGCATCACGGACAAGCTCGTTTCATAGATGCCATTATTTCTGGGAGAACCGCGAGAAGGGCACAATCCCCGATTTTGCGTTACGTTGGAAGAAGGTATAAGACCTAGAATCGATGTTGCTCAGGTTTTCTATCGCAGTCGTCTACCTATAGTGCCTCTCCAAGAAGCCGACTGAACAAGAGGGAAAGAAGGCAAATCGTCGAGTTGCGAGGCGAATGGAATGGAAGACCTATGTTATATGAACCAGCATACCCACTATTTCCTTCTAAAAAACTTCTCAAGTCCCTTTGGCTCGGCTCTTCCTCGTCGCTTCTTCGGAGGTCTCTCTTTTGGTTCGGGCTCATGCGACAGGCCTCTCGCCAATTCCTGAGCAAAGTGGAAATCGTTGTGTTCTCTCCGGACTATCTCCAGTGGATCCGAATCCCCTACATGACTTTCGAGAAAAACCGTCAATCTTTTTCCGCACTTCGCACATACGTATGACATCGAAGGGAAGTCCTGGCCGGGCGGCTCGGAGCCCCTTGCATGAGAATCATCATCTCGCTCGACGACACTATTCTCTGCGCCATCCGGTTCGCGAGGATGCTTGTTATTTTTGCCTGATTTAAAGAATGACTCTATACTCTGTTGGCCAGCTTCGGCGACATCGATACCGGTGAAAGCCAATGCAACATGCGTAATGTTCATCTTCGCGCTATTGCCAAAGAGCTCCTTCCACAGCTTGTCACCGGCAGATGCAACAACATCAACCGTTACTTGGCGCGTGAATGGAAAAGAAGCCTGTTTTGATCGTCCGGCCTCAGGGTCTATGGGATTTAAAATGAGTGTTGACGACATAAATTGATTGCACCCACATTTCCGCGCATGTAGAACGAGAGTCTTGGGCCAGAGATTTGGATTGTTTTGTCGGGCATTATTTAACCGAAGTGCTAACTCTGCTGCCAGGACACGAATCCAGTGATACCCTTCTGATGACTGGGTAATAGCATGCGGCAGATTTTTAGACGCTAACATGCTTTTGTTCACAGCTGATTTTTCTTTGACTAATTCACGCGATGAAATGAATGACTGTACATCTCTTGGATTGACGTACCCTCAGCCCGATCAATACCACTGGAACGAGTTAAAAGAAAACCGTGATATGGGGCTGAAACTTACCGAAGAATTTCGTATACCCAGATGGACTCTTCCCCAAACTTACGCTGAAACTCGTCTGGCGAATCGCGTTACCTAACTTTGTGAATACAATTCCGATAATAAACGCACCAAGGTTGATCGTTCTAGACAAAGTCAGCTCAGAA
This sequence comes from Amanita subjunquillea, assembly GCA_020011035.1. Lineage (NCBI taxonomy): Eukaryota > Fungi > Basidiomycota > Agaricomycetes > Agaricales > Amanitaceae > Amanita > Amanita subjunquillea. The sequence goes on along the minus strand of JAEBUT010000011.1, from coordinate 573,592 downwards.
CTCGGAAGTACGGATGCTTGACTGACAGTAGATCACCAACAGTCGAGGCTTCAAATTCCTCGGCCAAAGCCTTTCCGAGCTTTCCACCGAGAAATCTGATCTGAAATCCTCGTGATCATGACAACAGGACGTGATAAAGAAATAGCTTTCACCTTCTGAAATGGGATTGGCCTCAAATATCTCGGTATAACAGCATTCCTTAGAATACTCTATATTCTTGTCAGACACAGCGTTAAGCAGGTGTAGGTTTGTACCTGACTATTCGGCTTCTTATATGATGCAGTCAACTGGATGGTGTGTCAGATTACTTTAACCCTGAACAAATTTGCGAACCTTGGCCAGAAATTTATTGCGAGCAATTCCCTTCCAAATATAGAAATAATCAGCATGTTGTGACTGCTTCCGGGGTGTCGATACTTGCCGCCGAAGTTGAGTATCCCAACTTCTCTAGCACTTCTTGCCGCGCTTTTTGCATAAGTTCTGCGGCGATAGACAATGCCACATCATGCCATGTTGTAATACTGTCTTCGTTCTCATATATCTCAGCCTCCTTGTCCAGCTTTGTTTCATTAGATGGCTTTTCCGGTGGATGTACCTGCAATACAAAGCTCGGACCACCACTGACATCGCCATCCTGTCGTGCTTCCAGCGAAACTCCAGACAGCTTTGAATCATCGTTCGAGGAAGGTGTCGGGGAATTTATAACATGCCCGAGATCATTCCGCGTAATAGGAGGCGGTGGGGGAAGCACTGTATCAATACCGTGGATGGCGTCCGGTGGCACCTTGGCAAGGTACGGAAATCGCTCCAGCATAATCTTTCGGACTGGACGGGTGAAGTCAAAAAAGGCTTCGTCAATAGACGCCTTTTCTTAAATGAGTGTCCCATCAGTTGTTTATTCGCCCAGCCCACAATTCTATCCTTACCAATTTCACACTCGGGTAAACATTCCTTGAACATGGCCGCGATTTTGACACTCTCACTGCGATAGTAATCTAGAGAGACCTAAACGAACACATGGTTAGATGCTTAGAGTAGGTAGTATCCATACCTTGTGCGTGTTCGTGTCAACCTCGTCCCAATACCCAGGCTCCTTCTGTCCCTCCTTATACGTCGCAACATGCACTACAACAAGATGCGGACACCGTTTCTTAGCCTCTTTTACCTTGTCCATCCTGGATATACCATACTTCCTCGCGGGATAATTGACGGCAATTAACGAATCCCATTGTAGCACAACAAGTGGGGTGTCTGGAGGCGTTTTCAGTCTGACCATTTCGCAAGCAGCATAGAATGCATCGCTATCGCACAACGCAACGACGCGCAATGGATCGCGGACGCCTAGATTTTGAGAAAGGATGTGTCGATACGTTATAACCGGGTTCAAATCGTTCGGATTAAAGTCTTGTTCCACTAATTTTTCTTTCCCTTTCCACGAAGCTGAATTCGCTTGTAAAGTTGCCATGTACGTAATAAATTACATAATTACATCAACCGAAGTATTCCGTCGGAGGCTAATCTAATACGCACGGACATGCATTTTACTTTAAGGCTTAATTGTGTCGTAGCATCAGTACCAAATGGCATTTAATCTTGAACGTTCCACCTCAAAAACAGAATACAAAATTACTGTCGGCGTAAGCCAAGTTATAATTACATCGTTTAAATATTTCTTTCAAGCCACCAGGCTGCTCAGCGCTTTCACCGAGCTGATGTCCACAGACAGCAGATCCTGGTCAGAGTAGTCAACTGATAGTTCAACGTATGACAGAGGCAGCCTTACATTCCCTTCCCTTAACTCTTCGGGCGTCGGCATGAGACCCAGACGGAGTAATTCGGAGGCTTTGAAAACGACAGGGTCATTTTGCATGCTACGAGCTCAGTTATGTGATAGATCGTAGGCATGAGAAGGACAATCCTACCTTGCAACAGCAACCACCTTTCCCTGCTTGACATAGAAAGCTATGAACTGCACAGCATCATTTCATGCTTATCCGCGTGGAACAAGGTACACGGTATACCTTCATTTCGCTCGGATCTCCCTTGATGATGACATCGTCATACTGATGCCCAATTCCACAGTACCTTAATGGTTGGCCCACTATTGGGCCCGACGTGAGCGGCATTAGACGAAAGGCACATCGATAAACTCACAGGAACTCCAGAAAACAGGGATCTTCACAAACGGTTGAGGATTACCCGCAATTGTCTTTCCAACAGCACGACCTTGGTTACCGGCCACCTAATAAGAGCTGAATGGAAGCATCCGAGGAAGGCGATCAGATGCCCTACGTTCCAGTGCTCTATCCTTGTCTCTCCTCCATGGATCTGAGGATAAATCGCAATATCGCCTAGAGAGACAATTGATGAGTAGGCGCCTGCTATATGACTAGCAACCTACCAATGGCGTACACGTCATTACTGTTGACACTTCTTACTCTCAGACACTCGTCAACTCTGATACCTCCGTTCTTCTCAACCTCAATGCCGCTGCCTTTTAAAAAATCTGTTGCTGGGACCACGCCGACACCCATGATAATAAAGTCAGCCGGAATTGTGTAGTCATTGACCACGACACCGCCGGCGAAGTTCGGATTATCCTCGGAAGGAACGATCCTTTCTACCCTCGTTGACATATGGAACCTAACGCCTTGAGATTCATGATACTGAGAATTGACAATTCAGTGTTCAAAACGTGCATCAGTCATAATAGCTACCTTCATTAACCCTGCCCCGACTTCTTTGCCGAGTATGGCTTCGAATGGATACTGCTCCATTCCAATGACGTCGATCGATGCGAGCTTCCGCTTGGAAACTGCGACGACAAGTTCCATGCTAATAAAAGAACTTCCAATAACTACCATCCTCTTCCCTTCCAGGGCGACTGGGGACAGATGTCAATAACAGTGGAGACCAGCAAGAAGATATTTACCTTCATTGACTTTTTGCGAGTCCGGTATGCCTCGGAAAGTGTATACATTCTCAAGATTACCACCCTCAATAGGTAAGCGGCGAGGCGTTCCGCCAGTGGCCAAAATCAATTTATCGTACGGAAGTGAGTCTTTACCGCCGTCCAAGATAACCTTCTTGTTTGCTAGATCGACTGAGGTTACTTCCTGCGTAATGATCAATAGCAGTCAATCTGACTTGGGCGCCTACTTACAACTCCGAGGCGGATGTTGGTTCCGTACTTGATCTTGAAATCTGCTGCTGTCTTCCACTCGATTTGACTAGGTATAGTGATCAAAGCTTTACTAAGCTTCGTTCTTTATTTCCCCATTAGTCCATAGCAGACTAATTGACAATCAAGAACTGACCGATCAATGGGCAGGTACGTCTCTTTCGAGAGTATTGTGATTAGTGCGCTATAGCCATGCTGACCCCCGCTAAGTATATTCCCATGGACTAAGAATTCTAATCACCTCTCTGAGACTTTCCACGGCATGGAGAGCTCCTGAACCACCCCCAACAACGATCAGGCCTTTCTGACCGACCTCGTGACCGGTGCTGAGCAGCGTCGCTTGGCGGCTCTTGTTTTCCTTGAGAGTATCGTCTTGGTTTGCGGTGACATAAACCTGTCCGTCTTTCACATGGGTCTTGAAAGAATGGATAGCTGCCGGTGCAGGAGCATCCTCTGCCAACAGTCCATCAGTTTCCAGGTGACGTGTAATCGCTGATGTTAGGACAGACCAATGTCTCCGGTGCAAATATTGAAACAGGCTACAAGATTATATGATAAGGAGGACCTTCAAAACGAGTGCTGCTTGCCTCCATGCCATGGACTGAGAAATACTTGATGAATGTTACACATCCGAACCTAACCGGACACGTACCAGACAACACGACCATCAGCAGTCAATACCCCCTTAGCAAGAGGTGCACCGTAGTGCGTGCAGAAAGCGCTAGTGGCATGTATCTTGTCTCCGATACGTGATAGTAGGACACTGCCTTTGTCAAACTCCACTTGCTTCCTATGATATCTATCAGTATTTCGGGTGTTGGTATCTAAGTTATATGTACATTTGACCATCCTGAAGTTCTGCGACGTCAATCACGGGGATAGTTTTGATAGTCATTCTGCGAAGGCGAGGAAGGCGAAAGAGGAGCTGAGTGGGAGCGCCGCAGAAGAGATAAACACATCGATTCGATGTCGTCATGTTTATTATGTAAATCTGTTTATACTTCAATGTTGTTCGTTTCAATTGCACGCATGCATCGTTAGTCTTTCCCATACGCCGCTGAAATCACTAAGTTTCAAGTAGATATCCGAAGCCTTGCGAAGCTGCGCAGACTGAAAAAGTATGCCGCCGACGCTAACATCTCTGGGATTGTAAAGGTAGGCAATTGCATCGCGGAAAATGGATGCAGGTGCAAAAAGAGCAACGATTTAGACAGGAAGACCAGGCGTACTGATATTTGACGGCACAAGTTATGCCATCAAGAGATTTCTAGAATGTGCGCGAAGTATGTGTTCTGCTGTGTTCAGGAATGTCGTCTCCGACACCTCACGTTTGAATACTTCCAGGTCTGCGCTACCTTGAATTTCGCCATGTCGATACAATACCACTCAATACTCCACTGCGTATTGCCAACGCAAAAATTGGATTGTATGAAATTGAAAACATGAGCTCCATGGTTGAAGCCATCGATAAACTTGGCCTCAAGACTTGGTTCAAGATTCAAATGGGAATGGACAATGGTCGATAGTTCAATGGAATTTATTGCTAAATCGTCGTGAGATATCGGTGTAGATAACGCAGCAATAGTCCGTGAACATTGACAAAGATGTACAATGATTGGACTAAACTTTTGATTCTAAATTTATTCAGAATCAGGCTTGTAGTCAGGGCGCAGTGACCGCACAGTTTTGCCTAGAGCTCAGATAAGTACCAGAGTTCAATATAAACTTTGGCACGTACCTGCACGCCAGATCTCTTGATTGTCGATCTCTGCCAGTTCCTTCGCCAGATCTTGGCGGTATGTTGAACGACCGTTAAAATCCAATGATTTACGAGTCTCAGTGCCGTTCTTCACGCTCTCATACAGCGCTTCGAAAACGGGCAAGTTTGCCTTTTCAAAGATCGGGGCCCAGTCCAAGGCACCTCGACGGGCTGTTGTTGAGCATGCATTGTACATGTAATCCATACTGTTCTGCGTCAGATAAATGGGCAGCTTGAACATATTGTCACTCACCCCTTGGCGCCGATCAGAGGGAACAAGGATTGTGTTGCCTCCTCGACAGTTTCATTGAAGGCTTCCGACGGTGAGTGACCGTTTTTCCTCAGGACTTGGTACTGAGCTAGGAACATTCCTTGGATGCCACCCATAAGCTAAAGTAATATAAGAACAAAAGATTGAGAACAGATAAAATGCACATACGACACCACGTTCACCATACAGATCAGAATAGACTTCTTTTTCAAATGTAGTTTCGTACAGGTAACCGGAGCCAACGCCGACGCCTAAGGCAACCGCTTTTTCTTTGGCCTTACCTGTGACATCTTGCCACACGGCGATACTCGAGTTGATGCCACGACCTTCTTTGAACAAGGTGCGGACGGTACGGCCAGATCCCTTGGGAGCCACGAGAATGACATCGATGTCCTTAGGAGGGACCACTTTCGTGTCGTCTTTGTACACTACTGAGAAACCGTGCGAAAAGTATAAGGTCTTGCCCTTGGTCAACAATGGAGCAATATCGGGCCAAGTTTGAGATTGTGCTGCATCAGACAGCAAATTCATGATGATGGTTCCCTTCTTGATGGCCTCTTCAATTGGGAAGAGCGTCTCGCCAGGCAGCTGTTGAACACGAATGAAAAACAAATTACCAATACGCGGGAAAGTTCATACCCAACCGTCGGCCATGGCCTGCCTCCAACTCTCGCCGTCCTTACGGACACCAATAATGACGTTCAAGCCATTGTCGCGAGCGTTGAGACCTTGACCATGGCCTTGCGAACCATACCCAATTAAAGCAAGGGTATCGTTTTTGAAGTAGTCGTGAAGCTTGGCCAACGGCCAGTCACTTCGCTCGTAGACGACTTCCTTGGTGCCAGCAAAGTCAAGGGTTTTAATGCCACGGTTTCCCTTTGAAAAATGAGCACATGCCCATATATGCCTGAATGAAATGGCGTACAGGAAGGGACCGAGTTTTGCCCGCTAAGGCGCTGGTAAGAAGAGAGTAGTGGCGAGAGGCAAAGGCGGCCTTTGATATGGCATTGGGAATACGGCGCGACGCGGCACGCAGAACCTGAGAAGCAGAGCGAGATGCAATGGACGCCATGAAACGTTGTCACGTCCGCAATTTTTTTTCAATTTTCTATTTCTCCACAGTCGGCCGATCATCCGAACATCTCCGAGCTAACGTGCTGTAATGACTAACTGGCTCACCTCACAATATGTCGCCGCAAAGCATCTCACCAGGCCCATAGCCTTATCTTTTAGTCCGAGGGCGGCCAGAGTAACTCGTCATTCAATCCGATGCGCATCAAAGCTACCCGACGTGACCACGGACAATCTACCACTAGTCAGTAAAGACGAACGTAAAATATCTATTGGATGGGACGCGCCCACTTGGTCCAGATTGTACGTTCCTTGTCAGGCAACCATAAACTTCCTTTAATTCTTGCCAACAGTCACAACATCTGGCTGAGAGACCACTGCCGTTGTATACATTGTTTCCACCCAATTACCAAACAACGGCTCTTGAACACCTTTGAGGTGACCACGAATCATGAGGCCGTGAACTTTTTGAGACGCGCTGCTAGATCCCAACCAACATCGCACCCATAGACGTATCTGCGATGACAGACGGTCTGCAAGTGACATGTAATGCCCATTGTTACCATCACCCGTCTCGGTTCTACACGTCATGATCATAGGGCCCGATTCACACATATCTGTGTACCCGTGGTCTTGGCTACAGGATCATTCCTACGATCCTCCATTTCGCAGAGTTGCCCATGACGAGTGCGTTCCAGTCGGTTGTACATCTTTCAAGTATTTAATTCACTTTAGAAAGATTCTGTGGAGTTCTATAATTGAAAAATCCCCGCCAACTGTAACATATGAAGATGCAATGGAAGACGGTGACGCGGGTTTATTCAAATGGTTGACTTACGTTGTAAGCATTCATTGACACGAGTAACTTCTACACCTGAGATTTTTAGCAGGAACGATTTGGCGTTTGCTTCATATCCGGTGTACCAGCCACACCCGATGCCACGGAAGAGTTATCAAGGCGAATTGGTTTTATTCGAGAAACACAATGTCGGTAAATCAAGTTAAGTTAGCAGTAATCGCTACTAAGCTTCCCAGATGGTTCGTTCTGGGATTTTACGTCAGACTTGGCCAAGGGTGATACAGCTTACACCACGATGGCCTTAGGTGCTCATACTGACACCACATATTTTGTAAGCTCAACACTATACGATTATTACCTGTGCTAATATCATTTTAGACTGACCCGTGTGGCTTACAATTGTTCCATCTTCTATCGCATACGGATGGTTCAGGGGGTGCTACCCTTCTAGTAGATGGATTTTATGTCGCTTCTATTCTCAAGGAATTGCATCCCGATGCATATAAAACCCTATCGGAGGTTCCAGTCCCAAGCCATGCCGCGGGAGAAGCTAGTGCATTATACCGTCCTAATCCTAGTATCGGTTATCCGATTCTCCGACACGATTCCGCAGGCCAACTCATGCAAGTCCGCTGGAACAACGATGACAGGAGTGTTATGAGTCACCTTGAACCCAGCATTGTGGATAAATGGTAAGCCACTTAACTCCCCTTGAAAGAATAGCTCAACTTTGCAGGTATGATGCGATCAGGATTTGGAACACAAATATTAAGAGTCCAGATTCTGAGTATTGGGTACAACTAAGACCAGGGACTGCAGTTGGTGAGTCCCTTCCTGTGATTGTTAAATCCAGAATCTCAATCCACGTAGTTATCGATAATCATAGAGTTCTTCACGGTCGGTCCGCCTTCGATGGCAAGCGTCGCATGTGTGGGGCATATCTTGGCATGGATGAATATCGATCGAAATTGACTATATTGAGAGAGAAGTTTACACCAGAGACCGTCCTTCGCGTGGCGAATGGCATGCCTCCGAGCAGTGTAAATGGAAGGAGTGTATGGATAAATGCTCTGTGAATTGTTACTAGAGCGATCTACGTGTCATTTGGTTGGTCGTGAGAGACGATTTATGCAATGTCGCTCCTCTATAATAACCTCCGTATTCACCAAGTTTTTGGTGCGAACACGGATGTGGGCAAGACTATCCTGACTTCTGCCTTGATACGCGCGTCTGTAGCCAGGAACGCACCTGTCTTTTACCTCAAGCCAGTAAGCACGGGTCGACTTGAAAACGCCGATGATAGGTTCGCAATCATCACACTTGCACAGATTAGCGCTGAAGATTACGGCAGGCACGTCATTCGACATGGGGGTGCACCAAATCTCATCACGACCCACTGTTTATTTCGTTATGATGAGCCCGTCAGCCCGCATTTGGCTGCAAGGTTAAAAAACGCTGCAAACGTGAGCTGGCCCAGTTATGAGGAAATTTCATCACTAATTATGGAACAGATACCGACAGACGAAACTATGCTAAGATCTATCTCTGACTATGTCCAACGGTCTGCGTCAAAGATCTCCAAAGGCGCGCACATGTATATAGAGACTGCAGGAGGTGAGCGTGGGCTTTTAGTATATGCAGTTCAAGGTCGAACTATACTGACTGTGTCACTGTCCTCTTCTAGGCGTTCATAGCCCAACCCTGTCAGGTACAACACAGGCCGATTTCTATAGACCTCTGTTTTTCCCTACAATCCTCATTGGCGATTCCAAGCTTGGTGGAATTTCCTCAACAATATCGTCCTATGAATCTCTGCTTTTGCGTGGCTACATCATCGATGCCGTTGTCATATTTCGCGATGAATATTATCGAAACTGGGAGTATCTATCGCCCTACTTTTCAGATCGTGGGGTACATATCTCAGCATTTGAACCGCCGCCGCCTCTACACCCTGAATCGTCGGAGAACGTCAAGCTTACAGATAATTACTACTCGACCCTTGTTCCTGGCGGCGGAACAAATGGCATGTTTACAGTCATGGAACACCTGGACGGATGCCATGAAAATCGACTGCGTGAACTCGAATCAATGCCAAGAAGAACACTAGACGCCGTATGGTGGCCATTTGTGCAGCACGGACTTGTAAAAGACGAAAAGGATGTCACGGTCATCGATAGCGCATACTCGGACTTCTTCAGCACCTTTCAAAACGGCAAGGATTCGGCGCCTCAAAACTCTTCCACATTAACGCCTGTATTTGATTCTTCCGCGTCATGGTGGACCCAAGCCCTTGGTCATGGTCATCCAGCCCTGAGCCTTGCCGCCGCCAAGGCCAGCGGTCGCTATGGTCATGTTATGTTTCCGAAAGCCACTCATCTCCCAGCGTTAAATTTGGCGGAACGCCTCGTGCGCCAAGGCCCTGGTAAAGGCTGGGCTTCGCGAGTATTCTACTCTGATAACGGTGCAACGGGGATGGAGGTTGCTTTGAAAATGGCTTTACGCGCTTACACCGTAAGACATGGTAAATCAATTTCCAGATCGGAGCAAAAGTCCCTTGGCATTTTAGGCCTAAAAGGCAGCTATCATGGAGATACGATTGGTGCTATGGACGCTTGTGAAGAGGTAGGAGTCTACACGTGCGAATGGCACAACGCGAAAGGCTATTGGTTCGATCCTCCCTCTATTGGCATACGCCAGAACGTAGTGACCATTTCCTTTCCTTCCGCTATCGCCGATTTAGCCGGTTCGGCCAAATTTCGGCCAATTCGCTCGCATGGGCATATGACATGGGTGCCCGCTTACGGACGCCTTTAGCACAGATCTATGCAGCATTTATCCAGCAGACTCTGAACAGCTTGGAACAACGAGGTGGACTAAAGCTCGCTGCACTTGTCCTTGAACCGCTTCTCATGGGCGCCGGCGGCATGATATTTATTGATCCTTTGTTTCAGCGAGTCTTGATTGATGTTGTACGCGGAAAAAACAGACCTCGGGTTCTGACTGGTCTGGTATGCCGGTCATATTCGATGAAGTGTTTATAGGCCTTTATCGCACTGGCATGCAAAGCGCTGGGCCTCTCCTCGGTGTTAATCCTGATATTTCCGTCAACGCCAAGATTTTGACAGGAGGGCTGGTACCTCTCGCTGCCACCTTGGCATCCGAACACATATTTAATGCGTTTCTCGGTGATGAAAAGGCGACGGCTTTGCTACATGGCCATTCGTACACAGCGCACCCTGTTGGTTGTGAGGTTGCAAATACAACGTTAAAATTGATAGAGCAGTTGGAAGCCAGTCCGAGCTGGCAAGCAGCGCGTAGCAAGTGGATTGAATCGGAGGGGAAGAGTGGGCCAGTCTGGAGCTTTTGGGATCCAGACTTTGTGAATGCCATCTCCTCCACTAGCGCAACGGAGGAGGTCATGACTCTCGGCTGCGTGTTGGCCATAAAATTAAAAGACACTAAAGCTGGTAGGTCTTTGGCACTTCCAAGAACTGGCCAAAACTAAACAGGATGCTCAGGTTATAATTCTCATTCGGCGGAAGAATTAATGACACCGCTTCGTGCGACCAGCGACGATCGCATATCATCCCCTGCACCAGGAGGTTTGCCTTACAATATACACTTCAGGACGCTGGGAAACGTTGCATATTTCATGACCAGCCTGAACACTTCCCCGTCCGTCTTGAGATCCGTAGAGGACAAGATATGGAAGGTGCTTAACAAACATGAAAAAAACGGTGCTATGTACACTAGAACCCATAACTGAAGCAAAGTCAAATCAACTGCGCCAATATTGCGCTAAATCATGAATGCGGTCCAATACCACCGTTAGATACGACGTCTCGTTCAATAACGCTTCGAAATGTTTGATCGCTTCCTCTTCCGTTAAATCCAGCATGAACTTTTCCTGTATCTGCTCATGCACATCGCGATGCTTGATATCGGGAATGTTGGCATCCACCATCAGCGCAACCAAGTTGAGAATAAGATTTGCGCTCTTCCGAAGGATAGTGAACGCAGTGAAGCAGAAGTTCTTGAATCGTGCATAATGGGGTGATTGAGCACCACCCATCCCATCCACCATTTCTTTACACACCTTGACGGGTGGTGGGAAAGGTTTGGGATCGCGTCCAAGGATGTATCCGAAATCGACTAAGTAACATATATAAGATGTATGATGAACTGAGACTTAGACTTACCATGAAAGAAATGTCCTGGAGAAGGGCTGTCAGCGATATTGAATTCCTCAACGGTAAATGCTCACCATCAGGTGCTACAAGCAGGTTGTCCAAGTGGCGGTCACCCACTCCCAGTAGATAAGTAACGACACAATAGCCAGCTGCCAGCCGTTGTCAGCTATACAACTGGAAAGGCGTACAGAACATGCTCACCACAACTCCGGACAAAGGTGTCGATCACGCCTGGCTCAACACCCGACGTCCCTAGACTACCATCGTCGGGATTGTGCAAACGCAAATAATTAAGCACGTTGCCGTGTTCACTGACAATGGAAGCAATAGCCATGCTCTGGATGAATTGGGCCATCCCCTGCGATGGACCCGTAGCCAGTACGTCGTATGGACTCAACTTGAGATCCAGGTTCTCTTTTCGCAAAAGCAGATCCATCAGCGTGAATAACTGGATCACGAGTTGATCCTGCCGCATGTCATCGCCATCCTTGAAAATGATGGGAAATGTCGATCCGTCAGAACACTGGAAATAGAGCAGGAGGGGTTGGAGGCTCGACTTGAAGATGGAAGATTTTTCAGCTATGATGCCAGTTATTTCAATTCGAGCGTTCAAGGGCAGTGGCAGAGGTGGCATAGTAGCTAGGTTGTTCTTTGGATCTGCAAGGAAGGAGCGCAGTTTTTCAATCTTCTTCGGCCGTTGATCTTTCGATGTTCTGAGTTCCCTGGCTCGCTTTGCAAGGGTTTCAATCAAGAGGCCTTGGCGACGCAGTAGCTCACGGCGCTCTGTCCCGTCTTCTGTCTCGAGTATCTTGTTCATGAACTTGAACACCACTCGCCCGTACATCTTGGCCATGACTCTATCTTCCGATGCAACCTCAACCATTAGATACCAGTACAGCCTATTGCCCAATACTGGGTTCATAACGCCGCGCTGGATCAAGAAGTCAGAAAGACCGCTGTCGTCATAAGAAATCGCGCTTGTAGCAGATCGTGAAGACCGCTGGTCACTTGCTACACTTTCAAATTTAAGCGCTTGCACCAGTTGCAGTAAATAAAGCATAAGTTCCTTTACAAGATGAGACGAACGCCCCTCAATACTGTAACGTTGACTTACATCGTCATCAGCACGATTGAGTTGTCGAACAGCAAAAGCCCTGACGCGCGAATCGACAGTTCCCGGTCCCAACAGCTCAAGGGCATCGTCGATCTCGATTTCTGTCCATTGTGGCAGTAGTTCCTCCACGGCTTGTTTAACCTCGGACGAGTCGCGCCAGGTAACAGACTTGAGAAACTTTGTAAGACCTCGTTTGTCCCTTGTCAGGTAGAACCGGAACTTCCAAATGAGGTCTTTTTCCTCTGATGTCAATTGTTGGCTTGGAGAGTAATTGAGGATGACCTAAGAATCATAGTGAGAAGAATGGGCAACGGATGTTTATTTAAACGGACAGCTAGTTCATCTCGTATCTTTGCGTTCGGCTTCAACTCCCTGTCATAAGGGCTACTTCTGTGACTTCGAACCAAACGCCGATGTTTATCCTCTACGGGATTTTCGCGTACTACATCTGGGTCGACAACACTCCAGATTGTCGGATCTAAAGAGAAGGGAGCAGAGGTAGTTGTAGTGGCGTTCGTGGATGGGGGTGGAAGGCTTGATGAGGTAGTCACGGGCAATAAAGTCTCCTAGAAAACATTTGAAAAGCGTTGTTGTTCATAATCATTCCAAGACCTACCGGCTCACTGAAGATGACTGGAAAATCAAATCTAGGCAAATCAATGTAGAGAAACAAATTCTCAGATTTCTCTGTCTCCGACTATTGAAGTTTTGTTCCATAAAACAATAAACTTTGGGAAGTTGGGCTGCCTACCGCATGCATTTCTTCCATTTTGCGAAAGGCCATTTTATCAAGCCAATCTGATTTTGGAAGGTCTCCGCGCTCATATTTCTTAACTAACTATAATCAAATGATCAATGTGCTTGTCTCCATGGTTCAAACGAGACATACTTTCTCTAAGCGACCCATCTCATCTCTAACATCTACTTTACTTGGAGTTCTCGTCTCGATTGATCCATCCGCTTCTTGTCCGGGCCACAGGAGCAGACGATGTTTCCCGCGCCTTAATGTCCTATAGTCGCTTAAGTTTTTTTAGTCGAAGCGTCAAGTCCTGCACTCACATCTTCTTTCCAAACAAACGGAATGTACTTCCACCAACAGGGACCGCATTTCTTGGACCAGCAATGTCCCAAACGGTGAATGTGATTTGAGAGGTCAAGGGGAGGTCGCAGTAACGAATTGGCAGCGTTATCCATTCGTTCCATCTATACAAAAGTGCGTTTGGCGTAGAGGACGGAACGTGGGTGACGTACGTGTAATTTGACTTGAAAGCCTTGAAAGATGTGCGAAAGGGAATTGTAAGCGGCTTGTTATCCGCTACGAGCTGACAAGTGATGTAGAGGTCTGAGAGTATTCTTGAAACCTAGTATTATAAGCTGTGACGAACGGCGCAGAAAGAGCACACGTTTACGGGGATTGGATGCCATGATGTCGCAGTTCAGGGTTTTCCAGTAACTCAGTATGATTTCTTGGCTTCCTGACACCCTCCAGCTGAGACCTATCACATTGTTAGTCCTAGGCTCTGGAGGGGAAAAAGGCCGTACGAACACTCTAAAACAGACGGGCAACTTTAAGTCGGAGAGTTTTGCGAAGGTGAAGTCGTCTCTGTTGTCCTTGTCCATGGATGTTATGGTATAAGCCAAGGCCAAAAATGTATTATAGTGCTCTACTGGTACAGACTAATAATTACACAATCCAGTCATGCTCCTACGGTGCTCAATGGAGGTTCGACGGCGGGCACTGTAGGAGCATCCACCTTCGCCACGCTAGGGGGTTTCGCTGTTTTCACATCTGTCTTGTTGCCATTCTCAACTTTGGCATCTCCATTACCGTTCGTCTTGGCTTTTTTCCTCTTCTTGAGCATGGCAACTGACACAGCATTCTTTACACTGTCAACAATTTCTCTGCTTTGCTCGAGATACTCGGTATCGTCAAAGCGATGCTTCGTGCCTGCCAATACCAACGGTTCGTCAGAATTCGAGCTAGAAGAGCCCGATTTTTCAATGCCAAGTTTTCGTTCGAGCGCCTCCAGCTTCGCTTTCTGAGCTTCAGCTTTCGCAGCCATGCGCTGGGGTTCTGACTCGAGGTACTGAGCAAGTCTGTAACAAATGTCAGTCAACGGCTGCAGAAAATCAATGGCTCATACTTTTTTGCTTCTTTCAGCGTGCTAAGCCGCCTTCCACTGAGATCCCGGCATGAGTCGTTGTTGCTCGTCTTCTGACTGCTCATCCGACCACCTGCGGCACGCAACTGACTTCCAAAACCACCCTTTCCACCCAGAATACGAGGTGTTAGTCGCAGTGTAACCAAGTTAGACGTCGAAACACCGTCATTGGGATGGAGCAAGGCCAGTGTCGAAGATGGATGGGGTATTTGACCTGCATGAGTCGAAAATACGAGCGAAGCGGCTAAGTCTGTGTGCAGCGAAGGATAGCGGGCGTGTAAATGCGCATATAGTGACTCGATGGGGGTGTCAGAAGGGAGGGAGAGGGTCAGCGAAGGGAACGGCGCGAAGGTGTTGATGAGCACGGACGTCGACATGTGTACTGTCTTGTTTGGCTGCTATTTGGCATCAAGCCTGCTGCTTACCTAAACATCCAAATGGACAACTTGAGACTTCTCGATTGGCCTCTGCAGTTTTGCGCCTTTGTCACTGGCTCTGCGTATGTTGCTTCCATACTGACCTCAAATGTATCCCAGGTAGATCGTCTCTGGACGATACTCCCTACCATTTACACCGCCTACTTTGCCCTTTTGCCGTTATGGCCCCAAGCCCAGAAATACTTGTTGATCCCATACACTCCACCTGCACTTGGACGAGAAGCAATCAATGACTATAGCCCACGAGCTTTACTGATACTTTCTCTCGTATTTATCTGGATGTGCAGACTCTCGTATAATACTTGGCGCCGGGGTCTCTTTTCACTGTACGTCCCATCGATCCTCTTCATTCACACCCCTCATCCTCTGTAGAGGAGACGAAGATTACCGATGGCTTGTCTTGCGAACCAAAATACCCCCTTGGTTTTTCCAGATCGTCAACCTCACTTTTATCGCTATCATCCAGAACATTCTTCTTCTTTCTCTTGGCCTTCCCACCGCCGTGGCATCCGTTTTACAGCCCCACGAACCTCTGACAACCTCTGACTTTGCCCTTGCAGTCCTGGCAATTGTCATACTCTCTCTGGAGTTTACTGCCGATAATCAGCAATTCGCATTCCATTCATATAAACATGCCTTTCTTGCCAAGGAGAAAGGGGCCGATTCTATAAAGCCATACCGCAAGAATCAACATTGGCCGGGCGCGCGTCTCGCGTGGACACCCACAGATGCTCGCCGTGGTTTCAACACTCGCGGCTTGTGGGCTTATTCACGACATCCAAATTTTTATTGCGAACAAGCGTTTTGGGTATGAGATCATTTTTTCATATTAGAAAAGATTTTACTGACGGCGATTTAGTGGATTGTCAATTTGATGCCGCTGCTTGCCGCGCCTCCACCGCATATTCCTCATATCAGTGCCAGCCAACTCGCGGCCGCCTATCCAGATCAATTGAAGAGCTTGATGACATCTTTATATCCAAGCGTTTTGTACATCATTCCTGCTGGATCCTTGTCTCTTCTTTTCTATTCCTCGACCCTTTTTACGGAAAGCATTTCGAAGAGCAAGTATCCAGAGGCATATGCTGCTTTTCAGAAGCGTGTCCCTATGTTTGATCCGTCGAAATTATTATGGAAGCTTATTGTACATAGGCTTTCTAGAAGCGAGGTGGAAAGGAAGAAGATTGATGATCTTGTGTGGGGCGACGCACACAGTACCAAGAAATTACAATGATTCATATTTTGTAAAAACACAAGTTACAAGTTACAAGTGAGCTAGCATAGGTGTAATATATTGGCATTATCATATGTCACGGTGTTTGGCATTGAACTCCAAATCAACGGGGGTAAGGTCGTACTCATGTCTTGACAAGATGTCTGACACTGATTGGAACTGCCGATCAATCAAGTCTTTGTGATGAGCAGACCGCGGTCGAATGCGAAGAGGAAAATTCTTCGGGTGCGCGGTAATACCCTAAATTGATTCACACTTAGATGTCATCGATAAGTTTGACCATCTCTTACATCAGTGTAATCATCAAGATTGGGGAAGATTTCTTTGCCAGTGACCGGATCGATAGCAGGAAGGAAATCGAATCCCCAGATAAAGTTGGCCGCGTTGAGCTCCTGTACAAAGATCGCGTCAGCACTCAGCGTCCATTGGCATATGCATACCAAAGAAGACTTCGTGAATGCGATGCCTGGACAAACCCGTTTCCCACCGCCAAAAAGTATATTTGGCCGACGGGCTGGGTCGTCCTCAACACCTTCTTTGATTCCAAACGGGTGTTTGAGGAATCGATCAGGGTTAAACTGATCGGGTTTGTCGAAGTAGCGTTCGTCACGGAACAGGCCATCTGAAAGGGTTGAAAAGTTGCGTTTAATATTGCCAAGTGCAACTACCTACAGACATTGATGAAGACGGCGGCGTCCTTCGGATAAAAGTATCCATCGATGACGGCATCTTCTGCCATTGAATGCGGAACCCCCAGGGGTCCAACAGGACGGAAGCGGTAGCACTGGGGATGTGAGAGCCATGTTAGACGGAAAGTGATGTCTCTCACCTCATCGATAATGGCTTGTACATACTTCAATTGAGGCACGTCTTGCTCATTGGGTGTACGATCTCGCCCGACAATTCGGTCCATCTCCTCATGCGCTTTCTTTTGTACTTCTGGATATCTCGTCAAGGCGAGAATAATAACTTGGAGACTACCAGAGGTCGAATCCGAGCCCTCCATCAGCGTACCACCAAAGTGACTTATAATGTTAGCGCGAAAAGTTTGTATGCTGCAAGACTTACACAAGATGCTCGCGAGTGGAAATACCAAAGGAAGGTGCCTTTGTGAGGAGTTCTTCCATGAAACTGCCGATTCCTTGACCACTCGCTACCCTTTTCTCAACTGTTGCAAGGGTTCTGTCATAGAGTTCTTCCTGCATGTGTTTCACTTTTTTGGGAAGCAGTTTCCATTTGGCAAACCGTTCCGGCACATAGGTCAGAATGGGGAACAAGTCAACTGGTGGCATTGTGCCGATATCCAGACAGCGCAGGTATATAGGGTGTACTTCCATAAAACTCTTGACGTTGGGGTTATGCAACGTAGGTCCTCGGATTCCATAAATGACAGCCAGTACGAGGGATGTCGTATATCTTCTGACATGGTGGAACCAGGCCTAGCGTCTCAAGCATGTCAGAGTAGGCATCGCGCGACAACCGGAAACCATACATCGGGTTGATTCGCGAACTCCCACATGAGTTGTGCGGCCTCTGCACGCCGATAAGTGGTCATTTTGCGAATATTTTCGTTGCTGAGAGCCTGGTTTGCAGCTTTGCGCATTGCTTTCCAACTGCTGCCGGCTGAAGAGACGGTTGTAGCGGGAGCGGAACCGGAACCATAGATGCGCCGTAATTCACGCACCATGACGAGAAAGCCCTAGATTCAGACCATCATGGACAATCATCTCGGCGATGATTGATTTAGGTCGACCTGCAGATGCAGTGGCATGTCGATCGATAACTTCTTTAATGATAGTAGGGGTATTAAGAACAATTATTGTTTGACCGAGGACTTTGAGGGAAAAGACATCCCCGTATTGCTTTGCTGTTGGATGATCAACTTCTGATTCCTTGGAGACCAGTAAGATACGTGCCCCATTCAGTGAACGCAAGGTGAAGGCGTCCTTTGGGCATGTCCAGAATGTTGCCAATGATCGGCTTCGTTGGTGGTCCGGGGGGCATATTGGGATGTCGTCTACCCGTTGTCCATGATCGCTGGACAAGATAAAGAAGGGCGAATGAAGCGAATGTATACAACAAGACGGGTTTGTCCATGGTCAGTACGTGTAGCCCAGTGCATACAAGCTGATTTTAAGGCGGGTACTGGCATTATTGTTCGCAGACAAAACAGAAACCGTGTGGTGTGATGGATGCGGGAAGCTAGCCATAGTTGGAGGCGACACACGCCGCCATATCGCCAAATGCGTTTGCTCTCTCAGCTCGCATTGCATGGCTGTCGCACACTTATACCCCGGCGGCTCTTCGCAACCGCCGTAGCCACGGTGCCGCAAACTATCATCGAAAAGGTTGTCCAAAGGTACACCATCGGTTTGCCCGATGGCAAATTCGTAAAGGCAGGCGACTATGTCATGATACGTCCAGAGCATGTCATGACACACGATAACACTGGTCCGGTCATTTCCAAGTAAGTACTTGTGCTGTCAATTATGCAGTCTGACCAGTCTCTGCCAGGTTCAAATCTATTGGGGCCACGCGATTGCATAACCCCTCGCAAGCCGTTTTTACGCTGGACCATGACGTACAAAACAAATCAGACAAAAATTTAGCCAAGTACGCATCGATTGAAGCCTTCGCCAGACAACATGGCGTGGATTTTTACCCTGCTGGCCGGGGCATTGGACATCAAATCCTCATTGAAGAAGGCTACGCATTCCCCCACACCTTGACCGTCGCCAGCGACAGTCACAGTAACATGTACGGAGGCGTAGGTTGCGTAGGCACCCCAATTGTGAGAACGGATGCTGCCGCCCTGTGGGCGACGGGAAAAACGTGGTGGCAGGTTCCCCGCATGGTCAAAGTGGAGCTGAAGGGGAAATTAGCACCTGGCGTGACGGGGAAAGACGTAATTGTTGCTCTCTGTGGTTCCTTTAACAACGATGAAGTCCTCAATGCTGCCATCGAGTTCACGGGGGAAGGTGTTACTGCACTGTCCATCGATGATCGGCTGACCATTTCCAATATGACTACCGAATGGGGTGCCTTGGTAGGTGTATTCCCAGTTGACGAGATGACGTTGGCATGGTACGAAAATGCACTCTCGAAATATGAACGAAGGACGTTCTCTTCCTTGAGCTCATTAGCGATTCCACCACCTCCAGAGCATCCCCGCATCAACAGAAAAAGATTAGAGGCACTTCGTCAATCCGGCCTCAAGTCAGACGCAGGCTCAGAGTACACTTCTCATTTGATTTTCGATTTGTCGTCCCTCGTTCCGCATGTATCTGGCCCAAACAGTGTCAAAATTTCCACCCCGTTACCTATTATCGAGGAATCACATATCGCAATACAAAAAGCGTATCTAGTCAGCTGCACAAATTCGCGTGCTTCTGACATTGCAGCCGCAGCAGCCGTGATGAAAGGAAACAAGGTTGCTCCTGGTGTTGAATTCTACGTCTCTGCTGCTAGCTCTGTTGTACAACTCGAGGCTGAGTTAGCGGGTGACTGGGACGTATTGATCAATGCCGGAGCCAAGCCTCTCCCAGCAGGTTGCGGACCCTGCATAGGTCTTGGGACAGGCCTACTCAAAGAAGGCGAAACGGGGATTAGTGCTACTAACAGGAATTACAAGGGGCGCATGGGTGATCCCAAGGCAAAAGCTTACTTAGCAAGTCCTGCCGTTGTCGCTGCGAGCGCCATCCAGGGTTACATTTGTGGACCAGCTGCTCTCGACAGGAATGCGTTACCGTCAACTCAAATTCCTTCATTCTCAGTTTCGGGCATCCCTATGTCCTCAGCATCTCATTCTGAACCAAAAGAACCCATTCTTCCCGGGTTCCCAACAGAATTTTCAGGTGCTCTTGTCTTTGCGCCCCAAGATAACTTAAATACAGATGGTATTTACCCTGGTAAATATACCTACCAGGATGATATTACTCTCGAACGACAAGCTCAGGTCGTGATGGAAAATTATGATCCAGGTTTCGCGGAACTCGTGGCATCTTACAATCGGCACTTGTCTTCCGAATCAGATAGCTCCATTAAATCGGGCGTCATCTTGGTAGCAGGCTATAATTTCGGCACCGGTTCGTCTCGCGAACAAGCCGCTACTGCCCTTAAAGCAGCAGGTGTCCCCCTAGTTATTGCTGGCTCTTTTGGCGACATATTCAAACGCAACGCGATCAACAACGGTCTCGTGTGTCTCGAATGTCCTGAACTTGTCCAGGACTTGACAGAAGCGCATGCTAAAGACGGACAGCGAGGTGCGGGGGGAAGAGACGGTGAAATGACAGTCGACCAAGGTCTTCACGTCACCGTAAACATGAGTAACGGTCATGTTTTGGTCAAGAGTAATACGCCTATGGAGAAGAGCTACAAGATAAAGCCTGTCGGGACAAGTGTACAAGAGCTTTGGCTATGTGGAGGACTAGAAGGTTACGTCTTGAAAGAAATTAGGCACGGTAATATCTAAACATTGTACAAGATGTTCAAGAATGAATATATTTGATCGCTGGAAGTCCCGTGAATCAGGTGAAAACGATGATGAATGCTGCACATGCCCCGAGAATGAGCTATTCGTTATCCCTTGACAATTTATAATTGTGCGCCCAAGGTTCCAACTCCTCTTGCACTAATTGAACGGTAATACCACATTCTGCAAGATGTCGAACCAGTGATTGAGCTGAAATTGGGAATGGCCCAGAATATGGTCCCAGGCTCACACTAGACGACACGCAGATATTGTATTGATCAAGGATCGTCTGATACAACCCTTGTTGATCCAATAGGTCGGTAAGATTTGATATAAAATCAAAGCGAAGCATTGCAGCGCTTGCACCAGCTGTTACTACATCGGGTGGTCTGAGCTGTGCAACGGTTCTGCTGGCCTTGAGGTCTGGCAGGAAGGGCTTGCCATTCGCGTCATGTCGCACACCACGCGGCCACGATGATTGGTGCGTGCATAAATAGTCATACCATATTTCAACAGGATCGTTTCTGCGTGGGTTTGTCTTGTTATGGGGCTGAGTAGCTCCATCGCCATTGCCCGCTGTTTCGGGGTTGCGCCAATGGATCAATAAATATTGCTGTAAGGGTGTTTTAAGTTCTCGTGGTGTAGAATGCGCTTCGGCGCAGAGCGCCTTGATTTTTGTGAGCGCACGAATGTTCCTGGGCTCATGAGCAGCCGTCATCAGAGACTGCAATTGTGCGATATTTTTCGGGGCTCGTGGACTCGTCCGGCGGCCATTGCCAGCCTCCGGAGATGAAGCTCTATTGTCCTGGGTCCTACCTGCATTCCCTTCGTCGACGAGATCATTCAAGTGCTTCTGCGAATCGATCTCTATCCGCAGCTTTGTACACTCCTCCTGACAATGTGTCAGACTATCTTTCGCGAGTGAGTGCTCGTCTTGAAGTAGGCGTAATTCGGTTTTCAGCTTCATTGACAAAGAATTCAGATAATTTCGCTCCGATCGCAAGCGTTCGCACTGTTGCGACAGAACAGCCCACTCAAGAGGCTTGTGGTCTGAGTGGGATATGTGCGCAACATAGTTTTTACAAGTTGTGCATGGTTCTGTGTGTACGAAACCGAGATCAGCACTGTAGTACCAGACGGAGTTTGGCATCTTGAGGAGGGAAAACTACATTCTTTGCCGATAACTAAACGAGCGAGAAGCGTTGATCTACGTCTGATTCTGATGGCTGTGTTGTTTGTTTGGCATTGATTGGTTTGTCAAACAACGCGGCGATGACTCGTCACGTGCATCCAGCATCATGAGCTTCACGCCTTTGACCAGGCCGGGCCACAACGCTGTCAGCATCGACCCAAATCCACGAGATTCGCTTTCTGATGGATTCAATGTGCGTGCATTCTTATCTCCACAGGCGTACTTCCTGACTTGTGTTTACAGTATCCCACATTCCATCTCTTGAATAAACAGGCGCGCGTTTTGCTTTCCGCGCCGCATGAAGTCAATTCCATTTTTCCATATCGTATTCTTGCCATTGCCAATTCAAAAGGCTGGTTTGCTGCAGTTCGGACGGAGAGTCACGGCACTTGTACGTACGCCATAGATTTGGGTATGGATTCGCAATTGACATTCTTTTCAGCTATCGTTTTTTCAACTCTGCAAGAACTTCGCACTTCTCTCAAGAACGCAAAGGATGGCGAGAATCTCTTTGTTCCCCGCCGCACAGTTAGATTACCAGCAGAGAATGTAAACATCATCGCTTTTGGCATGCATGATGCCCGCCTTCTCGTAGGATTCACAGGGGGTCAGCTTCTGGTGTATGATGCCGCCCACTTGTTCTCAGCAGGCACAAACGAAGTTGCACCATTGAATATGTCCAAGACATCTTCTGCGCCATTCATACAAATTTTACCTAACCCAGGAACCGAGGCAGAGCTAGCACGTCTTGTAGCAGTTATTCGAGGCGATGGTACTGTTCAGGTACTAGACGTCGATAAGTTGGAGGCACAATGTGGGTGGGTCGGTGAAGGTGAAGCTGCTCCAGTTGCATGTATGTATTCAGAATTTCTGTCGACATGCAAGCTAATCCATGTTGTAGTATCTTGGGCGCCGAAGGGAAAGCACCTGGCTATCGGTTTACGCATGGGAGACATCATTACCTATGCGCTCTCAAATAATACTGTCCCTCACAAGCAGATACCGCCCACAGCAGATGGTCACCTGGTTTCCCTCGACTGGGTCGGACCAACTCTTGTTTTCAAGTCAACGTACTCATCGAAGATTCCCGAGTGCTCCGATGCTACACTACACGTCGTTCATGTTGACGTTAAGAGTTCTACTGGCCATTATTTCAGTCTGATGCATCCGTTCCCGGCCGCCGATCGCAACAAAATGCACGCCTTGTCATTGTCGATGCCCAAGTGGGACGAAGAGCCTGGAGCCCCGGCCGAAGCTGCAAAGGGTATTCTCATTGTCGGAGATATGTCATCGGTGGATCTCGAGGTCTTGGCGTACATAGGCCCGCAGTGGTATCAACAACCGCAAGAGAACCCCTTGCAACTCCCTTTGGACAAAGACATGAATGATACTATCCTGATGTCGCTGGAAACGGATCTGACAGATGTGGAAGAGAACCTTCCCCTCATGTATGCGTATCTGAATGATGGGACGCTACAAGGTTGGAAGCTTGATCATAGTAGACCTTATGTCGGCATGGTTAAAGCGGGACCTTTGTCTACTTTTGATGGTCCTGTGATAGCACAAGAGTCTCCTGCATTTGCTGCTGCCTTTTCGCCACCTTCTACTCCAACCCGGTCCAGACAAGTAGGAGGGACATCGACCTTCGGCCAATCTTCAACGTCGCCCTTTCAGCAAACCCCTACAGCATCATCCTTCGGTCCGCAAGCTGTATATGGGCAAGCGTCAACTGGGACGCCATCTATCTTCGAGGCCACTAAGGGGACAAGTGATTCTGCCTTTGGCGGCTTTAATCAGCCATTTGGTCCCTCAGCTGCCCCTCAGCCAGCTACCTCCGAAACTATAACGAGGGAGGCGTCGATGTCTGACGAGACCACTTCGCTGGGAGGCCTATCTTTGGTTGACGATCGGGCAAGTACTCCACCCAAGAGCGGAGGCGGTGGCGTTTTCGGTTCGTTCTCCCCTTCACCAAGTACACCTACACCTGTGTTTGGAGGTATTGTTAAACCAGCGACTGGTTTTGGTGCATTTAACCATTATCAGAACACTACCCCTTCGGTAGCGAAGAATGACACATCCCAATCACCGTTTGCTGCAACTGAGTCAACGCCATCTGCGCCCACGCATTCAGCGTTTGGTTCACAAGGCTTCGTGAAGCCTGTTTTTGGTCAGTCATCGTTTGGTCAACCATCCTTCGGCCAAACGAGCTTCCCGACATCCACGACGCCGAGATCCGGTGGATTCAATGGTTTTGCCAGCGATGGTCCGACTGCACTCAACACACCGTCAAAGCCTGCACCAGGACCAGTCGGCAGTGGTTTTGCTGCTTTTACTTCCACGCAGACCGCTTTTGCAACAACAACGACCCCTGCATCTGAGCCACCGAAATCTTCTGCTTTACCAGGGCCTGCAGGCGGGGCATTCGAACGAAGTGCAGAAAGAAGTAAGAAGATGCATTGAAATTCAGTGCGATGGATGAATCACCGCCATCGTCCCCTGAGCCCATGGCCGGTATTAATTTAGCCTTGACAGTTGACGATGACATGTCACCTCCAGCGTCCCCGATTAAAAGGGACTCTGCCTCTATTTCTACGACACCAGCCCAACGTCCTCCCGCTACTGCATTCAGTAATTTGTCGACTCCAATTAGGCCAGCTTCCGGTTTTGGGGCGTTTGGTGGCATACCCGAGTCTTCGCCGTTTTTCAAGAAACCTGACGTCCCAACAACGACTTCTGCATTTGAAAAACAGCTAGTATCGACTACTCCAGCAAACACACCTCCTGGTAACTCATCACCGAAGTTTGGCGCCACCTCCTTACCTGGTGTCAAGTCTGCATTTGCTCCGGTCGTCTCAACCACACAGACAAAGGCTTCGTCAAGTAGTGGTTCCGGCGCCTTCAGTGACACGTCCGGTGGATTTGCGTCGTTTGCCGGGGACGGAAAATCATCGTTCAGTGACGCGTCCGGTGGATTTGCGTCGTTTGCCGGGAGCGGAAAATCATCGTTCAGTGAATTGCTGAAGGCCGCGGATCCAGAACCCGACATTCACAAAGACAAAGGTTTTTCCCCCTAGTTGCAGTATATAAGGACGCTATGCTAACTACAACATAGGTATTGAAAAGCCTATGGCAGCACTGTTGTCAGAGTCGGCCACCCCAGTTACTCCTAAGAAGGAAGACCAGCCGACAGGGACAGAGACATCCCTAACGCCTGTTTTCACATCACCTGAGCAAATCACCACTACTCCTGTAGCGGAACCTTCCCAGAACATGGTTGACAAGGATCGCGAACCTATAATTTCTAAAAAAAAGCCCATCTCTGCGGAAGAGTCGTTCGTGGAAGTCACTTTGGAGGAAGGCGAGATCATTGAGGAATCTGGTACAAGTGAGGCTAAGGAAGAAAATGAGGATTACTTGTCGGGTAGCTTGGGGCCTTCCGATTCAGAAGGTTCAATAGATGGATCCGATGAAGAAGATGAAGAACAGGATGAATTTCCAACCACAGAAGATACGCGGACATCATCACGAGCATCAGTAGATCCAGCAATGGTGCCTTTGCCAATTTCGCGATCTCCCTCAGCGGCGCCCGAGGTGCCTTCAACAGTTGTCTCCACGGAGTCGGCTGAGAAGCCTTTGAAGAAATCCAGCACTACCCCATCTGGGACACCAACGAAACCTACAACAATAGAGGTTCCGAAGCCCGTACCTTCTACAACCCCTGCAGGACAACCTTTAAGCGTAGGACTTGGTAGGCCAAGTACCCGTCCAATGCGAAGTTCCCCTTTGGCAGGAGAACCTGTCATTGTTCAAGATCAAGTTGAGAGACAGAAATCTGAGGTCACGAAACCGACTACACCGCCAATGAAGCCTACCTCTACTGAATCTGCTGAGAAAGTAGACTCAGCCCAAGACTTGAAGGCCCCAAGGCCTCAAGGTGTTTCTTCGTTGGCTACCGTGTCAGCGCCAATGAAGCCACCCGCG
The DNA here is from genome assembly GCA_020011035.1 of Amanita subjunquillea. Classification (NCBI taxonomy): domain Eukaryota; kingdom Fungi; phylum Basidiomycota; class Agaricomycetes; order Agaricales; family Amanitaceae; genus Amanita; species Amanita subjunquillea. The sequence continues at coordinate 547,730 of JAEBUT010000011.1, read as the reverse complement.
CCTGTAAGTTTATTAGCAAATACAGCTATGTCACTCATTAAAGCGGAACCACCAAACCAGCCAACAGGTGTGTTCCGTGAAGGATTTGGCTTTTTCGGTGGCGCATCTGCCCAAAACAACGCCCTGGGACGCCCAGTGCAAGCCACCTCGCCAACTCTGCCCTCCACAATCAAGGCGGAAGCCGCGGGCGCCCCTTCGCCGGACCTTTTAGTGGCTCCTCAGCGGCCAATGTCGAGTCCCTTGTCCTTTTCACCGCCAACCCCGAGGCCTTCAGGCTTGAATCGTCCAGCTTCTGTACCGCCGTCTATTTTTAACAAAACCCCCACAACTGCCGATATTAGCCCCTTCAGTGTCAAAGGCGCCACTAACGCGCCAGGGAAACCATTGGTTCATACTCCTCAGAAACCTTCGCCTCCATTGGAAGAGGGGATGCAAAAGGAATGTACACTGCTTTATAGCACAATGAATCAAGAGCTGCAAGAGGTGAGTCATCATTTCGGGCTGTCCATCCATACATCTCACGTACACAGTTGAGGCAGCTGGCACAAGAAGCCAACAGGAAGAGGCAAGAGTTATCGAAGTCAAATGGTGGCTCGCATCGCAAAGCTGACCTGGGGAATGCTTCTAAGTGGGGTCTTGTTGATGCTCAGCATTTCGGACAAGTGTTGAAACAATTCGGCCGTGATCTCTCAGAACTGCGGGAGCTGAGAGGAGACTTGAAGCAAAAGGTGAGGCAGGCCGAAGGTAGGATGCTTAGGGGTAAGCTACTCGATACTTAATATTTATGGTTGGTCTTTAATTCTCCTAGCTGGAACCAGGAAGGAAGAGATAGCACGTTTTACGAAAGCGCAGAATGACAAAGAATTTGTAAAGATGCTGAAAAGTAGGACGCTCGGACCTGAACATTTGGAGAGTCAGACCCAGCTGAGGAGAAGTATTCGGGTAAGTTCTCAATCCCAATCATGATCATTTTGCTCAACATTACTAGGCAATACGTGATCGCATTCAAAAGGTGGAGGCACACCTCCAAGCCTCACAAAAGAAGCTCGCAGAGGCGAATTCGGGAAAACCCAGCTTCAGGTAATTGACTTGTGGTCAGTTTCTTCAGTTGAGGGTCTGATTTCTGCTCAAGGGCACCCACTCTCGACACAATTAATCGAACGTATCGCAATATTGACCTTGCTATTCAGTATCAGGCAGACGAGATAGCTCAGCTGTCTGAACGCACGGCTGACCTTGACCTGACGATATTAGCGAAGACGACAAAAGTAAAGGCACTACCATCACCGCAAAGGGATCCCCGATTGCCTGATAATGGATCACGTCGCCCTTTCAATGTCACACCTCACATTGCCATATCCACGGCCGCTGCCCTTAATGCAGAGAGGTCTGCGCAGAAGTTGAAGAAAGCATTGCTGACCGCACGCAAGGCACCGCTGCTAAACGATAAAGCAGCTCAGGCAACGCCGGCTCGTATCGTATTCAAAACTCCGCAACGAGTCGCATCTTACAGCACTGGATCGGGATTTGCATTTAATACGCCCATATCAGGACCGTTATTCTCTGCAGAAACGCCACAAACACCCATACCAGAGTGGACATTCCCGGAAGACGATCTAGGCCCATCTCCATCTCCACCTACGAGACGAGGAGCTGGGCGAACGAAAAAGCATGCAACAAACATCCCATTAAAGAAAGGCACTGTAACATCTCAAGCATCACCATCATTTGATTGGGGACCTCTCCCTAGGTTCAACCAACCTGCTTTAGCATCTATTGGGTCGCCAGTGAAATTAGAACCAACAAACCCTCCAGGTTTTGTGCCCCTTACACAAAAGAAATGATTGCAGCAGTAGGTAGATAAGGTATTCATACCATTAATTAATGTCATTCTATTGTAGTTCCCCTGTAAGAGCCGAATCCTGCTCCACGGAAACCCCGTCGCGTGACCCAGTCTGTGTTTTTTCGCCATCGTGGACGCTATCTTCAAACGGATTGTAAATGATGGAGTCTAGGTGGGCCAATGCAGCCTAATAAACGGCAGAAAGGGGGGGAAAGTCTAGTATGGAGCGAATCTGCTATTGTTGATAAAATCACTGCGCACCCTCCCGACCTCACTGAGCTCTTCATCTTCGTTGCCATCAAAGATGCCAGCATTGACACCAGGATCGATGAGTGCATCTTCATCTTCATCGAAATCTTCAGGGTCTGGATGTAACGAAGCACATTGCGACAGCGCTTCAAAAATTGTTTCCACTAATCCAGAGGCGACCTGTCAGTGTGTCGAAGAAACCGTCAGATGGACTGATCCTTACATGCTTGAGAATCTTGAGGGATAATACACAATTCACGCATTGGGCTGTAGTCATTATTCCCCTCCTCATCCTCTTCATTTGCTGTCCCATTCAGATCCGTATGTGAAAGCCGTTCCGCTGCCGCATTTGTTTCTTCGTCCAGCTGACAATAGATAGATGCTTTCGAATTTGAACGGGATATGGCATGGAGTGTTATGTCTGGATATTTAACTTCGAAGCCGCGCTCGGTGTTGGACATGAATACAAGAACACTGTTTATGATCGCCAAAACTGACCGTGATAATTACTTCAAGCTCACCTTGAAATAATATACAACGTTCCATGAGCGGCGTCGTCTGCTGTAAAGCCTTCCAGAGTGGGGTCCAGTGTGACGGAGACACCTTCCTCCTTGTGATAGAGAATGGGCGGCAGATCGATGAAAGAGGAGGGCGTGGAGGCATTGAGAACATTGCGCTCCTCTTTTGTAACATATCTGGGCACAGCGGAAATCAATGATACTGCAGGCATTTTGAAAATGTTTGTGGTTTTTTCGAACAAAGCTTGCGAATCTAATCTGTAGTGGCTGTGTCGTGAACCTTCAACTCTTATCATGTCCGAAGACGAACAACTCGGTAAATGGCATGGCAAATGGGTAACTGATATTGTCTAACGGTGCACACACTCGTTAGTGCAAATACCAAGCACTAAACCAGAACTTTTGAAATTAAGATTGGTCACCACTGCTAGTGGTGGCATTGATAGATACGCTCTGATCCCTTGCCCCAAGACATACAAAGTTGGTGTACTTATTCCCCATTTTCGATGAGCTAGCATCATTATTCTGCATAGGAAGCCCAAATCTTGGCAATTGAAGTGTTTCAAAGGTACATGGAGGATCCAACACCCAATAACATCATCATACGTTGTGCCGTGACTGATAAAAAGGGTGATTGGTTGTGGGCAGACATAAGGCCGAGTGACTGGAAAACAGTGATAGAGAAATTTGGTCAAGAAGTTGGCGTATTTCCATTACAACCATGGAACACAGTCCTTCCCGAGTATTCTTTCCGGCGAGGAAGCATTTTCGTCACATTTGGTACCACAAATGGACACAAAACGACCTGGACTGTTATAAACAGCATTAGCCACCTTGTGGACCGTCCAAAATCCTATGAAGTGATGTGCCCATCACTTAATGCTTTGTGATTTCGCTAAATGAACACGTAGGAAGCGATTGAATACATCACAAACTTCAAAAGTAGCGATCTGTGGGATTTTCCAAGTGAGGACGCATTTATCTATTTTTCAGATACAAACTAACCAATCCTCTTTTACAGATGTTGATCTAACTGGAAAGGATGTCACATTCTACACATTCACGTCCTCGAACACAGACCATTGGAAGGAGCTGCCTCCCTTGGCACGTACCGACGACCGTGTCTGGCGCGCTCTGGTTCCAGCACCTGGGGAGATTCTGGGTTTCAAGATAAAGACGAAATTCCGATTAATATTACAAAAATGAGAGTTACAACAATTTAAGTTAGTTCATCGCCAGTGGCGCAACTACTTTTGTAAAAAAAACAAGGGCGTTATCTACGGTGGAAAAAAGTGGTAGTTAGGTTGCCATGAAGTCATGAATGGGTTAAAGTGTATTGAATGTAGCCTGTGCCAATTCTAGAATTTAGCATCTTCTTCAGGAGCTTCAAAGTACATTTCTTCTGGGGTTGGTTTCGCGGTAATGGTCAGTTTATGCGCCAATGATCCAACCATCAACATGATCAAAAGCGCCCCTGCAAACACGCATGTTAATTATGTTGAACAAGGAGGGAAAATATCGCTGACATTCCGTCCATGCAATAGCCTGGATGCTGACGACCTTCTTACAAAGGCCCGCGAACGGCTGGAAAGCAGGTGGGTACTTTGCATGGGCGTGCGTTGTGCAATTCGTTCCACGGTATGGCGTCCCTGACCGTAAAAGGCCAGCGCCGACGCCCCAGAAAACGGCTAGGATAAGAGAAATGAAGGGAATAGCTAAGATGACATCAGATAAGATGATAGTTATGTCATTATCGACTTGCTGCAGACCCACATGAAACAGAAGCCCAGAAATGAGCCAAAGCGAACAATAGCGTCGCTATTGACGAGAAGAGCAGGATGCCAATGACATTCTTATACTGCAAAGTCGGGTAATTCGCAGCCGAGTTCCCATGTATGTGCATTTGTTCTGAGACCAGGCCGAGCTCGGCAACCGCTTTTTGGTTGGTTAGGATGGGGCGATAAGGACAGAGACTATGGCATACTGAGAGCAAAAATGAGGAAAAATGTGATCCCATAGGCCAGAGCCCTGACAGAGAACTTCATTCTTTGCCAAACAGGTTTCTCAGCTGAAAGACGATAGTAAGCGGGAGCACAAGGAAACAATATGGGGAAAACATACTCGGGGGTTCGTACACCATGATGACGACAGGACACAAACTCTCGGACTCTCGGACAGGGTGCAGCAAGAGAGTTCTTATAAAATACAGCCGTGGAAAAGTCGGAATAAAATGTTCATCCTACGCGTCGGGCTGCCGTCGCTTCGGAACATCACATCCAAACCCCGGTCTACTACCGCATAAACTTGAAGGTCAACATCATTCACCGCGGAGAGTCACACTTACCTCTCAGAATGGTTTCGGTAAGCTCGGGAGTTTCGTGATAATCATCTTACTTATGGTCCAACGCCTCGAGAAAGCAGTGGGCGCTGTGTGTTCTTCAGCTTATGTCCGTTGTGTTGAGCTGACTGCGCTCATCCCGGACGGCAAAGTATTGCTTGTACGCACCATTTTCGGGGAGTAGCCTTGCTATTCAATATTCATCAGTAGGGCAGTGCTGGCTGACTAATCAATATTACAATTCTGATCCACGATGGCATTATCAGGAGGGGGCGGGTCCGAATGTGGCATCGAGGTGGACCTGTCGTTTTCGGAAGACGAACCAGCCTGGGCCCCGCTATAGGTTCAGAATCAGTGACTTCTTCACAACGCCAGCGCGCTCAGATTCTTTATACGTGGCTCCATACATTGCGGGTTGCATTTCATCGCACAAGTCAATTCTGATGGAACAACCCCCGAATGTTCGGATCTTTTCCATGATATGTTACTATGACATGACTTGCCGTTTGTGGTGCCAAATTGGGGTCGTTATTTCATCATTGGCAGGTACATCACGGATATTCCATGGGTTTAGACGCGCTATCACGCATTATTACCATACTTCGCACGCCAACTTTTCACACCTTCAAGTGACTAGATTTAACGCAAAACATTTGCGAGCATCAACCAGGAACACATTTGAGCAACAGTCATCTGCGTTGCTAGGCGGCCAAAAACTGGCAGCGCTTCCGCGCTTTATCCAAGATGATCGAAATTCGCCATCTTATAGTTACCCGTGTAGCTAGAGTCTATTCGCCCAAAGGACAAGTTACGGAATCCTACCTTTCGCGCATCGACCAGGAAACCAAACGGCATCGCTTCCATATTATTGTGATCATCCGTACTTTTTGAAACAATTTTCAATACCGCGTATATATTGATATTGAGTAGGTCAGAAAATTAAAACCAATGAAAATATGTCTGCCCAAAATCAAAAATAAATCCACATAAGAAAATAGTGTTGAAAAGAATTCAGTCGAGAAAAGCTACTTCTGTCATCCGTCGAGTCTCCTCATCTTCAATGGCACTGGTTTCCATAAGTATACTTGCCCTATTATGCAGGGTTGGAGAGACGGGTTGCCTCAGTCTTGTTGCTGAAGCGTCCAAACTCCGTCTCCCACCGACTCGGGTCAGACTAGAAAACGGGTACGTTGGTGATGGGGGTAAATGCGAAGCGTCAAATGTATGGCCTCGTTTCGGTACTCCGAGACTAGACTTCGTGCGTGACAGCGCATTAGCGACTGATCGACGCATGTTCGTTAGAGAGGCAGAAACGGTTAGTCGCCTTGACGTATTCTGTCCAAATAGGCTCCGTTTCTTTCGACGGGTCTGGATATCCTGATACTCCTGAAATGGGTCCTGTTGTGCTTCCAGGTTTGGCGTACCATCTGTGATCGACATTTCAGGTAGGGGGCCTTCCTCGATAGGACTTTCCACTATCATGGGAATGTTCTTTACACCACTTGTCTTTATCCTCGGAGAATTCTCAGAGGTACCCAGCAAGGAGATCCCAGCTGAAAAGGAGGACGCATTTAAAGAGGGGGTGGTGAGAGATGTCAGTGACTCTGATACAGAAGGCTTTCGCCGATGTACGTCCTTGGTCCAAGGATTTGGATCTAGTTCCTCCGCCACAGGCGAAAGCAAGACAATAGGGGTAACCTGTTCGAGAGTAGTTTCATTGGGACCGTGGTTCGCGGTGGTATCAGTTGGTGAATACAGGATCGTAGGACTAGATGGTGCTAATCCAGTTTCATGGTGCGGAAGGGGCGCCCAGGTCGGTGAGAGCAGCCCGAGTGCGTCATCACCTTGTGGCGAGTTGTGTGATCTGCCCATGCTTCCCGGTATAACAGCATGACGTGAGTCCGAGAATTCGTCCTGCTGATCGGTTGGAGGGCATAGCGTATCCTGGCCATCTATATCCTGATGTATCCGAGACTCATTGGATGGCGGGTTGAATCGGTCCTGTTCCCCCCCATTAACTAGGCGGTTCTTCACTTCCCATTCTTTTTTGATTAAGTTTGCCGCAGTCACCGTCTCTACGCCAGTGGGGTTGTCGATATTTACGGCGGTATGTTGGACGACGGGCAGCAGCCTGTCGTGGTCCCGCTCTTGGCGGCTCAAGTCTTTGTTCTGTTTCAGGGGCGGGAGCAAGCCACGCTCGCGCAGAGCAGCGTCTCGCCTCTCTTTGGCGGGGGCAGCGCAGGGGAGAGGGGAAGTTGTGGAAGGTAATGGAGAGGTGGGTCGGATCTTTAATGAAAAGAAGTTGAGTAATGACCTAGATCTGGAGGGAGAGGAAGATCTGGAAATGAAATGAGATAGAGAGAGACGAGTAGCAAGAATCAAAAAGACTGACGGCGGTGAGGAAGGGAGAGTGGGGACAAGCATGTGGAGGGAAAAAGAGGAGGCGGGGTTATGAGTGCAGACGCCATGTTGGATCGTCAATCACCTTGATCCGTCTCTCCGTCATTGCGGCCCCGCTTCTCATGCCCTCTGAATTCGACATCCTCAAGGCCTCCCACAAGTTCGTCTTCCCTTCCTCCCCCTTTCTTCTCACACCCTCCCAGGTTCCTCCGTGACGATGACAAGGTCCCACCAACCGCATGGAACGACCAGCTGGCTGAAAAATACTACGCGAGTCTCTACAGGGAATTCGCCGTTTGTGACCTCAAGCATTTTAAATCTGGCAATGTGAGCCGATCGCCGAACTCACACTCTGCAGGGTGAGGTCTGATCTTCTCACCCTAGTTTGCACTTCGCTGGAGGTCCGAAGATGAGGTATTGTCTGGTGCGGGTGAGAGGACATGTGCGAACACCCGCTGCGAGCTCCACCATCCGGCTCCAACGGAGCAAGTTCAATTGACCACGCTCGAACTGCCTTTTGCCTACGAGGAGCACGGAGAGCAAAAGTCGGCGCTGGTTAAGGTCGTGCTCTGCAATCGATGTGTGCGGAAGCTCATGTGGAAGCGGAACAAGGAGAAGCAAGCCGGATGTGAACGTAGCGAGGACAGAAAGAGGAGAAGGCGCGGCGAGGGCAGGCGTTAAACCGCCGCAAACGCCATCGCGATGGCCCATCAGTTTAACAGCAGTTGCTGTAATTACTCCTTCACGAACGGCCACACCTCCTCTTCGCCGCCACTTGTGATTCCCATCACTTGATATTGTACCCCCATCCCTGTCCGATCTACTAATCGCTTCGCGCTCAGCCTAATGGCCGCTCTCCGATCCTCTGTTCCTGCAGAACGGGCAAGAGCCCCCGCGCGAACTGACAGCCCCATACGCTCCAAGAAGTCGGCTTGCGACAAGGGTCCATGCACGACAGCTTCATCCACTTAAGCTCACACGCAATGGCTCGGGGAAGTGCACCGTTACTCACCGAGGTCAGAGATGGCTTCTTTGATGTACGCAAAATCCACGTTGGCTGTCAGATCGCATTCACCTGGCCTATGGAAGACGTCCACGATCCTGTGATCTTTAAATGCCTGTCGTCGCAGCGAATCACCCAAATTCAACTCTTAGTCGGCTCTGCAACTCACTCTGAATGAATCGCCATGCACTTTGTCTCCCCCATAATCAATGACAAGTGCACACCCACCCGGCGAGGCACTGTCGCCATGTGAGGCTAATATTGCGCCAATTTTACGAGCAATTTTGAAAGACAACGGAGAGACTTCGATAGTAGAGCCCAGAGGCAAATTTTTAAAGCGGGGTGACGACGATGCCAGTAAAGTCGACGCCGCTGACGGTGTGGGAGACAACACTCGCCTCAGGCGAGCGGCGGATTGTGTGTCACTGTCAGAATGCCGTACAACGTCTTCAGATCCGATCATGACCTCATGCCATCCTGTTTCCTTTTTCTGATAGGGATGTTGAGAATCAAAACATAACTAGTGCCATGGCAAAACATACTTGAAGAACGTGGATAGGTAGCGCGTCAAAGAACTCGTGTGCGATGAGCATTGTGAACACGCCGGGAGAAGGTTGCAATTCTTCCAAAGTGTCGTGCCAGCTAATCTCGCACCCCAATTTCTCCACGTTGGACTGTAATTTTCGTTCTTGTAAAGTACGCATAGCACGGCTTGATTCTATGAGATGCAGATGCTTCAATGGGCTGCCTTGCGATGTCAGTTGGGACATCACCTGGAAGGCGTTAGTACGTGTTCACAAGCGCATAACTTGACATACGCGCAGAACATCATCGAGCAGCGTTCCCCGTCCAGGACCAAGTTCGATCAGGCGCAAGACAGGTGGCCGACCTGCGCTTGCCCATCGAGAGAGAAGCCATATGCCGACTAACTACGTCTAACAGTCTCCTTACCCTCAAAACTGCCAACAAGTCGCACGGAGACGCACCTCGCCAAAGACCTGGCTTATTTCCGGGCTAGTAATGAAATCCCCACGTGAGCCAAACACAGGATTCAGTGGGTTTGTGTAATATCCGTGCGTAGGATGAGTCAAACACAGCCGCATGTAAGTTGCAAGTTGCATCGGACCCGTCGCCTGTCAAGCAAGATGAGTTGGCTGTGACTCAAAGTGAAGAGGCAAGGACCACTTTGATGCTATCGAGAATAACTTTTTCTACTTTGGTGAACCGAGAGGCCGAAGTGGACATGAGGCGCTTGAATTGCATGCATCTGGTGAGTCGTACGTGATTCATCATCGGTACCTTCAAGCCAGCGCTACTCGTGATTTATAAGCCAGCCAATCGATACCGATTTCAAGCTACCAATGGCCACTCGTACGCCGCCTCCTCTCCCGCCCACCCCCCACTAACACTCAGCAGGTATCCAATTTGAAAACAGCAGCGACATTGGCGTTTTTTCAAAACTCACAAACAGCTACTGTCTTGTCGCCATCCAAGGCAGCACCAACTTTTACTCTGCTTTCGAGGCTGAGCTTGGCGATGTGATTCCCATCGTACATACCAGTATCGGCGGCATACGCATCGTTGGCAGACTCACAGCAGGTCTGCATCTCGCTTCCAATTCAACCTGCGTATCTTATCTTATCGCGCCGCCCAGGTAACCGCCACGGCCTGCTCGTGCCATCGACAACCACAGACCAGGAACTACAACATTTACGGAATTCCTTGCCAGATGTTATTGCTATACAACGAGTGGAGGAGCGTCTATCTGCCCTTGGAAATGTTATCGCCTGCAATGATTACGTCGCGCTCGTCCACCCCGACTTAGATCGCGAGACGGAAGAGATCATCGCCGACGTCCTCAAAGTCGAGGTATTCAGACAAACGATCGCAGATAACGTATTAGTAGGAAGTTATTGCGCAATCACGAACCAGGGTGGTATTGTCCATCCACGAACGAGCATACAGGACCAAGACGAGCTGAGCAGTCTTTTGCAAGTGCCTTTGGTGGTACGTTGTCCGATGCCTTGACGCACTTACCGTACTTATGACGCACGCTTCTAGGCGGGTACGGTAAACAGGGGATCCGACGTCATTGGGGCCGGTCTGGTGGTGAACGACTGGTGTGCGTTCACGGGGCGGGAAACAACCGCGACAGAGATCAGCGTGATAGAAGCGGCATTTAGTATGTATTGGCTTGTACGGTCCAGACTTGGGATACTGATACTTTATTGCAGAACTACAGGGCCAAAACTCGGCGGCTGTTGTTGGCCAGATGCGGGACTCTCTCATCGATAACTGGACATAACGTCTCGTGCCACTGTTTACAGCATAAGCTTCTGCATGATGTGTATCTAGAACACCACCCATGATTCCCCAGGCTTGGGGTATGGATTGCATCACCTCGTTTTTGATCTGATTCAGATCGTCAGTGAGGCTAGAGTTCTCATCAATGCTAAGTATTCAAGCCCAGTGCTCGCTTGCGTCCTGGATAACATCCAGCTAGAACTGGAAATTTAATGACGAACAGAATACAGCGATTGCGTAGGAGAACGAGTAAGACTACCTGAAAGTATGTTTGCCACAAATTTCATGTGAAGACTTGGCATTGGGCGAACATGTCAGAATACGGCATAGCAACCATGTTCGTCAAATATTAACTTGTCATCAACTAGAATTGTGAATAAGGTTCTGTCATCATGGCCAGCTGTCTCGCTCCAGTTCGGAATTCCGTCCGAAGAAGTCGCTGCAGCACAGATGATGCATGATTATGCGCTAAAAGGAAGGGTATTGTGTTCGGCGATGAAAGTAAGACGGCTGATTCGTGTTGCGAGAGTCTCAAGCTCGACCGTACGAAGAGCGTAAAGGCTATGTATGGCATGCTCAACGTCGATCGATCTGCAACTTCCCATTTCCCCTGGGATTGACTCGGCCCGTCTGTCATTAAGTACTAAGTATTAAAGCTTTAAAGGGCCACCAGGCACAAGTTCGCAGAGTCAGGGAGGGATGTCCAATGGGCAAGCAAAAAAGGTAAAAACTATCAGCAAGTCAACAGTCAATGGCTTATCAAGATAGCAGCGGTTTATCTACACTGGAAGTTAGCTGATGATTGGCGACAGTCTGTCGAGTGTCAGTAGCGGCCGCGATGGGTTCGATCTGCGTGTATTATGAACCAGCAGGTAAGGTTTCAGATACTCTGGCCCGTGTAAGATTGGTAAAGAGCCCGAAATAAACTTCATCCACACGTAAAGCCCGCATTCTCGTTGCCAAGTTGTCAAACGAGCTTTTCCAAATCCTCGGCCTGGCGCAGGGGAAAAGATATCGATATCTCATGTTGAGATGTGGGAAAGTTATGATTTAGGTAAGAAGGGATGAGATTGATGGCAGTCAAGACCTTGGTCAGTTGCAGGCCAGTGGCATTGGTACGTCTGATGAAAGAAGCTCATTCATCCCCGTCCATCAGGTCCCGGATAACCTTAATATTGGTTATGGACTAGATGTATAACTGGGCGTCCGGCGAAGCAGGGAGCAAAGGACGACTTGAAGCCTACACGTGTATCTGGGCCATGTCAGCCTCATGGTGGCCTGGTTTCTGAACTCGAATCAGCCCTTCCTCCTCATCTTAAACAATCGGTTGGACACGCTCATTGCGCGTGAAGCTTTCCATAAGAACCCCACCTTTTTTCTGCTCGCTCCTCTACCGTCGCCTGTGGGCTTGCCCTGTCCAATGACTTCATTATCCCTGCCTTCAATGTCCCAAACAGAGCTCAGGATCAAACGAAAGCCACCGCCTTTCCTTGACCTTTCCCCGGCCGAACGGTATCCAGCCCCAGATCCAAATGACCCTTTCGCGCCTCTATGGGTCCTCCGCAGTAGAACTTCGAGTGCACACCTCATGCAGCGGCAATCTATATACAACCTGTCTCTGGACAGGCGCAGACAATCCGCATTTAGCCTGCAGTACGCATCGCCGAACAAATCCGACGATGATATGCGCGCCGTCATGAGTGATGGTGAACATTCCTATACTACGCGACACAGTCTGAGGCAAAGTCAAACACGCCAACGTTCTCATTCTTTGGCAATGTTGACAAACGGTGGGCCCCAGGCGTACGAATTCCCCTCCATCCATCTCGGGCATGGCCAGCGGCCATGGACTGGACTGGGCGAAAGAAGCTATAGCAGTACTGACGTTGAACGTCGACACCGATCCCGGGCGCTGCATATAGCTTCTGATGCTACCCCTGCGCAGAAAAAGCTCAGTTACTTTCTCAAGTCCAAGAAGCTTCCTCGGGTTCATAAAGCATCCATATCAGGCCCCGTTCTAACTTCGAAACCTCCTGTTATGAACGCATTCAGCCTTACGTTGCAGACTTCTGTCGCCGATCCGCCGCACGCTATCGTTTCCTCACCCCTAGCACAGGTTGCACCTCGGCGCCGTCCTAGTACAGCGCCATCGGTCCGGGTCGCACCGCCTCAGTCACAAACGGTCCAATTGCCCATAACAGAGTTGATCTCTCGAAAGGACAGCGCTGTCATGTCGCCGCCCACCAGCTCAGTATCTCATTCTGCTTTCATACAGATTTCCTACCCCACACCTTCAGATATTTATCCTCAACCTATCTATGAAAATGCATACACCAGTCCACGACCAGCGCCTCGGCCGCCTCAGGACTCTGCTACCCCCTTGGCTTTAAACAATCCAAGAAAGACATCTTCCCGCCCAACATCGAAAACCAACAAGTCTAAGCCTCTGCCAGTAGTACCACCAGCTGTGCAGTCTGAATGGGGCTTACCATCACACGAACAGCTGTCTCGCGCAGCCTCCCTTCTCGTCATCGCAGAGTCTGGTGTGCGGGTAACCTTTGGCTCACTATTCGAGAAGCAGCGCACTATTGTCATTTTTATTCGTCATTTCTGGTGCCCTCTGTGTCAAGACTACATGTCATCTGTCCGATCCTTCGTCCGTCCCGACGTGTTGCGCTCACCTGCTACCCTCGGGGCGGGCGGGTCGCCAGCAAAACTCGTCGTAATCAGCAATGGTTCGCATGCCATGATCTCCAAGTACCGGCAGATATTCCGCATGCCTTTTGACATGTACACGGATCCGACCCTTGCCGTGTACACAGCTCTGGGCATGGGTAGAGGCAAAGATGTGGACTACCCGGTTGAAGTCTCGCCCTTGTCTGAAGTCTCGCCCAAAAAATCGCCTGGAATGGACAGACAGAAGAAGGAAGACATGATTCGGAACGGCGGATACGTCAAACATTGCACGATGGGTGGAATCGTGATGGTCGTCATGAGGGCAATCAAAGTCGGAATGCCTGTCTGGGAGAAAGGTGGAGATATCGCTCAACTGGGAGGAGAATTTGTTTTTGGACCTGGGTATGTTGTTTCTGTTGTATCAGATCATATAAGGGCATCAATGACGTCTCGATCTGTGTAGTTTGACGTGTTCATTTGCTCATCGTATGCAATCCCCCAAAGGCCACGCTCCTATTCAGGACGTGGTAAAAGCGGCACTAGAGGTGGCTTCCAGAACATCGGCAGCAGAGAAAAGGAAGCCGTTGCCTGCTGTTGACGTTCACGATAGGCCAGCATCACCTGTGGAAAGCACAGGGATCGAGGATAGCATGTGCTCTTACGAAATAGTATCCAATGAGATTCATGCAGAGTTGCAGGAAGACCGGAATATCCGCATATCGGAAGCTGAGGGGAGTGCGCGAGAAGAGAGGACGGCGCAAGAGCCTCAATACTCAGAGAAGAGCTGTTGGGAGGATAGTGTACTTACACTTGACCGTGATAACGGCCACGAGGCAAACTCTGACGTTGCGTCCGTCGCCGGAACATGCTCTGATCAGGAGCGAAGCGACGGAAGTACGGTCCAACATTCGACGGAGTCGGAGAATACCTTGAATGAACCGATAGAAGAAGCCAGTGGCCAAGTTTATGCTAAATCACCTGAGCGGCTGCAGAGCGCACAGCTGGAACTGGAGAATTAATGTTTCCTCTATGCTGGATCTTAACTATTGCTGCCAGGTGCATTCTTATTGATATTTTCGCAAAAAAAAGAATGGATTTCTTTCTTGTTCTATTAGGTGTTGTATCACGTTTGGTCGCAGGTTAATAATGGATTGGTATATGTAGTCAATGTTGTATTGAAATGCTCAACTGACATATGTGTGCGGTATCTGACTACAATCTACACTATGGACGGATCTGAAAATTTTCACCCTCAAGTTTGAGGCGTAGGTTCGCAGTTACCGTATGCAGGTGGCGTGACCGTTGGTTCCATCATTAACTTTGAGGAAGTTAGCCTGATAATACTTGGGAAAGCATAAAAAACGTACTCCTATCGTCTGAATAGTTGTATACACGCATGCCAGTAGTCCAAATATGATCATGATAATGTCCGCGATCTTCATTCTTCTGGTTTTGGCGCAGGCCTTGTAGTGTAGCATAGCCGGGTAGACGTAGCACAGTGGTACACTGACAAGGCATGAGTATCAAAGGTTGGAAATTCTCGAAGAGACTAACCAAGCAAAGCATCCTATCAACGACACAAACTTGTCCAAATCCTCGGCTCCGGCGGAACTGATAAAGCTGCATACCATGACCATGCCGAATCTGAAGATATTCTTGAGCCATTTGACACGGAAATCGCCTTTGCCGCTACGTGTGAAAAACCCATTTTCTAGAATCCGCACAGCTGGGAAAAGTTGAAGAGGCACAGACAGCAGTATGGCCATGGAATAAAGGAATTGAACCTGCGTTGCGGATTATGATTGACAATGGTGGGAACACTCAAAAGCACATACCGACTGAACCATCTGGCTCCGCCCGTCAAGATTGACAAGTATAACTGTCTGAACGTCTTTTCCAAAAGCGAGATATCCGAGGGCTCCCGCGCCGCCAAAAAGAACTGTCACGGAATTTAGAGGGCGAAATAGGGGAGATAAGAAGGATCCTACTGAGCAAGAATGCCATAACTCCGGTCAACACTGCCGGGAACTTCTGCGGCTCTCGCATGGCATTGCTGATAGGAATGATCTAGTTCTGCGTCAGTTCGTATTCAGAAGACTGTTGAAAAACGCACGAGACCAATTCCTTCGAAAGAGAATACCGCCGTCCTAAGTGGATCGATTTAGATTACTATATACACTGCCATGTAAATTCACCGACCCAATAAAAAGCGAAAACTCCTTTGGATTGAACATCTCGACCTTCGCGATGCCTCTTTCCATGATGATCTTGAATTCGCTCCCAAAGATATAAACCAACCCAGCCAGGATGAAAACGTCAGCGACAAGCGCAGTTGTGCTCAACTTTGCGATGTCGCGCACAAGTGCGAGAGGAGAAACACGATTAGTTGTACGAAGATTAGATATTGCACAGAAATCAACTGCATACAATTGGTAATGCCCATAACAAATGACTATATTATAGTGGTCAGTGATGCTTGAAGGCAAAGAAGATATGACATACACGAAGGTTCTGGGCCACGAAAATCGTGTACGCAGAAACAAATCCCATTTGTGACATCACTATAGATCCTAGAATCAAGTAACGCATCCAACTGCCGTATAATGCGCCGCCAATATCTTTCACATCGTTAGTTGGTAAAATGAACACAAAATGAGGGCATGTACCTCCAAAACTTCCTGGGACGACATTCTTGGCTTTCACCAATAACAAGAATGAATAAAGGGAAATAATGGCAATGGCGATGAAGGTCAGGATGGAAAAGAGTAATCCTCCGTTGTAGAATCTAACGGTATTTTTGAGAACAAGCATATATGGATATTGCGGTTACGCACGCTCTTCCTAGGAATAAAACGCCAGTGCCGACAAAAGACTTCAATAGCTGGCACGTATGCTTGAGCAAGTACTAACACTTGAAAAACAAAGGTTCCTTACCATAAGAACAGCTTGTGTGACCGTTGCATTACCTTGGCGGGCGACGGAATTTCTTCGACGCCGTCGGGACTGAGAGGAACGGAATCCACTCTCATTTTGTATTAAAGGTGTGCGCTCACTGCCTTCCGCCGAGGTAGCCGCGACGGCACGTTCTTCATCCTCATCCTCAGGTTTGGATTCATCAAGTTCCTCATCCTCGAGATCTTCCCCAGCCTAAAGGTCAGGTTGGAACATACACAAAAACATGATTCGTGTCAAGGCGTACAAAGTGACCAAACAAATACAGGAAATCAATGAAATTGTTGAGAATGCGAGGCTCTTCTTCTCCTAACTCATTGGCGCGAAGTAACACATAATTCCGCCTGAAGCCACCTGGTTCATGTATATGTTCAAACGCAGGATGTGGAGGTTGAGGTAGACCGGCGAACGATGCTGCACGCGTCCTTGCTGCTTGTCTAGTCTGGTCCGCGTGCCACTTATAGATGTCATGGCTGGCAGCAACAGAATTTAGCAAGATCACATCGCGGAATCGAAACTCACGTTATATCTGCACCTGGTGCATGGTAAGGTATCGGGAAAGGCTCCGCGGCAGCGGGTGTCCTGGACTGAGAGTCAGGGTCGCGCTCCTGCTGACCATCCAACTCGGATCCTGAGGAAGATTTTGCGTCACCTGGACCAAATCGATCTTCATTTAGTGCCAAATGTCTCCGAAGAACTTTAATTTTTTCATCTTCCGGAAGGTCGTCCAGCTCAGTAGGTGTTTGTGTTCCACTTGGTCGACCTGCCGTTATGCCGCCCACTGTTGAAGGGCCAGCGCGCTGTGGCGTTTCTGAGACAGCCAAGGAGATGGCTGGAGAACCTGTGCGCGGGGGTATACTATGCGTCCTTGGTGGAATGTTGGGGGGCGGAGGAGTTCCAGCATAAATTACACGACGTGAACGAAAGTCGGGGGTGCCGATGGCGGAGGAGTTGGCGAAGGATGCGGATACACTCTCTACTGCCTCCTGTCGCACACGATGGGCCTGTCGAATGCTAAGTGGCTTTGAAGGTGAGGACATGGCGGACACAGGAACATAAACGGTCAATGAAGTTGGCGTAGCACAGTATAAATAACGGCCGGGGACACCGGCGATCGGACGGCATACGCCGCAAGGATGCTAACTACTTACGTAAGTACCTCCTCGGCCCAGCGGAGAACGGTCTCTGCCAGTTCACGTATCTTCCGCTGCCGATCCATGCCATTATCCTGAAAACTATCCCGCTTTTTAGCTTTCCTCTCCCGGCCAAGTATCCATGCCTGTTCTATTGCGTCCGCCCAATCACCGCCTTCATAGCATGTTCTAGATAGTTCCATACCAACCCCTTCTTTTTCAAGCAATAGACGTAGTCCGTGTTCCTCTATAAACAAAGGACGTGATACTGTTTCGTCATTTAACAGCGCTATCGCGGCCTGGACACATAAAAACTAACCGTAGACGAATGCAGTGCACGCGTCAACACACTCCGAGACCGTCCCGTAGCCCTGTCAAGGCCATTAATTACAGTAACATCGTTCCGGGGTTCCAAACACTAACCAGTTTCCCAAGAAGTACATCTCCGACTGCTGTAAGATCCGGCATGTAAATATCTTTTGGAGCTACAAAAAAATGTTCCGGTAGGTCTAGTTCCTGTTCATCTAACTGACGGTTCCATTGTTCTTTGGAAACGCCACATATAACAGCAATCCAAGATGAATCGGGCAGCAAACGTGGTCCGTCATTCTCTTCGTCCGCAGTGCATGGCATGTCTAAATAGGATAGTAAACCCGTGTCATTAAGCGCGCAAGGTATTCGTGCACTTGCTTGTGCCAGAGGTGTGGGTGGTGTGATTCTGAGAGTTGGTGGGGCTCCGGGTATCCAGATATGTGAAGGTGTCGCCAACCAGTGCAAGCGAGAATTGACTTCGCCGAGTTTAGGACTGACTGACAGTTTGGATTCTTCTGAAGCCGATGGCGGTCAATTGCGTTTTGATCGTTCCCATGATGCTCTGGGGTGTAGCTGGAAGAAGATTCGGCCTTGTTTTCTTGTCTATGGGGTGACCCACTACTCTGTTTCGGCGTTGAAGACTGACTTGGGCTTCTACTTCCTGACCTGCTTGGGCCTCGAAAAAATTGTCCCCCAAAAGATACGATTAGAACTTTAGAGTCGTGTAGGCGGTCTGGAACACCTATAGAAGCGAGCAACTGCGAGCGGCCCTCGACGGTATAGACACCAGAGGTGCTGGGAGGTCGTACAAGGAGAGGCGCAGATATGATAGAACGTGCAAGAGCTCTATGATGAGAATTAAGATGTGTTGGGTAAGTTATCGAGGGATGAAGGGTATATGTTTCAACAGGTTGCAATAAGTGATCCGCAATTTCTGGCAAAAATCTATTACTTGCAGTGTCGACCCACCCACTTGAAGGGAGAGCTGGGAAAGTCGCAAATGAGGGTATAGGTATGTGTCCTGGTAATCGAATTAGAAGATCTGCACAACGATAGCCGGCGTGAATTTGTTCCACGAGGGGTCGCAAAA
Source organism: Amanita subjunquillea (assembly GCA_020011035.1). Taxonomy (NCBI): domain Eukaryota; kingdom Fungi; phylum Basidiomycota; class Agaricomycetes; order Agaricales; family Amanitaceae; genus Amanita; species Amanita subjunquillea. Next base: position 528,912 of record JAEBUT010000011.1, on the reverse strand, counting down.
TGGAATGAGAGACGGGAATGTCGATCGAATTACCCGCTACCCCCGTCTTTTGGAATAACTCATCTTCGAGGCACGGTTGGCTATCGAGAAGAGGTGTCGACAGGTAGCTATAAACCGAGTCGAATGTAAAATTAGTTACTAATATAGAACGTATTCCGGCGAGTTTAGCCGCCTGACTGTAGTGGCATGGTCAGAGTAATTTGCTGCGCAATCAACTGCACCCACCAGCCAAGGAATGCGGCATCGCTCAACACTGCGTTTGCGTGAATATCAAGGAGCCATTGCCTTTCTGCCGCCAATAGTACATCCTTCTTCTTCAAGAAGTTCTGCAATATTTGCACACTCTTCCCGCGGTCCACACAGTACCTAGGAACGTGGTCAGGGAAATTTGATGGTTAGTCAATAAATGCCGCACGCCAAGGGTTGTACAATGACGGGATCAATTTCTGCATGACGATATCGTGCACCACATGCTATGCTTTGAGCAAAAATATGTCGAGGTGCGGATGAAATGATATATAGAGTGATGGGCCGCTCAACGTCCGCCAACTTCAGGAGGTGGCAAGCAAATGCGGAAACACGCGTAGCATGCCCATAACCTATGACAAGTGAGCATGAGCGCACAATCTAATAAGAAAGAGACATGCCATGACCAGAACAGTAGTATGCGATGCGCACCGGGGCCATGGTAACTACCAAGGCGCGTTAGATTACTAGATAAGCGCTTACGTAACCAACTTTCATACTTGCACCTGACGCGGAAACCCCAATATGGGGTTAGGGCAAACTTGATGACCTCGCTTCGTTTCAAAGTTCCGAGAGTTTCCTTTCGTCCTGACCATGTCCTTTCCAACTCTAGAAATCGAAGGCGGTCATAACAGAAGCATTTCTGCTCCCGCTATGCAGCCATCCATCAGCATCAACAAGCCTTCACCTATTGACCGTGCTGCGTCTAGCCCAGCGCTGCAGAACGAAAATTCGCCCAGCCGAGATACCCCAACATCACTGGATCTTATCAGCTACCTGCAACGCTCGGAATCATCGGTGGTCAAGACTCGGACGGGGAGCGTGCTCTCCAGAGGCTTCATACTCAAGACGGACCATTACCCGTCAGGCGAGTTACCACGGTTAGCGGCTCTCCGCCTAATCCTTACCCCATCAATGCATCAGGGCGAGCAATGGATCTGGATCTCACCCTCCATGGAGCTCCCAATTTTAGAGCTCCCCGTGTGGGCGGCCTTAATATATTTGGAGCTGCCCAACCTCGCACACAGGGACTTCGTGCCATTCTATCTGTTCTTCGTTGCAGGCCCGATATCCTTAACCCAACGCACGTAGTTTGGTTCTCAACGCGTGAGGAGCCAATAGGTACGTGATCTATTTTTAACTGTTACATGATCTTCTGTAGATCTTATTATTACATTGACTAGTTTATATATCTGGTCGTCCTTTCGTTCTGCGTGACGCGAACGAGCCTAGACGCACGCTTGCCATATCTGATCGCGCAGAAAATCTTGAAGCCATTGAACTTCGGTTGAAGAATGATATATTACTGGAAGCTGCTGGGTATACTTCTTCACAGGACTCAAGAGTGTTTCATCTAACTTTTACACGCATTTCTAGGTATGGTGGAGTGGTATTGACTCACAATGAAGTCGGTGTGTGAAAATTTACCATTATCGTTATTTGCTCATTGCGAGTCTTCAATTCACAGTTTCCGAGGGCGTAGACGGAGAGGGTGCAATATTACCGACATGGACTTACGTTGACGACAATAACGTGAAAACTTCAAGGGAACTTTGGGGATGCATGAAGGATGAAGGATGGAATGTTGATGTTGGTCCTGATTTTTTCCTGTCAGCTCCGTTTTACTAACAGGTCGATAGTACTACCGGTGCGACTTCATTGCCGCAACATATTATCAATTTCTCTTATTCTTGCAGTATTCCAATTTCGCCAGATCGACCTATAGAGGTGCGTGTAAGCCACTGGGATTCCCATTTCGCTGACTAGCAGTAATCCAGAACAACTACCTGGACGCATATGTTCGCGTTATTCGAAATCTTGATCCCCTTCGAACAGCACTAGTCTTTACATGCGGTATGGGAGCCGTACGAACGACTTTTGCCATGGTTGCGTCGTCTATTGTCAGACGAAAACAGCTAATCGAGCGCGGACTTCCTGACCCGTATGCTCCCAAGGCACACATCAGTGGATCAAAGGTGGCAAGGCAAAATTATTCCGGTTCGACTACAGTAAGCAGCTTCACTATTCTATTTTTGTCCCGAACATAACGTGAACCCTCAATAGCCAATAAGTCACGTACGTGTTGATCTGTAGTTTGAATTCGAAATCTGGTGAACTATCACCACAGCATTCCGAGGCACGAATCCTCCAATCATTTGAACAGGCAATCAATCAACAGGAGTTAAGTAGATCCCTTCTGAGACTGACGTATCTTTTGCAACAATGTGAGCTTGTTTGTCACGGACAGAACGATCCTCGACTTTTCATCAGGTCTGCAGAGTAAGAATACGCAATCCGCAATTGAACTCTTGATGTCGCATCCAGTGCTGTTGGAAAACCTTCGCAAAGCTCATCTGGGGAACTATGGTGTGATTCTTAGCTTGTTAGGTTGTTTAGATCGTGGCCTTCAGGCGAAGCGGCTTGCGGACAGAGTTATTGATACCAGTATGTCCCTCCCATGACCGACGTAGATGCCTTTGAACATCTTCCAGCTGACCAGGTCACTAATTTACGGGAAGATATTCTTATTAATCGCCTCAAATACGCTTTAGCAACCATGGAGGAAGATCAGGGTAATAAATTCATACAAAAAGCACGCAAAGCTTTGGAGAAATAGTGCGTCCAACATCTTTGCTAGTAGACTTTAGCTCATGCTATTCCAGTTTTTTTATCATCGCATTCGCGAGTTATGTCGATGCATCGGACATCAGCTTCAGGCAAACATTTTCAGACTGGCTGAAGGTGAGATCATTGTCAGTTTCTGGGTTCGCTAAGTGATATGCAGTACAGACAAGAACTGAGATATGGAGGCAAGCGCTTTTATACTCGATAGTTTGTGCTGCCTGACTTCAGGTCCAGTCAAGTGATATTCTTACGCAAAGGCGGTGAATATAAACTGAATGTCTTCGCACCTGTAACCGACCTGTCATCACTATCTAAATCTAGCACCGAAGAAAGAGCTATCGTACCTGGCAGAAAGAATGACCTTGCTATCAACGGTGGACAAGTTTTGGGTGATGAGTATTCTGACCATGTAGTGCGGGTATGTCATTTACTTTCCTACACCTCGACAATGGTTGACATAGTGTTGCAGAATCGTAGTGGAATCATTCTGCGTGAAAGGTATGTGTTCCTCTCTAAGAGATTTAGTTGTCTGACAGCGCGATAGTACTCTTCTCAAATCGGACCAATGGTTGCGAGAATCGCACTATGTTGCGGATGGGCTACGTGGCGCAATTAATTTCCGACGGGTACCCAATACGAATATTTACGCCCTTGGCCAACCAACCATAGAAGCCATTGATGAAGTCGTGCGACGCATCAAAGCCTCACACCCTTCTTCACAACAAATTACATGGGTAACTCTCAGGGAAGAGCCCATAGTCTATGTCAATGGTGCTCCGCACTGTCTTAGACGAGAAACATTCTCCTTGCGAAACATGAAAGGTAACGATTCGTAAATTGATACATAATTAATGAACCGAAGAGAAACAAAACAGATTACGGTGGAATATCGGCTTCGAGATTAGAAGTACTGGAGGAAAGGTTGCGGGATGATGTAATTTCTGAACTGAATAACTTCGGTGGCAGGTAAGGCAGGTCGTACTGTATTAATGGTTATATTCACGTTCTTAATAGGCTGCTCCTGCACACAGAGACTCCCGACGGAGCAGTCGTGCCCGTGTGGGAAGAGGTACAAACTGGGGATGTCATGGTTCTGAAGGATATCATGGCTTCTCGTCAGTATGAAGACGGGGTACAACTCCAATATGCCCGCATTCCTATGACCGCCGAAAGACCGCCGGATTTCTCGGATCTTAATGAGTTGATTGGAGTTTCCCTCCGAGTCTCTAGAGACACCCCCATCGTTCTCAACTGCCAGCTTGGGCGCGGCAGAAGTACACTAGCATCTGTGAGCACAACGCCGCTGAACGTTGATATGGCGGCGTCTGATTATTTGGGTAGATTATCCTTGTTTTGCTTAGGAGATGGCTCGAGAATTGGGACCCAGCGACAGTGCCAGCGTCCCCCCAAACATACAGACATCAGACTCTGCCAACGATGCCCAGCTCCGTTTTGGATATCTCATTGATGACGAAACACCGGCACTCCTACCAAGTCATTAATAGTAAGCAGTTACACTATTCACCCTTCATCATAGTTCACTTTTGCAGACCTACTTCGTGTCGTTAAGAAGGGTTCCCGGGCGAAAAGGATTGTGGACGATGCAATCGATCTGTGTGCAGCAGTATTTAATCTAAGGGATTCCATAGAAGAAGCTCGTGTACGAGCAGAGGAAGCTACAGACTGCAGCCAACAGAAAACATATGCTCAACGAGGTTCGTCTTGAAGAACGATGTATTGTTTTGTCTTAAACTATGGATGAAAGGCCTTCAGGCTCTTCGACGATATTTCGAACTCATCGTCTTCCAGTCATATCTCCAGTCCACTGAGCCAGATACAGTCAGGGACTTCCAAAACATTGAAGCATATGTAGATAACCTTCCCGGTAATGTTCCTTTGAACGTCAGCGTCCTTTCTGACCCGTTCTCTTAGTAATTAAGACATTTCAGAAAGAGCTCACGGCAGACGGCCTTAATGCACTGAAACCTCTGGAGCGTGTTGACCCGAAGGAAGATATGGCCGATCCCGACGAAGTTACGGCCATAGTAACTAATCGTACGGGATCAATCCTATCAGCATCTACAATCATTAAAAGCGATTTCTTCTCAAATTTGCAGAAAATGACTTTAACTGAGTAGGTTCACTGTTATTATATTTAACTGTTCGTTGACCAATTGCGATGCTTGCAGGCGCATCGACGGATCACCGAATTTCCGCCGGGTTCATCTCACACTAAAACCTATGTACTCTGCTTGTCTCAAAGGGACGGATTTTGTGGTGGATGAGACATTTGGAGCGAAGATGGTTTGCGGGAGGTGAGAAGTTTTTCATAAATTTTCAAAAAAGTATTGAATTTTGGAACACAGTGGAATGCCAACAGTGGACGGCTTGAAGCGAGCGTTAGAAAGAGTGGACGCTGGACCGGGTGGTTCTAACATGGTATTTTGGACTTCCTTGCGCGAGGTAAGTGTACCAGCACTTAACGAGAGTATCTATTTTATCTTGGTTAGGAACCAGTGATCTATGTCGCTGGCAGGCCACACGTGCTTCGCAGAGTCGATAAACCGCTAGAGAATGTTGAGTTTGTGCCTTTCAGCCTCTTCATGGATACAAATTGAGTTATTTCAAGAGCAACCGGAGTTACGACAGAGATAGTCGAAACGATAGAGAACAGCTTCAAGAGGGATGTTGTTTACGAGGTCAAACATGGGAATGGTCGCATCCTGCTGCACGATGAAGTTGAAGAAAGACCTGGCGTTTATTCCATCATACCTATTTGGGAGAGCGTGATGGAGGACGACATCATGACACCACGAGATGCATTCGATCTAGTACAAAAGGAAGGTTACCGAGTGAGTGACATGAGGCATGCATATTTTATCCTTCTGAAGCTCGTTAGATCGACTATGGTCGCGTAGCCATTGTAAGCCATAGTAAACGATTCAATGGGACCACGTGACATCCTTATCAGACAGATGAGCAAGCGCCGCTTCCTGGAGCGCTTTCGCAATTGCTCGAGAGGATCAGGACTGGCTTATCGCAGGCAGGCGACTTCATTTTTAATTGCCAGATGGGCCGCGGACGAACCACTACCGGAATGGTAACAGCGTGTCTCATCTCTTCAACAGTGAATTGGAAAGCGCAAGAATCGAAAAGGGTAGCGGAGGAACCGTCGCTTCAATTTTATGATACTATGGATGGACCCTCGGAGGAAGAAGCCTACCAGCAAGGTATTTCGTTTGCAAAGTATTTGGTGTCGATTGTTTACGCTTCTGAACCCTTTACAGGAGAATACAAAACCATACTTCAGCTCGTTGGCGTGCTTTCTCATGGGAAGATTGCGAAGCGGTTGACTGACAGGGCAATTGACCTGATGCAGGATGTGCAAAACCTGCGAAAGGCGATATATGAGTAAGGTAGATTGTGCTTCTGATTCCTACGTGTACTAATGGTGTGCAGTTACAAGCTAAAGGTTCAAGCTCTAGAGAAAGGAAGTGCAAAGGAAAGGAAACTACATGCCATAACCGTCAATTACCTGTAAGATGGACTCGTCTAATGAAGGTCGTGGCTGATAGAGATATAGGTATCGCTACGGTGCTCTCATCGCATTTGCGAACTACCTCATCGAGATGGGGGAAAGCCAGGGGCCAGATGTGACATTCCCAGAGTGGCTTCGCGAGCACCGCGAGATCACAAAGTTACTCGAAAGGAGGTCTCTTGATTGATTGCCATGTCCATTCTGATACCTGTCGCTGTGCCATACCCGTAGATAGCAAGGAAAAAGGCAATGTAAACGGTATTGATTATAAATAGTAAATTGTCAAAAAGGTCCACATGTCGGAAGCATGAAAACTCAAAAGATTGCTCTCACCAAACCACCACCAATCGCCGCGCCTGTGAATGAATGACGTGTCAATGAGCCTAATAAGTCGTTCACAGACGAGAAACCCACCAGCACCAAAACCAGCACCACTGGCGGCAGAATTAGCCATCTGCAAAAAATGCCGATCAGCTGGTATCATAATGTTCCGTGTATAACGCACATTATTCTTTAAACCTGAGTATTTCGACTTTTTCTGCGAGTCGTCCTTTTCTTGCAGGCCCACAGAGTTGACGCCCTGGCCCGGCGGTGGAGGGTTGTCCATGCCGTGATAAGCGGCACCAAACGGCCGATAAGGTGTTTTCCCATTCGTGGGAGCTGGAGTGGTGGTAGTGACCTTCTCGACGTAGTTGGAAGGGAACAACCCTGCTTCCCCTTCACTTTACCAGTCCACCAGTCTGCGTTTGTTTCCTCGACGATCTCGATCGTGTCCCCAGGTGCGAACGATAAATCGTTTGGCTCCTTTGAGAGGTCGTGAGAACGAGTTTGAAGAGCTTTAGACGGATGGCAGTGGGAGCACTGACTGAATTATTCTCATTATAGCCCCAGATTGCTCGAGCTTGGACTGCTTGAGGAGTTGGAGGAACTGCGGGACGCCGCACGGGTGCGGGCGCCGTCGGTGTCGAGTTGTCTGGTAGCTTAGCCAAGAACAGGTTAGCGTCGATACGGGAGATGTAGTCTTGCGAAACGAGGAAGTCAACATCACTCTGGACTCGAGAGACGATGTGGGCAAGCATTGCAGCTTGGGGAGTCTGTCCTGTCATGATGGTTGAGGGAATGAACAGCCCCGATCACCTGGCAACGGCATCATGAAAGGAAGCCCGTCACGCAGACGCTTTGTAAGATGCGTGTGATCGGATAAGCGTTTGGGCTAATCTGAATCTCCATGGAGTGCGCAGACATCGCATCGTATCTGTCCCCACCGGAAGGCCTGTCCTCAGTTTCACGGCTGTCCTATGACCTGACAAAACGATTCACTCGTGCGCAGGTCCGTCGTCGGGCCCAGGCCCAAGATCTGCACAGATATGTCATCATCATTACGACACGTGCCCCACATTTATATAAATAGCACTGTGCTATATAAGTCGTCCCCCTCGTCTCCTTTCCCCCATCTAACCACCGTCCCTCACTGTTCATTCCAAATGTCTTCCAACAACAATATCCAGTCTTCACCTAAGGTTCAGCATTCTGACCCCATCCCCATCGTTTCGCGTCTCGGTCGCGGACGCTCCGTATCACTCTCCTCGTCGGGCTCAAGCTCAGCTTTTGACATTCAAACCCCCGTGTCTTCATCTTCCAACTCTCAGCATGTTTCTGTCCCTTCTCCGACCGGTTCTCCCATCCTTTCGTATTTTCTGGGCCAGTCACCTACTAAAGTGGCTACGAATGCTACTTTTCCATTCAAGCGCTGTTTTGCCCCTCCCACGGTACTAGAAGGTGTGTTTATGCGTCATCATCACCCTTTACAATGGCTCACACATCCCAAGACGAGGAAATTGAGAAAAGCCTGCCTGTTGCTGCACATATGCGACGGACTAGTCTCAACGTGTCTGGTCGGTTTGGCCAGCCTCAGGCCAGCGGACCCATTCCCGACTCTCAGATGGACAGGGCGACCGGTTTTCTTCGTAGACTTTCATTGGGCGGTTCCACATTCAACAAGGTATGCATACTGTGATGTAGAAGGTCTGGTCTGACGTGCTGTGCCTGACACAGTTTGATAATATTTCGCCCACCTCACCAGCAGGTCCACCAAGCCCGCCCCCTAACACAGGGATTAGTCCAACAATTAAAAGTCCTCCCACTACCCCCTCAACGAGGCTCAAGCGATCCTCCACGGTTGGGGAGAATGGTCGGACGCGGCGAGCACCATCTCCCATGGGAGAACGTATTCTAAAAGGTCATTTCGATGGCTTCAATTGATGTCAATGTGCGACCTTTCCGCCATCTGTTCATTGTGTCGCCATGCAATTGATACCCTTGGGGATCCAATCTGGTTAATTGTTGCCGCTATCCATGAAAAAGTAATGTCGACTTATGATGCTTGCGAATCTTGCGATATCCCCCCTGCGATTATATGCTTGCCGACGTTACTCTTATCTGTAAACTAAAATGAATGAGTCATAGGCACGTATTTGTATTGGAAATTGGAATGGCATTGTGCAGCTGGTTCCTTGTAGTTTAGTATGTTCATTATGAAGCTACATGAAAATTCTCTCTCAATTGTATGTTATTCAAATATTCATCTAAGTTATTGTTACGCAACAGGCATAGGGCGCTTGGAGAAGACGATTTTACGCTTCACCAGTGCCGTGATACACCATTCACGCCTATTCATCGGCGTCCTAGCATCGCCCTCGCTTTGAGCTGACTCACAGTTTTCGGCTTCAGAGCGAATGAGAATTGCAAGGGGTTTTGCCAATGGTACGACCTTGCCCTCCAGTAGATGGTGCCCAATTGTCAGGGTAGGTTTGGACTTGGGGAATGATATTAATTCATGCAATGGCTTGGTGCTACTGAAGATACCACACCCCTGCATCATCGATCTTGAGCTTTCCAACAACTTGGCCATTCTGATCTTCTCCATCACTGCATTCGACGTGGAGCGAGCCTTGCAGCTCGATGAGGATGTATTCGTCATGGGATATTTTGGCAAGTGGGGGAGGAAGCTTCTGCTTGTCGGCAGCTGGAGCAGCCACCGTGATTGGTATAATCATACTGTTTCTCGGCATCTAAAAATGGGCATGCTCTGACGTGTCAGATCTTGATATACGGGGATATGCGTACACATGGAGCATTACAGCATTAATATTAGGTATATCTATTCATGGTTCCTGGAAATCACCGTACTCCCAACTGTAACAGTCCTGGTGCCACGCATAGTTATAATCAGCGACAGGCATAAGTAGAAATATCTTACCACGCAATCTTCTTCGTATTTCGCTTCGGGAACTTCTCGTCCTATTTTCTCACTGGGCGGCCAAGGGATCGATAATACATCAGTTATTAAGGCGACGACCCCATGATTACGGACGTTTGCAGACCACCCAAGTTGACCTACGGTATCGTAGACAATAGATTTCCCGAGATGGCAACTACGCAACCCAATCTATAATTGTTTTGAAGCTGAAATGATGACACGTACCCCGTCTCCAAAGCATAACCAGCAATGGAGCAAGACGAGAGCAAGCCGTTACATGTTCCCATTGCGATCGAATCGCCATTATTGTAGATGTGTGTGATGTGCAGAGTTGAAGGCTGTTAAAAATGACGATGAGATCTCAGAATGTATATCTTGAGAAGGTTACGTGCAGGTGAAGGTAGATGCAAGCGGCTCGCAGCCAGTCGCTCCCCAGGAGACTCGAAAGCGACGACAGGAGCGCCAAACGTTGCACCGAGGAGGCTAGCAACGCCCCCTCCTAAAGAATGTCCAATGATCCATATAATGGAGTCAGGACTGCAAACAACTATTGATCAATACTTGCTCACGATGTGCATCCAAGCTTAGCACTTAACTACATGTATGTCAAGTTGTTGTACAAATTCTGTGTGTCTGTTTTTTCAGTACAAAGTGACATCGTTGCAAAAGCACGCGCGACCCACCGTTCCAATCGGATAGAATAAGCCATCCTCCAACAAGGCTTCCTCTAAGCAGTCCTGGTGACACTTATTACCCCCGCGAAAACACCCACAGACTGGTGTCCATGTCCAACTAACACGCGCGCAACAGCAGCTAAAGAGAATATTGTCATTAAGTTTGTCCTTCTTAGCAGTCGGACCGCCGCCAGCCCACAACTCCCCCGATGTACCCTTGATGGACAGTACGACGGTGCTGTTATCGGGCGTGGCGAATACGTGCCCCCTGAACCCATCAGCATCCGGTTCCCAGCCAAACGGATAGGACTAGAGAGAGACTGTTAGGGTGTGAAAGCTGGCAAGACGACGACTTCACCACGGTCCAGTTACTGTCCAGCTTGTACCATTCGGGGCTGCTGGGTTCTACGTAGGCATTATTGGTCATCTTCGCCAGCCCCAGAACGGTTTCCCTGCTCTCGACGTCTGGTCCCTGTACCTCCTTCTTTTCCCACCGAAGCAGTTCAGCCGCAGCTTTCCGGTCTCCTGTCCGCCGCGAAAGCAATCTTGCACGGGAAAACTCATCGAAAGAAGATGGTCGGAAGGTAGGTACCATGCGTGTATCGACAGTATACGGAGCATTGATTAGTCGAGCGGATGGCTGTGCATCAGAAAATACAACGTGGGCATCTGAAGAGACGGCATGGTAGTGTCGTAGCTCGAATTGTAACGAGTTATTCCTTCGTGGCGGACATGGTGACTTGTGAACAAGAGAAAAGTAGACAAGAGGAAGTATAATGCTGGCAAGGGCATACCATAACATAGCCGTTGTGGACGCAAGTCAAAGAGCATGGCTCGCCCAAAATTGTAGTTGTTTGAATTATAAATCTACTGAGACTACGGCTCTACGTTGCAAAACATGTATCGCGAAAGATTAGCAAAAAAGAAAAACATTTAGGAAACGCTGAGCCTTTCCATAGCAAATCCGAGCACATCATGAACTTCGACCGCAGTGTCTGTCGTTACTTGAGGGCCGAAGAAGACTTCGGGGCTGGTGCAGGTAGCAACGGCTCGCCGCATATGTGTGGACAGGAAGGACAAACCAACTTGGTATGCAGCTGTGGCATGTTGGTATTAAACGAGTCATTGTGAACTAATGACATACCATTCATCCAACCAAACCCTTCCCGCGGTACCATTTTAAAATCAACTCCTTGATTTCCATACTCGGCGTCGACCAAATGCGACAACTTTACGGCATCAAACTATACCAGATCCAACAGACGTCGGTTCACACTCCACGGCGAATACACAGACCCACCTTCTCAGGTACAACTCCATTGAAATCAACAAAAGCAGTAGTCATCCTACAGAGCAATATATCAGTATCTTTCTCCTATCTATCAGAAATCATTTACATATATAGGAACCGATATGCCAATCGTTGAGCATCTTCAAGGTAGCCGTACCGTTCGAGGCCAACCCATGACATTATCTGGTGAGGTGGCCTGTCATAAGTCAGTCATGCTTGAATCCAAAAATATGCGCCCGGCTCACCATGCATAACTGGACCATTGTTAGTCATCGATGCACAAGAAAGTAATACCACTCACGGATAGTCCCATTGGCGGTTTGGTCGGTCAAGAGATATCTTTCCCCGCGACTCCTCAGTACCGGATACCACCCCCCCTAAAGCTTCAAACTTTCGCAATGATTTTGACCTGCGAAACATATTACTTCGATGCTCTACTACGAACAGAGAAATGACATACACCAGTTGCCAGCACTGCTCTTCACTTGCACAACCAGCCCAAAGTGGCCAGAAGGCGGTTACACTCTCGTACAAGATCTGCTGTTCTTTGACCGTGTCGTAGTCAAAGTAAAGATTCTTGTTCTCGTTCCACAAGTACTTGTCAATCTGCTGCCTCGGAATTCCGCCCTCTTAAACCATTCTTGGCTCCTCTGCACCCGCTTCCGAGAACTTTCTCGTTGCGGATTAGCATATGTTCCAACAGTGGGCGGGAATGGGCTCAAGGGAAAGTCCTCCTCCAGTTCCAACCGATCGCCAAAGACTTCATGTATTGCCGTCCCGATGTCAATTTCATATTTATACAGTAATGACTGCAAATCAATGGTGGCCAAGTTGGCGCAGCGTTTCTCGAAGCGGTAGGTAGTATCGTGCCCTGACTCTCGAACAGCGCGGTCATGCAAGAAATACTCATCCAGTTCTGGCTCTCGAATGAGGCCGTCGTTGTACTTCTCGCTAAATTCTAGCACAGAAATTCCATGCTTCAGCGCGTACGGCTCCAATATGTGAGTGAAATGAGTAGCTTCGGTCTCTGGGGGAATGCCCAGACCATCGGGGCGATAACGCGACAAACCAGTCTTCGGATCAATGCGAGGCTCAGCCATCCAGACCGTATGGTATTCCTTGATCGCCGCTTGAATGGCACATTTGAGCCACTCTTGGTTAGCCTTTATGTCGGACCGGTCAAGCTGGTTATATATTTGCAGAGCCATATCCGTCAAGAAGGGAGGCTGAGTCCTGCATAGATAGTAACTCCGGCTGCCGTTGAGAATCTTGCCGTAATGTTTGATCTCAAAGACGAAGTGTTCGACCATCCCCTTGGCCATATTTACTTGGCCATCAACCAAGAGACCTAAAGAAATAAAGTACGAATCCCAATTATATAGCTGACCGTGCACTATTAGCAAGGCGGATGAAATATTTGGGGATCGTACGAACCTCATTGAAGCGAGCCCCTGGAACGATGAACGGTATACCCTTCAATGTTTTCCCTCCCTTGCCATCATCGTTTTCCTGCATGGCCAACGCCAGCAGCCCAGGCTTGGAGTTGAGACTCTTCACAAACATTGGATCGTCAGGTTTCTCGGGCAGTACTTGAACATCCAGATTCATGTGCGGCTTCTCCTTTGCCACCTGCCGATAATATTCTGCCATCGCAGGTTCACCATACGGTACGTATATGCGCGGATTTACACGGCCCGTTCGATTCTTAGGATCTGCCGTGATAATCTCTAAACCCTCGCCATCGATGCGGCGGGTCAAAGAGTGCCAGAATGAATATTTTATCATGCGAGACAAGCGATCCACAGGATTCTCGGTCAAACGGGATTCGTCCAAAATTATTCGCTTTCTGTTGTGGTCACGGGCGAGGGCTAACTCCTGCAGGAGATTGGATAGCATGTATGTACCCTAGGTCCAGGGTCAACGCAACGAAATAAGTTCGCGCAAATCACTAACCCGGATATCAAAAGTTTTAAACCCATTGCTGGTTGCTGTCCCCAGGGCCATCATCTTCGGGCCAGCATCTGTTACGCTTATTTGGAAATCACCGTCGGTATCTTCCTGCTCAAGAACGACTCGAATAGTTTCTTCTACATCGATAAGGAACCGCCTTGGTCCAGTTACGTTCTTTTCGTCATGCGACATCCGGCGAGGCCGCAAATGCCAGTCTTGTTCAAAGGAGGGTGGCTTCTTCGGTCTATAGCCGTGAAGATGGGACTTGGAAGGGTTAAAAGGCGGTGCAAAGCATTGGGCGAATTGTCTCACAGTGCTGTACGTTCTTGAGCGACTAAACGACTCTGTACCACCATAATAAGTGGCAGCGTCTACGTTGACTGCTCTGTGGTCATCGAGAAAAACAATTCCAGGTGGATGCGACAGGGTAGGGGCCATCTTGAGATGCTAGATATCGGTTGAGGGTATAACAGGTAGTGAATATTGAATATTGAATGGTGGTTGTTGGAATGGAAAGGTGTGCGGATCTGAAGAAAAGGCAAATATCATACACATGATCGGAAACACGGGCCCTCAGCCGGTCAGCTGAACAACGACGGATGTAAATTGTTGCGCATATATTGACACAGCTTTTTCCCTGTAAAATTTGAGGCCAATCATATCACGTGCCACCTGCTGCTCGCGTCGTCCAACGTCCGCGTCAATGTTTGGAGTGAAACCGCAGGGACCTTCCCTGTTTGGTGGTAGCCAGTCTTCTTCCTCCCCGACACCGAATCTCTTTGGCCAACCTTCACAGCAGCAGCAGCAGCCACAAAGCTCATCTGGTGGACCTGGTCCAAGTTTCCTTGGGGGAACCACAGGTGGATTGTTCGGAGGCACCAGTACCGCAACGCAACCACAGGCGAGTGGCTTGTTTGGAAATACCACTACCACGACCCAACCGCAGACGGGTGGGTTGTTCGGGAATTCCAGCACGACCCAGCCGCAGACAAGTGGTTTATTCAATACGACCCAACCGCAGACAAGTAGTTTGTTCGGAGCCAATACCACAACCCAACCGCAGACAGGTAGCCTTTTCGGAGCCAATACCACAACCCAACCAGGTAGTTTGTTCGGAGCCAATACCACACCTCAACCACAGACGGGTGGCCTTTTTGGTACAAGTACCACGACGCAACCTCAAAGTAACCTTTTCGGAAGCACCACTGGGCCTTCGGGTGGCGGATTTTTCGGCACGAGTAGTCAATCGCAGCAACAACAGCCTACAGGATCATCAGCATTTGGTGGCGGATCATTTTTTGGCAGTAGGCCTCAACAAACCCAGCAGTTGCAAATGTGAGTACCTCGCTTATCAACCACTCTTCACGTCAAGTGACACATATTAGCACGCCCGCGGGGTAGGTCCATGTGTACGAACCTCGACATGCCAAAAGTAACTTCAGAGTTGACAGGACCCATATCGTGCTCACGAAGACAACAAAATTTAATGACTTGCCGGAGGATATGAGAAAAGAATTAGAGTCCCTGGAGTATGCACCCAGATTTCGTCATGATTCTCCGATCTCATTTACAATAGCACATTCATTCAGAGCCAGAGTCAGATCAGCAAAGACCTTCACCAACGGAAACTCGGTGAAGAGCCCCTGAAGGGGTATGAATTGATCAAAGGTGTCAATAAGGTAAGTGACAACAGCATTCTATTGCGTGTAACTCATTCTGCCGTGAAGGACTTTGTTAACTGCAATTCTAATATCCGACATGATTTACATTTTATGCGTGACCTGAAAGCAAAAGTAGATCGTGCCGTTGGGGATACTATCGTCGCGACGCGCATAATTGATGGGTTCAGAAACCCACAGAGTGGCAGCGGCGTCGGTTACCTCAAGGAACATGCAGGATTCCCGTTTGAGTAAGTACGTCAAATTCACGGTAATCTCGTGCCCACCGATCCCAGATTCTTCTCGCGGGTTACGGAGAAAATCGCGGCTAGACTTTCATGGTATAAGGCTACGATCGAAGTAAGCAATGATTTAGTGACACAACCTATCTGATGCCTGTTAGCAAATTGAACGAAAACTAACTTCAACGAGCCATGCTCAGACGCCTCATAGTAAGCTCCGCAGTAGAAACGTATTCCACAAAACTGATCTAGAGTAGGCATTGCTGCTGCATTGCAGGCACAGCACCAAACCTTCCTAGCATTGGCAAGTAAAACGGCCGCACTCGACGCGGAATTACAGAATATCAAGACACTCTATACCCAGCTCTGGCGTCAAAAAACCGGTAGTATGAGGGATCCATTTGATGAACTTGATAAGGGGGCCGGTACAGACCTTGGCCTTGAAGCGTTGAGTGTATCTTGTATAGCTAGTTGAGCACGAATAGGACGTCTCTTTGCAAAGGGTCGCCGGTGCACTGCCCCGTTCCCTCAGTTACTCAAATGGGCACATGATAATGTAAGGCCTCCTCCCTGACTACACGCTGTAAGGTATGGCGTACCAGCAGGACATCGTGTCCGGCGAACAATACCGTTACGCGCTAACCAACTTTGTGAGTTTGCCGGCTAATTGATCAACTAAACCATGAGTGTGAGTAGCGCATAGCCCACGAAAAGGTCGAGCAGCAACGACACCAGCTTGAAGAACAAGAGCGCCAAGTGGCCCAATTACGTGCTCGAATCGCATTGCTTGAGGGCGTGCCCAACTCGCAGCGCCTCAGCAAATCAGGCAATACGGTAGACGACTTTTCAATCAAGGTATCGTCACCACGCACAATATAGACTTATAGTTCGATTTTAACGATACGCCAAGAATTCTGCCTCCCAACTTGACAAACTCATCAACAGATGGGCCTCGGAGATGGCGCAGGAATCTCGAATACCACTCCTCTCGCTCGCCAAAGGCGCTCTAGCAGGCATCGCGGGCGGGGCTGAACTAGAGCTCGTGCTCAGTTCCGTTACATCCCTGCAGGTGTCGTCCTACCTTCGCCATGCTATGTCGGATGCTATCACCGACGGTATCGTCAACTGCCTCATGGTCACCAATTCGACCGAGGCGAACATTCAGCTGACGCGAATCCATGAGCATCTCTTCAGCCGTGAGTTGTTACCACTGTTCCAGGCACACCGCTGATGCGATCTGTGTGTGTGTGGATCCCTAGGTGACCCAACTGTCGCTGGTGTGTGGAGGCGCCAGACTTTCTCCGCGGCAGTGGAGTCGGTTACTCAAGATATGTCCCTGAGCATACTTCAAGAGCAAATGCCTGAGCTGATTTCCCTTCTTGGCAACCAGCTGCCCGCCACAGGCGGAACCTCGTTGCTGGATTCAGCATACGATTTCTCTCGCATGCTACACGGTTCAGCGGCAACGAGCGGCGACATCTTTTATCGTGCGTTTGTCCCGGAAATCATGAGTATTCTCCATGCGCGGCAGATTGAGTTGGTCAAAAGGTGTATTAGGAGTGAAAGAGGAGAAGTGTGCCTTGTAGGAGCGACTCTGTTCCCAGGCTTGGTTAAAGTCTCAAGAAGCACAACCGGACCAGAAACCGGTCAAGTAGGGTATCGTATTTTATGTCTCATGTACTCGCTGACAGTCGTAACATGACAGACCGTCGTCAGAAGGGCGCAGGTCATATGCGAATGTGCACTGCTCGGGGGGAAAGTGATGTGAAACCCACCAACCCGATACACCATCTTGACATAGTCTGGATATCTATAGATCTATTGCTTTGCGAATGTATAACTCCTCTCTACACGACTAGCAAAGATGCAAGCGTAGCGTGCGTCTGCACAACCTTTACGATATTGTCAGCCAGTTTACAATAGATGCAATGTACAACTCACATCGAGCGCCTGCTGGACCTCCAATCTTTGGCGTGCAGCCTCGAGCCAATCACGAAGTAACAGCTTTGCAGGCCCTTTCAACTGACTAAGCTCTCTGGTAGCGCTGTCGAGGTCTTGTTCATTTAGATAATACTCTGCCCGTGCCATCACGCTGAGAACATCATCACCATCGACCAATCCATGCCTTTTGAATCTGAAAGAGGATAGCACATGGCTGGCGATATATGACAGTACTCCTGCGTTCTGATCAGGAACCAAGGCAACTTGCGCCACCTTGGGGTAGACTGATGATGTGAACCACACAGTGAGGTCAACCAAGGGCTCAACCCCGATATCGGGTACCTCAGAAGCATCAAGCGCTTCGAGAACAGTCGAAACAAGCTCGTCTTCCCGCGCAGCAGCGATGTGTCTCAAGACCCTCAACTCATCCCGGAATGGTTTGCGCTCCGAAGCATCCAGGGCACTACTAGTCAGGGCGCGAACGGCCGACCAAAGAGCGTGTATGCGAATATTGTCATCCAAAATGTTGGAGTTGTCAACGGCAATCTGCTCCAGTCGTTTCAGATTGGCGGACAACTCGTCAAGCTTGGCAAGCCGCCCGCCGCGTTCCTGCTCGACGCGAACTTTGATCTCACGAATCCATCGACGTTGAAGTTCGATGCCCTGAGCAATGACCTCTTCCTTAAGGCTAATTTTCGTTTAGGCGAAATGGAGTAGAGAATCGACACTGCTTACCGCTCATTAATAAGTTCTGTTTGAACTTTGAGTTCCTGCTCAAGTTTTTGCCGGTATGTATCGATCAATTTTGCCCTTTCTTCCTCGAAGAGTTTCTTGAAATCCTCCTCCTGATGGTCGAGCTTGTCTTGGGCCTCTATTTCTATCTCAATGAGCTTTAGGCTGTATTCTCTCGTTTGTTCATCCATCTTTGCCTCTAGTGCAGCCTTTTCCTCTTCCTTGGCTTTCCTTATGCGTTCGACTAGTGACGTTAGATCGGCCTTGGCTTCCTCTAAAACCTCGGCTGCCTTGAGTGCTGCCGCAGGATTCGCAGCTACATATATAGCCAAGTTATCAATGGTACCCGCGAGCTGTGCAACAATAGGTTCATCTCCGCTCATAGCTGTCACAGCCGGAGTGATGAGGGGTAATTGGATGGGCTGAGGCTCTGGCTGAGGCTCGACGCGTCTAAGTTCCTCCTTGGGGTCCCCCTTGCGAGATGGGGGAGTGGCCGAGACGGTCGGTTATAGCCTGGTGGAGGCTCAAAGCCGACAGGTAAGGGAGCGTCGTAGATGTTCTCTTCTCTGCTTTGCGCAGCTGGGTATGGCGACGACATCGAAACTTCAACTTGTTTGGCAAGCGCTGCCTCTGCCTGGTTGGCAAGCTCCTGCACATCGCTGGACAATGCTTGTTTTTTATTTTGTGCACCCTCCTTCTCCGGCTGCAGTTGCTCGCCCGGCTTCGATAGGGGAGCAGGAGGAAGCGTTTGTATTTTAAATGCTTCTTCGGGTCTCACAACCATCTTCGGTCTTGTGGCCACTTCCGGTTTTTTGACTTCTTCGACTGGTAATGCACCAGAAGCGCGTTGAATGATACGACGGGCCGCGACAACAACATTTGAGCTTGCGTCTAAAACGTCTGTTACTGTAACGCCGTCCCATCCGTGAGTTTCAGCATAGTCGAGCATAGACTGGCCGAGGGGAACGTGGTCCGAGAAGAAGTCATAGTACGTTTGACTATTGAACGCAACGAAAGTACTTCCGGCGTAGAATGTCCCAGCCGTGGCTACTGTGGCCAAAAGTATGCGTCGCAGAACGTGTTTTTTCGCCTGTTGAGGTGCAGAGTCTGTCGCTAGGCGCTGACTGTATATTAGGAGCTGTTCGTCTAGAAATACGTAAATTGCTCACCCGTCTGGTAACCCTAACAACTCGCCGACCAGAAGCAAACGCGACTTGCCTGGAGACAGGGGTACGCGATGCATACGGTGAGCGCGTAAGCTGCCGGCGACGTGTTGCACGACGAGGAGGATGTTTGGTCCGAGTTGGTCCGCGTGGATTCCTTGCCAAAATTAGAAACTACTAAATGTCACATTCTGCTCTCATCATGCATCATGCTTTGCTACTTATATAACACTTCGGTTCCCATGTGGATTAGTCTTATCAACACCCATGGGCTCCATATCGGCGAGCGAAAGTGCAGAAAATGTATCTGTGAAAACAACTCAGTCCGACGAGTCGGAAGTTACGTCCAAATGGACGACGAGCCGCCGCGAACTATGGGCTTATTATCTGTATTACGTGGGGAATAACGGTCTGCCGGGCTTCAATTTTGGCCCTTCTCAATTTCAGAATCTCCTCTTTCTTGCTGGGTACGACCCCGCCTACCCTCCCTTTTCAACGCCTTGCGGCACGGGAGGATGCGTCTTGCCTTATCTGGGAAAGATTCGTGATAGTACGTCGTACGATACCTGCTTACCATATTTCGGCTGCTTAGATTACCAAGTTAACTCAATTGTGTTGCTCACAAATGGCATTAGTTTTGCCATCCAGGCGGTCGTGCTGTTGTTTATAGGTGCATGGGCCGACTACGGCTACTGGAGGCTAGTTATACTCATTCAACTTTTGGAGCTGGTTCTTACCATTGTCAAGGCCGAATATTACAATATTTTTCACGGTTTTGGCTGTTGCCGTGTCATTTGCATGGCTCGGCGTAGAGGACCCGTCGCAATGGCGCACTGGCACAGTGTTATATGTCCTAGGACGTGCGTCACGTTTTTGGTCGAATACTTTCTAATCTAAGCGATATCATCAGTCATTACTTATCAGGTAGCCAAGAATACAACTCGATCGAGTCTCTGTAATCAGCTCTGGCTAGATCACCTTGACCTTTTGGACCGCCGCATTTCCTGGTCTCGCAAGGAACTTGAAAGAAGTCAAACACTCTGCACAAGAGGCCAGCGATGGGAAGAAAACGTGAGCTTGTAATTTTTCTTCATGGAAATTAAACACAAAATACGCCTATCAGCGAAGCCGAGCACGAGAAATTCAAATCCTTGTCTCGAAACCGGATATCCAACATATCTTTTACTGTTTCTTCCGCTGGAGAAATTATTATACTTGCCATTATGGTCGGTATATTGATGGGTCTCAAAGTAGACGGAAATGTCGCAAACAACACAAAGGCATTCAGCGTCCTGATAGCATTCTCTGGTGGAGTCTGGTGTAAGTCGTGCTTTCATGCCGTCCGTCAGTGATTGATCGTTCTCCTCTCCAGTACTATGCGCCATTCCGTGGTTTTTATTTGAGAAAAGGCGACCTGGGCTACAGCTTCCTCCTGGTACCAATCTGCTTACGATAGGCTTTTGGCAAGTCTACGTGGCGATGCGTGAATGCCTGAAACTCAAACAGACATTCTTGTATCTCATCTTCTACTTTCTGATGTGCGTATAGCTCATCATGGTTGATTTTTCCTAAAAGTTATAAAGGGGAGACGTTCTAAACACGACTGTGTATGTGCAAAATAATCCTTGTGAACTTATATCAATCATATACTAGGACGGTTGTGGCTACGTTACAGAACAGGTGATTATTCGCTCCCATCATTGCATTGGACATACACTAAATGAAAGGAAAGTCTGGTATCATACTCAACAGTGCAGCTGACCCTATTGTTGGTTGTCGGTATCGCGGCTCAAGCCTTGGGGATCTAGTAAGCACCGATGTGCATGTCATACTTTTGATCTTATTCCCGTCTAAAGTTTATTCTGGGTGGTCCAGAAATATTTCAAAATATCAACAAAAGCCGTGCGTTTATATTATTTTACTAACGATTCCAGAATGCTGATCAAGTAGCTACAGATGTTATCGTTCAATGTTCTTTGGATACTTGTCAGTGACATGATCTATCATTATTCTGTCCATGCTTTAGTTTGCAGATTTTGACTATATGGGGACTCATCGGTGTACATACCAGCAAATTTGGATTCAAGCATGTTTGGGAAATTTGGTAAATGAGTGGTCCGCGAGGTTCCATGTACTGAATATGATTGGCAGGTTATTCCAGGCGTTCTACGGTCTCATGGTCTGCCCGTGGTATGCTTATAGTCAGACGATGATAAGCGAGGTTTCGCCGCAACCTCAGATGTAAGTATTACGTCTATACCGAATTGATCCAGTAGCCCACATTCGATTGTAGGTTCTTGTTCTTTGCACTATTCTCGGTCGTACGTCACATGGGCCTTCGATCAGATACAACAAGCCAACTGACCGTATACAATCAGATCGGGAAGACTTCTGCTTTTATCGGGCCTTTCATATCCAGTGCCATCATTACGGGCTCGGGGGACAATGATAATATGCCCTTCGCGTTTTTATTCGGTCTGTACGTGAAGATGTATGACTGGGCGCCGGGTAGATGATCTGACCTAGCGATTTCAGTGGAACATGCAGTACAATTTTTCTGTGGCTACTGGATCCCGCCAAGAGCCGTATAGAATGTGAGGAGTTTGTCCGAGCAGAAGGGCAGCACAAGGCGTTTGAAACGCAGGAACCGTAGATAAAATTATGTACGAGACTACAATGAACCGTGAGACTGCGGTGTTGTTCCTAAAAAGAGAGAACGTTTGTGCGACGAGAACAATTACCGTCACCAAGATAAACGTACAACTATACTTGGTTGCTGAGATCCACAATAGGACCTGTCCTTGTATTCTCAGCA
The DNA here is from genome assembly GCA_020011035.1 of Amanita subjunquillea. Classification (NCBI taxonomy): domain Eukaryota; kingdom Fungi; phylum Basidiomycota; class Agaricomycetes; order Agaricales; family Amanitaceae; genus Amanita; species Amanita subjunquillea. Next base: position 506,778 of record JAEBUT010000011.1, on the reverse strand, counting down.
TGGGCCCGTTTCACTCCATATAAGCTTCCCGCTTCTATCCCCGATGCACATCCCCGATGAACTGCATTTCGTCCCCACAAAGACTCGGTCTGGCACCAGAGTCAAACGGTCTTCCTCGTATTTCTCACCGCGTCGCTGGCGTCCGCAAAGAATCAACTGAACATACTTATCAGCTGGCTGAAGGCAAGAATAGAGCATGGGCAACCCTTAAAATCTACAGCCATGCCAAGTCGCCCAAATCTCTGCCCACGTTCATCGAGAGGGAGCCGATCAATGCTACGCTCGAGATACATGCAGAAAAGGGGGATTTGATCCATCAGATAACAGCCACCGTAAGCCAGTCTCCAATGCGTTCAAGGTTGACTAGTTGACTCTTGACATGCTTACGCAGGTGACTGGTCGCATTATCACCGGGGCAAATTCGACTGATGCATTTACATTCCTATCTGAAACTCTTCCGGTGTGGTCCAAGTCTCCAGAGTCACCTGGAATACCGTCGCCTTCGGAGGGTGTTTCCGCCAACAAATTAGCCGGACATTGTGTATGGCCAATATCAATGACCCTCCCCAAAGCTGTCAATGTACCAGGGGTGGATGGAGAAGCATGTTTCTATCGTCTACCAGAAACATTTCTGGAACGACACACAAAAGTTAGCGTTCAATATGACTTGAGCCTGGTCATATGTCGAGGGAAGCTTCGAACTAGCAACATGTAAGTTAAACTTGTTATGCGGGTATCGAATGTTGCTGAATGCCTATGGCAGCATAAAAACTGCCTTCGGCTTCGTTCCTCACACAAGACCTGAAGTGCCCTCTTTCTTGCGCCAACTAGCTTATCGAGAGGGTACGCCATTACCAGGACCTTCGTGTGACCCAGATGGCTGGAAAACGCTTCAACCCGTCGTCGTTCGTGGGATGTTGAAGGCACGCCAGGTGGAAGTGCGATGTAGTGTAAGTAATATGACTATTCAATGTGACTAAAAGCACTAATCATATCTATAGTTGTCCTTAGCCAAACCGGTATGTGCAAATCTCACCGCAAATTTAGCAACTATTGAGATTCTCTGCTCCCAGCTTTCTTATGCCAGAGGCAGCGTGCTGCCTTGTTACATGACTCTGGAAGGCCACGATAATGATGCACTGGATGCGTTCTCAATGCCCACTTCTATCGTTGTCCATTTGCGGAGACGAGTGAAGTATTATCATGCCAACTCGTCCGCGCGTCAAGGTGTAGCATGGAATGAATCATTTGAAAACATGGGTTCGGCCATTTGGTGGCCTGTCCATAATAGCCAGGATGACCATTACACGCGACATATGGAAGGAGAAATTCGTCTGGCCAAGGATTTGCGCCCAACATCAGCGATGGGTCATTACAGTCTTTCGGTATGTATGACGTTCCATTTTAGTCTTTCCCCCACACTGAAGGGGACAACAGTATTCAGTTGCTCTTTGCCCATTCGATCTAGCTTTCGGTTCCTCTGAAAAGGCTCCCCTGATATCAGAGCCTGTAGAGGTTACCACGCTATATGCCAAGGGCCCGCGACCCATTGCATATTCCCCGCCTGCTTATGAGCAGCCGTTGAGACGAACTTCGGAACTATATATTGCGCCTTTTTGATATTCTCATGAACATATACTAAGGGGAGATTTCATGGCTGGGGTCAGGATTTATTTTCCTCACGTTCTTTCGTTTGCATGTGGACAGTGCCAGCACAGGACTTATATTTTATAGCATCACAGTTTTTGTATTGTTACCGTATGGTTGTCGCAAATAGTTGTTTGATTGAATATGACATTCATTGGGTGACGTCGTACTCATTTTGGATCCACGTCAGCAATGAATGCAGTGGCGAAAAGCCGTGTATTTATTATATGCGATTCGCCCATCTTGTGATAGTATAGAAGATGAGCCGACCACGAGGTACAAATGATTGCACGCATGTGACTGACTGGCGTATCTTACTTTCTGAAGTTCAAATGTTAGTCCGATTCTTCTTCATCCATCGCCATCAGTAAAAGGCTTTCAAATGTGTCATCCCCCGTTTGCCGAGCACCTGCGCCATTCAGCAAGTCCGAGTCGTCAAGAGGGATTTCCCAATGAAATGATTCTGGTCTGCGTAGGCCAATAAAAATAAACACGTCGTCATCAGGGGCAAGAGGATTGAAGCGCCTCCAAGGATCTTGCTTAGATTTGTGCCGAGAGAGAACGGGCGAAAATTCAAACCAGAGACCAAAAGCTGACCAAAAAGGAGATTCTTTGCACAGACTGCGGATTTTGTACGAAATAATAATTTTGGGCGTTTCTGATGATCGCGAGAGCGATGTGAGATGGAGAAGAGAGCGTAGGAGAGGCGCAAAAAGGTAGGGGAAGTAGACCTGCCGTATGGGTTAGGTACACCCTGAACGGTGAGATCATACATACCAGGTCGCTACAAATGATGTGAGTTAATATTCGATCGCCATTTAAGAATTCAGACGCAATGTTAGTTGCATGTTGGATGTTTCCCCAGGCGAGAGGCCTGACGACGAGGAGATTGTTGGGCGAATCGAGCTTGCGAGCAATGGCGGCAGCCACGAGTCCTGAGCCAGATCCAAGTTCGATCACGGACACGGGCTGGTGATCGCAGGACGAGATAAAGGGAGGATCAAATTCGAGATCGACAGCAGGCTGGACGTAGAGTGACAGAGCATAAGCAGCCTCCCTGATACCATACTCTTGCTGCAATGCCGTATTGGCGTATGGCATCTTGCTGAGCATGAGAGCCGAAGGAAAATGGCCATTGGGAAGCGGAAGGCATGGCTGCGGTGCCGGTGTGGCATGAACTAACCGAGGTTACGTTGAACGGTTACCGGTTCAGGATGCACCCGACTGAGGCCTGAGGACCCGTACGCCTTACCTCCATGGCCGCCCAGTCTAAACCTGTAAACGGACAACAGCTGACGCCCTTTGCGGCCGCTCTTACTGGCGCCCTCGGTGGCTGCTTCAGTTCTGCGTGCGTTCCAACAGGGTCCTTACGGCTCCTATGCTCACCATCACATCAGCGTCGTTTATCCGCTAGACGTGTGAGCTATACTTTGCACAATGGTTCCAATGCGTATCTAATATTAATGACAGTGCAAAAACGCGTATACAGGCCTTCCCGGCCAGCGGCAGGAACAAGTCTATGTTGTCTATACTTTTGCGGATATATCGGAATGAGGGTGTTATGGGGCTCTATCGAGGGTTTGGAGCCACCATGCTAAACACCTTTTCTATGCGTAAGCATTCCAATGACGTGTCCGCAGAGGACTCATGCCTTCTGACCGACAGAGTATGCCTATTTCTTCTTTTATTCATTTGTCAGGACTTCATATATCAAACGCCTGACCAAGAAGTTGCCTCCTGGGGCTAAGTTAGCCCCACTATCTACTGCAACCGAGCTGTTGCTTGGTGCCATTGCGGGGGCTTTGGGTCAAATATTTACCATCCCCGTGGCCGTCATTGCCACCCGACAGCAGGTAGGACGCATCACGGGTTCACCGGGGTCCACGGAACCTGCAGACGAGTCGTTCATGGCCGTTGCGCGTGAGATTGTTGAAGAAGAGGGAATTACGGGCCTATGGTCCGGGCTCAGGCCAGGATTAGTGCTCACAGTTAATCCTGCCATAACGTATGGCGTGTTTGAACGAGTGAAGAGCCTCGTTCTTCTCGCCCGAGGAAAGTTTGGCTCAAACGCAAAGATATCCCCATGGCTGGCTTTCTTTGTGGGAGCATTCAGCAAGACACTCGCCACCATCGTACGTGTTTCAGTAATGATCGGATGCGATTCTCAGCCGTGTCCAAGGTCACGTACCCTTATATTATGGCGAAAGTGAGGATACAAGCAAAAAGTGCAGATGTGGATGATGAGTCTACGAATGGTCACGGACGATCGGAAGAAAAAAAGCGTCGAAAAAAGGGCCGGAACACAGGGGCTGCTGATATCCTCGTTAGGGAGTGGCAGCGAGAGGGATTGCCCGGATTGTACCAGGTCTGTCGATTTCGTCGACTTGACGGCACGGGGTACTGACTACGCGCGCAGGGTATGCAAGCCCAGATTGTCAAGGCGGTACTGTCTCAGGCGCTTTTGTTCGTATCGAAGGAGCAGTTTGAGCAGTGGGTATTGGCACTGATGGTAATCGCGGCTAGATTCACTTGAGATAGAGTAGTTGCCAACCGGAGGTAACTAAACGAGCAGCGTGGCCCTGAAACCCAATCATCCAACTTGCCGCGTGTGGTTGTGATTCGCAAAAACCGAATTTCAGAAAAATATGTCGTCGCCATTTGACCTCGAGCTTATAATGCCTGCCAACCCGCGCCTTGATCCATCCAATTCTCCATACCACATCGACATGCTACCCACTGAAATCCTCTACATGGTTTTTGACATTTTTTCTCGCCTCTCGTCTTCAGGCAGAGGTCAGGTACAGCCCATCGTCCTCCTCTCTCATATATCGCAGCACTGGAGGCATGTCGCTCTCGGTGCACCTGCGCTATGGAACAAATTGGATATTTACAGCTACAAGAGGCCGGACGTTCTCAGGACCTTCCTCTCCAGGTCCGACCAAAGGAGCTTGTATATCAGAATAGATTGGCCCGAGACCATTTTCTACTCTGGCGATGAAATCCCTGACTTTACCGACACATGTAATGCCCTCTCCGGGGAGCTGCACCGTATTAAGCGCCTCTCGATCACGGCGCGCAACTTCACGCTCAGGCGATTGACTGAGAAAGTACTTGTGGATGTTCAATTACCCCATCTCCAGCATCTCGAACTCGTTTCAGTCCACGATTATGCCCTTATGATTCTAGGTCCATTTAGATTCAACCCTCAAGTATTTGATACGCTCCACGTTGAACATACCATGATCGAGGTCAGAGATGGTCGTTGCCTATCGAGTCTAAGAAGGGCCGTCTTCACAAGGGCGCCCCTCAGTTATCTCGATGAGCGCCAAATACCTTCTGCTGCTTTCCCGGTCACTCCGATTAATTGGTACACTGATTTGCCAACCCCCAGTCTTTCTCGACTTGAAGATTTGCGCATTCACGCGCCCTTGTTGCACCCCGTTCCAGGGCGCACTGTACCGGTTCTGACAGGCCCAAATGGACAGGTCTTTCCCCCGTTGCCTTTTGCCCCGTCCTTCCGAGCCCGCATGCTCGTTCAGTTACTCTTTCTTCTCTTTCCAATTCTAGTTTGCCTTACCAGGCGGAAGTCACTCCAGAAGTGCTGAAACGACTCTTCTTCATCCTCACGATCGCGGAGCTCCAGGAGATGCATCTTATAGATTTCAGGGATCAGGCGATCGAAGGATTATTCCAAGCTCTAGGCACGCTGCACTGCCGCTTTTCATATCTGGAAAAGTTGAAGATCACAATGTCACCGATCGAGGACATGGTTCAGTATTCCGAGACGATGGGCATGGCGAACTTCGAGGCACTCTGTTGCAATGCATTCCCTCTTGTTTCCGAAATATACCTCAACAATCTCGACCCCGAACCTCTGGTGGATATGTTGGGGCAGATCACCATGTTTCCGAGCTTACAGAAGGTGGAATATGGGGGTAGTATTCTGAACGTCCGTATTCCGAGCAGGATATAGATGTTGGGTTGGATAGTTTCCGCTGGCGGAGTCATGATAAATATTACATTTGTATGAATGTTCGTAGTTTCTACTCCGCTCTCTATCTGAACACCGGATGTCTGCTCCTTCCACGCCACGCGGAAAGCCCACTACACCCACAACTCGCACGTCTGCAACTCACATTATCCACTCGTCTCCGCACTATGCCACAACGCGCAGGCATTCATTGTACGGTGTCGAGGATAGAGTCGTTATCGATCCTGGTTCGCACGTTTGGAAAGTCGGCTTCAGTGGCGAAGGGCGGCCCAGACACGTATTTCACGCAGGTGGCCCCAGTGGTGCTCCTCTCTGGAACTTGAAGCGCGCTTCTGATCTCGTGGCGCGAGCAGAAGAAGATAAATTGTTAGAGGTAGGGCTACAAAAAGCCCTGCGGTCCGTTTTCCATCAGTGAGTTAGCCACAGGCTCTGGTGTGATGCCGCCCTTGACGGGTTTTACATTAATAGTTCACTCCTTACGGACCCAAAGGCGAGAAAGGTGATCCTCGTAGAACATCCTTTGTTACCAATGTACATCAAGAACATCATTGCACGTATCCTCTTTGAAAATCATGTCTGTTTCAGTCGCGACCTCCACCTGCTTATGTTTGACGGACTCAACCATGCTATAGGTTCCTTCTATCTCTTTCGCTTCGAGTCATCTTCTTTCCCTTGTCGCCGTTGGGCGGATAACAGGACTTGTTTTGGACTGTGGGCACCTAGAATCCATCGCTTTGCCTGTTCGTGGCACCGTCCTTTCTTTTCCCTCAATTGACACCCTTATATGCGCAGATTTTTGCTGCACGACCTTTGTACCCACATCTGCGCACAACACCTATGGCAGGAGCGAAGTTAACATCGCACTTGCGCGCTCTACTTCTTACATTTGGAACCTACCTGCCTCCTCCTGCAACTCTTAGTTCTGCTGCAAATATCCCTGCAGCGAGCCGTGCAACTCGCGTTCCCCAAGAAGTCCTGACAGACTTAGTTGTAGAAGAAATCAAAACACGCTGTTGTTTCGTCGGTGCGGCTTTGGACGTGTCAGATGCCGATTTTCGCGACATGACGCCTCTAGTGGAAACCTCTTCAGATACGGAAGGGCCTCAAAGCGATAGCGTCCCATCCGAACATGGGCAAGAAATGATAACAACCGAGGCTGATTCTGAGTTTTCTGTGGCGACTGGACCTGGTCTGTCCCCCTCTACTAGAGTTGAGCCTGGCGACAACTATCTACAGGCGATGTCTTCCATTTACAAACGGCATTCGACGGCCACTGACTTGCAAATGCGAGTTACCCCTCCTCCATCTCAGCAAACTGGCACAGGTATGGGAACATTGATTATTCCTGGATGGGTGCGGGAGCGCGCAGCCGAAGTGCTCTTTGAGGGCGGGGACATTGACGAGAGCAGCGTCGCAGAGGTCATACTCGAGTCGTTGCTCAAGGTTAGTCATTGTTGCGGTAACCGCCAAGTACTTCTTAATTATTCATTCTGTAGGTACCCGTGGATTTGAGAAAAACGATGGCATCGTCTATCCTTGTGGTTGGTGGTACAGCGATGCTGCCGGGATTCATCATGCGATTGCAAACGGAAATGATTCGCACCGTTGCGACTGTGCCGGATTCGAAGAGACACTCAGCGCGGCCGGGCCGACCGCTTTTACCCCCATATGACAGATTTGCGCAGATACGACCACTGATACCCTACTTTGCCATCCTCAATAATCCTTCTCCACCACCTGCAGTAACTTTGCGTGCGAGCGCTAATGCCGGAAAAGCTCCATCTTTCACTCCAGCTATGATGGCTTGGGTGGGAGGGTCTTTAGCTGGGTGAGTAGGACGGGTTTTCAACCGCTTGTACCGTTGATTCAGTTCATTAAAAGAGCACTAAAGACGGGCGGTGCCGAAGTTGCCCGAGAAAGCTGGGACGAGGCTGTTGCCCAACAGCCGATGGATGAGGATGATATGGAAGTGGAATTGGAGATCAAAAAGAAGGATATCATACCTGACTGGACGAGGCCACCGTTGTCGTTCGTTGCACCATCCGCACTGCCACCTCAGCATCCTCCAAGTGGACCACCGACGCCACGTGTGTGTACATGAAATCAATGTATTATATTCGCTGTCATAAATACCAACATTAATGCATGAAAACCGAAAGATCAATGACATTGGAGAGGGTACGATAATTGCAATATATAAAGACCCAAAGTGAATCAAAAACCCTTGATATCTAAAATACGAAGAATAAGTTTTCCGCCGTCATGGGAAGCAACTACACAGTCCCAATCCCATTGTGAGCTGATGAATCGCATACGCTCGGCTGACGACACAGCATCTGAGCGGCTCTTCCTGTACGCAAATTGACCGATGGGATACGTCAGAGCGATGGTGAACGACCTGGACAACGGGAGACCTTCTTGGCCTGCAAACTTGTCGTACAGACGGTCTCTCAGTTCTTCGTAACTGGCGTCTTTGGCGATCCGGAGGACGACGATGGCTTGGTCGAGAGTGGCCTTGATGGAGATCATGCCTTGGGGCACGACAGAAGAAGAAGACGATGTCAAGCTCATACCCGAGACGGAGAAGGGGCCGGAAGCCGTTGACGAGGTAGGAGAGGGAGGGAAATAGCCCTGGATGATATACTCGGTCGAGCAAATTGGCGTCGGTGTGTCTCGATAGCCCGCGACTAGCGGTGCGTCGGGCGTGCAGTCAAGGAGCGACTCGCAGAGAGAGACGGGGCGCGGGAACGAATCTCTCATTCCCGTCCCGAGCGCGGAGGCGATCTCCGAATCGCACTCGTCCTCGTCGACGTCGGGCCACATCTCAAAGTCGGACAAGGTGATGGCTTGGGAGAGTCGTGATTTTGGCACGGAGGGCCTGTTCGGGCTCGGTGGAAGCGAGCGCGAGAGTGGGCGTCTCTGGACGACGGCTTCTGCAGAGTCGGTGGTCAGGAATGTGGCAACGGATGTGCGTTGTGTGTGTTCGGGAGGTAACGACAGGTGGAGACCGTCGAGGTACGTTGCGGCGGAATCGATGGTCATCCATGACTCACGTACTGGGCCTAGAAGGAGAGTGGTAAGGTGTAGATGGTTCAGAGAAAGGATATACACGCACGGGGTTCTTCGTCGAGTTGATCTTGCTCCGGAACGGACGTGAGTTCCGACAGGGTCGGAGAGAGGGGTCGACTGGGACTCATCGATAGACTGGTGGCAGGCATTTTCCGTCTTCGTTTGACGGCAAGGGATGTCATCAAAGCTAGTGCATCTGGCCTTGGATTGATTTCCTCGTCCTCTGGAAGCGCCTGGAGCATGGCGTGCAGCCTTTCACTCTGGGGGTTGTGTCCGAACGTGATGGGGACTTCTTCGACTATATCGGGTACGTTAGATGCGGTACATGTATCGGAGCCACGATCTGATCCACACGAGGAAGAGTCGGAAGAGGTAGTAGACAAGGCACGAGGCCGGGAACCAGGCCGCGTGAAGAAAGAGCTTATGGAGTGGTTTTGGTGGTGCTTGTTTGGATAATATCTTGACCTTAACATGTCCGGGGTGCTAACGGGGGCCGACACGTGTGAACGAGACGAGACGCTTGAAACTTCATGACTTGTTTGGATCGAGTCATCTCGGTGATGAGAAAGGCTAGAATGTGGAGAAGAAAAGTAGGACGAGATGATGCTCCTTGCAGAGCTTCCAGACTCGCGCTTCCGTGCGTTTTCATACAGATCGAAATCGCGGCGCCAGTAACCGAAGAAGTCGGTTACGACGTGGCTGGCACGGATCTCTTGCAGCAGGGAAGGCAGATCGTCGTGGTACAGAGCATCGACCATTGCTTTGATCTGGGCATAGCGTTGATTGATGGTAGCCTGACTGGCTCGAAACACGGTGCCCTTTTTGGTTAGGCGAGGGAGATACTCGTGGATGTCCTGTGCTACGGAATCGGGGTGTGGACCAGGTGGCAGGGACTCGAATGAGGAAGCGCGATCCTGGAGATAAAAGCCGTTCTTCTTTACACCCTTACCACGCAGGAGGCGCTGTTTCTTTTCCCTCGCCAGGCGGCTGTATCTTGTTCGAGCGAATCTTGGAACCACAGGCAGTCTTCCCATCGGCGCCATATATCATACTCTAAGAGAGAGTGCGCAGTGGAAGTGGACATTCTATCGCTGGCAGCACGGTGTGCTGCACTGATCCGCATGCCGTAGCTATGACTGTGGCCTAGGCATGTATGAGCATAAGAAGAACAGGGACAGGGACAACAAAGGAACCTTGCTTTGTTGGCTCCAGGAATGTGATTGTGAATTTGCTAGGTGCTGGAAGGTATATGGCCCGCTTGTACGCCTATAAGATAAAAATACGGGTCAGGGTCGTTGAGAAGAGAGGGTGATGAGGACAGACGTCTGGGGCATATGGATCGTCCGAGATGGCACTAGGAGTCTGATTTGGTGATGGATTAATGGTTCAAGGGAAGGCAGTGAAAAACCGACTTACTGGGTAACCCACTGACAGCATGGGGAGTGGAGGGGAAAGAGGAGAAGAGGAGGCATATATCACAAGTCATTTCTTATTGTTCGCAAAGCCGCCTTATTGTGAAGCGCCGTCATGCACGTGTCCTTCTATTCTGGGTTAGATATGTCAGTTCCCAGGAGTTTCTGCGTTCGTTTTAATGACAATTTGGCCGTATCAAGGCTGGAACGACCTTGCAAGCAAGTCCATGGCATGGACTTTGGAGGTGATTGTGGCGGAGGTCATCACGTGAGCACTCGAACGACATGCGACACGCGACACGCTTTCCACACAAGGCAAAATGCAGGCAACAGCCATGATTCAAATCCCAGACAATATGGCTGAAGACGAGGGATGGGAAGACGTCCCGGAAGAGCAGTCGGTTTCTGACGATCAAGACTCTCAGGTTGCGGACGACATCATGCGGAGGTCGCGTGGTTTGAGGAGACGCAAGTTGCAAAAGGCCACGTACGTCGCCAGGGGCCCCGTTGCTCCGCCGACGCCCAAACGAAAAGCAGGCACCCGTCGAGAGGTATCGATACCCACTGACCACATCATCAAGGGCGCTGTTGACGGGGCGGCTTTCACCGGACGTTACGCGCTGGACGTGGTCAAGACAGCAATCAACCTCATGCGAAAGCCTCTGGGGATTCTGTTGTTCACTCTACTGCTGTCCATTTGCACGACATACATTGGCATTTATCTCCGAAAGATGCTTACACCGGTTTGCTTCTTGCCTATTATCAACCAGAGCAGGATGTGCACGATATTGTTCCCTCCGGCTGTGAAAGTGATCCCATGGGAGGAGCTTATGCAAGTGCAGACCAAGACGTTTGACGAGTTGTTGGAAGAGTCTATGGGCGGCTCTAGTTTGTCGTTGGAAGTGAAAAAGGCGGAAATGGCGACAGCTGATCTGATCACGCTTGTGCGACATAGCGAACTCAAGTCGCGAGACATGCTGGCGATGGGGCTGAGGGAGTTTGTGGAGGATGCCAAGCGGACCGGACGGGGGTTGCAAAAGATGAGCGCCAAAGTGGCAGGGGCGGTGGACAAGTGAGTGAATGGATGCGAATTGGATCATGAGTATTGTTAATGGGGGCTGAACAGTATCCTCGCCATCAATACGTATGCATTGCGCATGATTGAAGAAGCGAACGCAAAGAAAGGGACCGTATTTTATAGTCTCGTTCCATGGTCCGGCAAGAGGTCAACCGAGGTCATTGCCAACATGTTTGCAGAGACGATGGGAGTGCTGTCTAGCAACCTGGCTCGGCTGATTCTGGAGGCGGAAACGAACCTTGGGAATCTGAACACGCTGGAAGAGCGGCTTTCGACACTGCACGACATGGTGATACGGGAGGACATTGCGACGAACGAAGCCAAGGATGAGCTCCTGTCGGATCTATGGACGATGCTGGGGGGGAACCGCAAAGAACTGAAGAGATATAAGGAACATTTGACACTACTGAAACAAGTAGGAACGTATAGGAGAAAGGCGCTGATACAGGTAACTGGGGCGCTGGAAACGCTACGGGGGATGAGTGATGAAATGGAGGATTTGCGGGAGAGAGTGGCGACGCCTGAGCTGGTGGGGGCTCGGGTACCGATGGAGGTGCATATGGAGAGCATACAGAATGGAATCAAGCGATTGCAAGAAGGGCGGGACAAGACGAAGAGGTTAGAGTAGATGGTCGAGGAGAGTGGCGACTTTGTTGCGAGCTTGGTCGCGATCTGCCTGGACGAGGGCTAGTTCTGCGTCACGCCTGTGGGCGATCTGGGCCTCGTCTGAAAGGAGAAGCAAGAGTTTGATGGAATGGGTGATGGAGAGCAAGGAGTTGGCGGCTTTGACCATGGACTCTGCGCGGGATTGGGCCTGGAAAGCCTCCTGAGCGATTGTGAATTTGTCCTTGTCAGTGATCTAGCGAAATGATAACATAAGAAAATGAAAGAAAGGGAGAGAAAGGAAACGACATGCGGAGGCGAGATGGACGATGTGAACAATGCCGTCTACAGAGAGTCGACCTCTTGATCTACACGTTTGTTCCAGTCTTCCTCGATTGCATCCAGATAGTCCGTTGAGTTCTGGTCTACAAGCGCATGGACAGCGGAGGACGAGACGGGAGGAGAGCGGTTGGGAGCGCAGAGGGACGCGAGACGTCGGTGGGGACGTGGGCCATGTGGTTGAATCTCCGAGCTTTCAAATGACTTCAAACGACTTTCGTCTGCCGTCTCTCAAAGACCTCAACTTTCCTTACCGCCTGCACGACCAACCGCCCAAGCGCCGCCCTGCCTTTCATCCTCACTACGCGCCCTATCCTCAGCATCCTTTCCCGCCTGACCTACTTCCTTATTCCGCCCCTCTGCCCTATCCCCCCATCTCTCCATGGCCTCCGCATCCCCCTTCGCCCACCCTTGCCGACCCTCTCATGCTCCAGGCACGGCCCTCTTTCGCTTCTCGTCTCTTGCTCACTTTCCGTAGGTCGTTAAACACTGCTCCTCCCTTTATTCCTTTGCCAAGAACTGCGGTATGCCTCGCTTTCTCCTACCTCCCCTCTTACTTATTCCGTTGCCCCTTCAGCACACTTTCAGTCCTCCGTCCCCAATGCACAGCCATCCCCTACTGATCTGTCCGAAATGGCTCGCCTCGCCGTCCAGGTCGTTCACATGCTGGAGGACTGGAAACGTTCCAACCTCACAGACCTCGACCGCATCAAATTAGACGACTCTCCTGATGACTCCCGCCCACCCAAACGTCCATGGGAAGACGTCGTTGCAGACGTCCCTCAGGATACCCCAGACGCCAACACAGAGGTGCGCACCATATTTTTTCTTCATGACCGCTTGTGACCCGTGTGCAGTACCCGGCAACCGAAAAGGCTCCACAATCTACCGCGGAACAAGACATGGAGCTCATTCGTACCAAACGCGCATCTAGTACAGCTGGCGGCTCCGGAAACACTGGCCAGCCAAAGAGCAAGTACAGGAAACGAAGTGTGGGTCGATTCACATTTCTTTCTCTTTCATCCCTCATTTCTTGTCCCAGAGAGCGACGCCGCCAGGTAAATGTCACTCGTGTAACATCCGCGAGACTCCAGAATGGAGAAAAGGCCCAGACGGCGCAAGGACACTCTGCAACGCATGTGGTCTGCGTACGTTTTGATCTCATGCAAAGCTTCAAATAACTCATCATATGGCATAGACTATGCCAAATTGATGCGCAAGAAGGAGAAGAATGGCACTGGCAACTCTGAGCAGATCAGTTTAGAAGATTTGCGTGCATCTGCAAGGTCGGGAGATGCAGAGAAATCACGGTCAAAAACATCACGAGCTCCATTGTCAACCGATTCAGATAGTGCCAAACAGAGTAGTACACAACACCAGCAGGAGCAACACCAGCAAGAGCAACAGCACCAACAACAGCACCAACAACATCAACAGCACCAACAACAACAGCAGCACCAACAACATCAACAACAACAACAACAGCAGCAGCAGCAGCAACACCATCATCATCATCACCACCACCAGCAGCAGCAGCAGCAGCAGCAACAGCCGCCACCACCACCGCCACCACCACCTCAGCACCATCAGGGTTCCTTCCAGATCATGAACCTAGCCTCGGATTGTGCAGTAGCAGAAGCCAGCCATGGTCCCATGACCGTTTGGCCTGCACCTACAATACCCCATCCAGCCGCAGGACGGTATGCACCAGAGCCGTTTCACCAATCGTTTATGCGATCTCAGCACGTTGTGATTCCCCAAGCATCCCCTCGCTAGTCGTTTCGTTCTTGCATCTTGTTCGGAAAAGTAATTAATTTTATGCCTGTATAATGGCAGGAGATTTGTACAACAGATCGCGATTCCCATCGTAGATCGAATCGAGATGCTCCCATACTACATGACATCATCGCTCTAATTTACATCATCTTGCCTACTTCGGCGTCTATCGCCTCGGGTGTCGTCGTCGACGCCCAACGATTGACCACTGGCCGTTCTTATTGACAAGAAACTTTTCAAAATTCCACTGTCATTCCACAAGTGAGGCTTCATCATTCAACCATCACGAAAAACCAACCTTGATGCGAGAAAGCCCAAGCAGTCCCGCCTTTTCGTTCTTCAACCACTTGTACACCTCGTTCGTCTCACCCCCATTGACTTCCGACTTTTTCATGAGCGGAAACGTCACACCGTGATTGAGACTGCAAAACTCTCCAATATCCTTGTCGTCCAGGGGCTCCTGTCCTCCAAACTGGTGTGCTGTCAGAAAAATCCCTGGCCAGAGTGACGTACGCACCTGGTTGCAGGGAAAACCCAGCACGACGAGGCCTTGGTCCTTGTACTTTTCATGTAGCTTTTGCAGACCTCCACACAAGAGTCGGTTGTCTCCAACGTACGGCACATATGATTAGCCTACCTTTGTACTGAGGTGTGAATCCGCTGTAGTGCAGACGTATGACCATCGGATGCGATCTCGCCCCGAGAACAGCTTACGTACCACTCTGAAGCGACGTTGACGACTAGCACAGTCTTGCCCTTGAGCTGAGCAAAGTCATACGTTTGACCTCCAGGCAAGTCAGCCTTGAGCGAGTAAAATCCTGATTCTGAGGACATGGTTGAGAATCGCTTTGAAAGACGGGCGACAGTGCGCCCGATTCTCATCAATCAAGGGCGTGCGAGTCACACACATCGTGACGTATATTCTCGTGTTCCCACGCTTCGGTTCATCGTCTCCGACGTCGAGCTCATCGGTTGACCCCGGTTGTGCGCATAACCCAGCGCAAACCATCCTTTTAGAAAGGTGGTAGAGTCACCTTCAGATCTTGCCCTTAAGCGTGGCTGGTAATAAGATTGTTGTGATCTGGAACACGTGGGTTTGTCCATATATTCGCATTTCGTATTTTATTTGATACATAACAAGCTAAAAGACATAAATCCAAGATTTATATCCGTCCAAGTCTGTCTTCGCCTTGTCCCCGCTGCCATGACTCGACTGAGCGCTTGTTATAGCCCCCGGCGTAAAGCCTTCGCATATGAATAATCCTCAGCATTACCAACCTCTTGGACATGCCCTGCACCCTCCCTCAACTTCCTCTGCTTCCTACATCCCTTCTCCTATATACAAATCAAAGGCCAATCATAATCAAAATCGCGAAGAGGAGGAAGAGGATGATGATGATGACCCTGACGATGTCATTGTAGAAGACCGCCACAAGCCAGATGGACAGGGTAGTAACCCCTCCCCCCCTCCCGGCTCGTCAAATGGGTATGTACTCCTTGAATTTGCAACCTTCTCAGTAACAGCCTCAACATTCCAGCAATACCCAAAACGCACAAGGTATCCGCCCTGATCCTCCAAACGAACCTACCCAAGAACCGGAGCGCAAGCGTAGGCCAGGACGCCCTCGCGGTTCAAAGAACCGTAAACCACGTGCAGTCAGCCAAGGAACCACCAGGCATGACACGCATCTCTACCAACCGACTGGCGTACAACACCTCGCAGTACCTCAACACTCGGCGGATCACAACACCCAGTCCCAACAATTCGTAGAGTTTCAATGGCGCATTCTGAACCTTTGCGCCGAGTTTTACGGGGCGGCCGAGGAACTTGTGGTAAGCTGAATTTTTAATCCCACTCTGGCCCCGTTCAAAAGAGATTTCTCAAGAAAAGTACTTCGCCTCTTGTCCTCTCGCAATGCTACCAATTAGGTCCCGGTAGCTCCAACGACCCAATAAAAATGTTGACTGACGCCAAAACGGTCTGCGATAACCTAGTGAGCTGACCATCTCATCCCACCCGAAGCATCTTATCTCATTCTCTATTTTATTCAGCTCGCAAACCCATCACGACTCGCTATGAATCCTCTAACATCCACTTATCATCATCAAGCACCACCTGCTCCGCCGCCCACGTCGGCACAATCCAACTCTAATCCCTCAACGTCCACAAGCAAGCCAACGACGCCCATGATCACAAACCCTCAGTCATTTGTGGTGTCGCTTGGCGCACAAACAGCTTATCCGCATGCACAATATCCCATGTTCACCGCTGGCACAACGCCATATCCGACAACCTATTATCAGTATTCATACCCACCACCCGCCACGGCTTTTTACTCTCAGCAACCTATCATGGCGGCACAACCACAGCCACAACCACAACTGCAAACTCAGTCACCAGGCAGCACGTCCCAACCGGCCACCGGTACATTGTCTAACATAACTAGCACTGGCTTGTTGAACCAAGGTGCTTGGTCGGACGAAGAGACCGAAAAACTGAAAAAGCTCGCCGAGGAAAGCAGAACATTTAATCCCACTGGCGAAATCGACTGGGATTGGGTTGTTACGCAGTATGGAAACAGCCGAACAAGGTCAGTCACTTAACCAGATGGCTTTCGATCTTGATATCAAGTTGTTGGGTAGACATCAAATTTTAATAAAAGCTACGGCTCTCGGCCTAAAAGAAAGCTCTTCGAGAGGCGTGAAAAGGCGCAGAGAAACCGAGGATGACGCGGGTCCCTCTTCGAATGTGAATCCTGCTTCTGCATCCCCGGCGCAAAGCAATGCGACCTCTACGCCTATGGATTCGCCAGCGTTGCAGCATCAGCAGAGACCATCCGCTTCAAGGGCATCCTTGTCATCTTCATCTTCAAACCTACCGTGGCCAATGCCTACAGTGGCTGTCAATACACCATCACCCGTCATTACGACACCGACAATAGGCCAAGACCAACAGCGAACGAGTTATTATCGTCCTCGACCCGCTCAGGACGCGGGCAATCCTCTTACGCACAATTATATGTATAATGGAACTGGGTCCAGATTAAATAAGGAAAACGGCAAGTAAAGTTCGTGCAACATACTATGGACATGTCTTGATCTTGGGACGTTTTTGTTCTTGTAATCCCGCATTGTGAGATTGTATAGTAGATCATATACATATATCAGCATGCATTTCTCACGCCTTCAATCTTATGTCTGCCCGAAAACCACCAATTTCTTCTCCATTACGCCCCATTTCTCCCCCGGACAACAATGCTCGTGCTACGCCTCTGGGACGTAGTCGCGCCAGAGACCTCTTGAGGAAGCATTATGCTCTGGGCGTCGGACCTCCTGCTCCTAGTGCCGCAAAAGTGAATGATCCCATGAATTTCGGTAAACCCAACCCATGTTTCGAAACAGGAGCACCCATATCACGTTGATAGATTCTCCGGCGTTCGATGCTAGGTCATACTACGAGCAGCTGATCACGACTTCTTCCCTACCTAGTCTACTGAAGCGCGAAAATGAGTTGTTGACGGGTCAGTTATTATCCACGTTATGATCCCGCAGGAGGTGACGTGAACTGATCTGAATGAAAAAGAGATCCGTCAGCTAGACAGCGAAAGACAGTCTCTCGTCTACAACCACCATCATGAGCTCATTGCCGCTAGCGATACCATTACGGCGGTATGCACTTGTATGTTGTGCTGTTGGATGTGTTGACTTGCGGTCCTCCTTTTTCAGATAAAGTCGCGAGCCGAAAGCCTTGAGCCGGTCCTGGATTCTCTCAAAGCAGCCTTTTCGGAAATATCTCGTATTTCTTCGGAAATAGCTATTGAAGAACGGGTTGACGAGGACACGGGCAGTATACAATTACACTAACGCTACATCATGCCCGCTATATTACTACTAGTAGGTGCATTATATGTGTTAACCAGGTGATTAATTGAACATCGGTGCCCATAGCTCAGGTTGCCAGTTTGCTCCTCCACGATGGATCAGTCTTGTGATGAATAATTCCGGTCCCATAATGCTTGCTCGTCCTTCGGCGTGATCCCCAACTGTCCACAGCTCGTATCCATGCTTGACTTGCAGTTGAGAATTCTGCACATGAAGTCAAATCGGGCTTTTTCGCTGACGTAGAAACAGAGTGAAAGGCACCTTGATCCTCTCGACGAATCCCAAAACCATGTTTGCCACCACGATGAGCAGGGTGTCCCGCGTGATACTCCCACCGTGCGTCTTTATCCGTTTTTGCAATGGTTCGTCATAGCCAGGCCACTAGAAACCGAGGTTAGCACCTTATTTTTCCTCTTATAAACGCGTGCACTGGGCTTACCAATAGCCAGATTTTAACCTCTCTGTCACCCATGTCCAACACTTTATCATCTCCACCAGCAATTCGCGGTGTTTCTCTTGCAACGACCTTGCTAATTCGCACCCCAACTTCGGGAAAGTCTACTAATTGGAACACGATAGGAGGATATTTCGTGTCAGGGTATGACTTGGGTGTCGCCAGTTCTTCAGAAAAGGCGATCTGTGGCACGAGGAGATGGTTCGTCGGCCATATCGTATTACCTGCCGCCATGTGCGCCCTGTAAGGCATGGTTAGTCAAGTCAACCCCCGCCCCCAATGCGCTATGTTGAAGCTTACATTGCATCACTCTAAGGGAGTCACGGTCAGTATGCATTGAATATATGTATATGTCGTGACGTACCGCGATACGACTATGCATATTCAGTGCTCCCGCCAACGAAGAATAGGATGAAAGTGGCAACGGGCAAGACTCTTCAGAGGTGCTTGCCTCGGAAGGGTCATGCGGGTGAGCCATTTTATAGCCTGTTCTCCGCGAGGTTCTGCAGCTTCACCATTCCTCGCAAGCGCCAGAAGAAAGGGCTTTCTTTTTTTTTTTTGTTTTTTGTATCCGTCATGTTCCAGCCCACTTTGCCGCTTTGCAGAAAAACGGTGATTTTTCTTTGTCCAAGACATCATCAGATGAACCTAGTGGCCACACGTTTGAGCTCTCGCAAGAAGTAGGGTACAAACGAATATCGAATCCAACTTTTGCGTGTTCAAATTTGATTGTGTCTGACATCGCGCTCCTCTAGCACGTTTTCGCTACATGGATATGATGCTTCTTGACGCTTTGCATCAAAAGATCCTGGACCACGTTTTTTGAGAATTAAACGTAACTGTGCTTTGTGAAGAGTGCAAATGGTACTTGATTATACAATCACGATAAGCCACATGGAAGTTATCAATATCTAAGTAACTCATTGTATCAGGATCATCCACGCTAGTACGAAATAAAACAGTCTGACGGTGCATCAGTAGAGGAAAAAATGGGTGTGCAGCGGACATACAAAAGTGGGTATACTGCGAGCAAAATTCGCTGTTGCTCTATTTTTGTTCCGTCGAGGAAATTGACTGACGCTATGGATGTTATCAGAATCCATTAGAAATGAATGATAGATGTATATATTACCCCATATACACCATGCCCATGCGAGAAGCGCGATGGGTGCTCTCACATAGATGATGCGAACGAAACATGATATGAAAGCAGCTACATCAAGCGGCGCAATACAATATCCAAGGACGCAAAGACCTTGAAAAAACGATCTGTTCACAAAGTCAGTCAACTCGTGGGCGAGCATTGATGGACACCTACACTCTGCCTCCCAGTAGCTGGGGAAAAAGGACGTCAACAGAATGCGAATCACGGAAAGCAACTAATTACCTTTGCCTGAACTGTTACGACGAACGCTCCAAGTGAGCATATCACGATGACACTTGTGAAAACTCCGAGAGCTTGACTAGGGGGTGCCTATGATGAACCTCGTTATAGGTCATTTGATGGTTAGAGGTATTGCATACATTAACGCTCAGCATTATACCAAGGAGGAGACAGAGAAGGAGGGGTCCCCAAAGGTCCCAGTCTCTAGAAGAACATATAAGGCACAGCACTCGGACAAACATCGAACTCAGACCGTAAAACTTCTCGACCGGTCGATCGTCGTGGGTATAACACCTGAATGACCTTTGTGTAAATGGAGATGATATCACGACTCTGTCTAGGATGTCAATGACGAGAAACTATCAGTGATAGCATGGGACCAACAATCGTCTTCGTAATAGGCTCATCCAACGTGTCCAAGCCTGAATACCTAGTTCCATTTTATTACTTTTGGAGGCGACGACTGCAGGTATACGCACCGCGTCTCTACTCGTACACCACCGATCGTTTGGGTGGTCGCGCGTGGGTTGCTGTCTTGCGAACTTCCAATATTTCCAGACAGTGAAGTATTTGCCGTTCCTCTATTCGCATTCGAAGTTCCAAGTGGGTCGTGTTCTTGCGCTCGCCCTTTGCCTTTGTCTGGCGGTGCCTGAGCAAGTGTTGGGTGCGAAAAGCCAGGGATGCTCTCTTCATCCAGATCATCGTCGTCTACATATATTCGTCGTATGCTTCAATTGACGCTTGATACCGAGACGCACCTGCTTGAATAAATTGTGAACTGGCTGTCAAAGGCGTTTTTGGGTCCATTCCGTTGTCGACCACGCTGTTCGACGTCACGTCACAGTCACGCGATTCGGAGTTGCAACCCATTTCCTGATCGGGCGAATGACGCGTCCCCGCATATACTCGACATCCAACTTGGCTATAGACCATCATGGTGGGCGTCCATGTCCTTCATAAAAACGCCTTTAACCACAGTTTAGGGTAACGCACCATCAGGAATGCCACCGTCTGGCAACCAGAATGCTGGCGACAAAGATAAGGCGAAAGAACAGAAGAAGAAATGGGAGCCTCCGCTCCCTACGAGAGTAGGGAAGAAGAAGAAGCGTGGACCCTCAGCTGCAGCCAAGCTACCTCCTGTATATCCAACAACGCGCTGTCGTCTGAAACTCCTCAAAATAGAACGCATAAAGGATTATCTACTTTTAGAGGAGGAATTCATCCAGAATCAGGAGCGTCTAAAGCCAGAGGCTACCCGCGAAGAGAAGAATGAGGAGGACAGGTCCAGGGTTGATGACCTTCGCGGCAGTCCGATGGCCGTCGGTACCATGGAGGAAATCATCGATGATGACCATGCTATCATCAGCACTCCTTCCGGCCCTGAATTCTACGTCTCAATAATGTCATTTGTCGATAAGGATCTACTGGAACCAGGCTGCCAAGTGTTGCTTCATCACAAAACACAAGCCGTCGTCGGTGTCTTGCAAGACGATACGGATCCCTTGGTCAGCATAATGAAATTAGACAAGGCCCCAACGGAAAGTTATGCGGACATCGGTGGCCTTGAATCTCAGATTCAGGAAATTAAGGTCTGCTGTACCTTTTGAGGCGTGCTATGACTGACGACCTGATGCTCCGCAGGAATCAGTGGAACTCCCACTTACTCACCCAGAGTTATATGAAGAAATGGGTATCAAGCCGCCCAAAGGTGTTATACTTTATGGTGTTCCGGGAACGGGCAAGACTCTGCTCGCGAAGGCCGTAGCAAATCAAACTTCGGCGACATTCCTTCGCGTTGTTGGCTCTGAGCTTATCCAAAAGTACCTTGGGGATGGCCCAAAACTGGTTCGAGAACTATTTAGGGTGGCAGAAGAACATGCACCCAGTATTGTGTTCATCGACGAGATTGATGCCATCGGTACCAAACGGTATTATGCCTGCCTTTCGTTTGACGTACGGCCCTGATGAAATTCATAGGTATGAATCGACATCAGGCGGTGAAAGAGAAATTCAGCGGACGATGCTCGAACTCTTGAATCAATTGGATGGTTTTGACACCAGGGGAGATGTCAAGGTCATCATGGCAACCAACAGGATTGAGTCTCTCGATCCAGCGCTTATTCGCCCTGGCCGAATCGATAGAAAGATCGAGTTTCCGTTACCTGATGTCAAGACAAAACGGCATATATTCCGGTAAATGCAATCGTTATCCGTAACAGACATTACGTGGTCATACTCTTTTTAAGACTTCACACTTCTCGGATGAGTCTGAATGAAGATGTCGACTTGGAGGAGTTTGTGATGGCAAAGGACGATCTATCAGGAGCAGATATCAAGGCTGTATGTACCGAAGCAGGGCTGCTAGCTCTCAGAGAGCGGCGCATGAGGGTGACGAAGGCAGATTCACGGCTGCTAGAGAAAAGGTATTTCTGTCCTATACCATTTTCGTATATCCGGCATTAATGTCCAATCCAGGTATTATACAGAAAAAATGAGGGTACACCAGAGGGTCTCTATTTGTAATTCATATAATCCTGCTGTTTAATAATTGTTGTACGAAAGAGTTCAATCGTATTATGCGGTAAGCAATCCAATATAGTTGAACCACGTCCATTCGGTAGCAAACGATAGCAGTCAATTGAACGAAAACAAGTCTTGCGGCGAGCGGCGATTAATTTGAGAATAGCTTTATAAACTCTGGAATGTAGTCCTGGAATGCATATCTTTGGTCCGAGAGAAAACGCTCAGTAACCTGTGCATTAATGAGACCTGTCTGATGTTAGTGGATGAGAACGCACGACACTTACCTTAACCATACTCTCCCACCACCACATCGTTCCACAATCACCTCCCATTCCATAGGGCCGATGACTTTACCTTGGATGCAATCGAGTAGAACTTCTTTGCCCTCCTTCGTCCCCTCACCTTCCAAAATCCACTCTCCGACCCATCCGTCACCTATGTGCCGTAACTCCTGATCCACCTTGTTACAAAAGATGGGTGAGCGCGATACGCGTGCCGTCCAAGCATATTTCTGGGCGAGTGCGTAGCCAGCGGGCGAATGCGGGCTGCGAACTTTCATTGTAGTGCAAAGTAGACGAGTTTCAAGTTGGATCATGTTAGCGCCCTCAAGGCCTAGTTCATCAATTACGTAGACCGGATTGGCATAGGAGGGCATGATATGCATGTAATAGAAAGGAGTGGGCAGGCTCAACGGATCGGGTAGATGAACTGCTTGAGGTGGCACGTGTGGCTCAAGGAACTGTCCATTAAACAACAACCATCTGCGAGGAGCTGGGCGTCCTGAATAATTGATCAAAGAGCTATTTCGCCGCTGCTGAGCACCTTCGCTTCTGCCAACAAAGTCTCGGCTTATCCTAAAATCCGCGTCAGGTGCAGGATGAAATGGAATATCAGTATCGTCGCCCTCGGAATCAACATAACCCAGATTGCATATAAGATCACCTGCGGACAGGTGATCCCAGAGGCCCGCATCGATTAATTGTTGTTCACATAGAAATAGCTCTTGAGAAGCAAAACTGTGATATGAACAAGGAACGAAGACTCGCAGAATCGGAGCACGCGCCCGGGACACGGCAAAACTTATATCGAATGGAGAAATCATTCGCATCGGATGCCCCGAAGAGAACGAGGTGCGCGCGCCTGGTTGCAGACGGGGTTTAGATGAGGGGGAAGGAGGCAAACCGCTTCCGGAAATGCTCCCATTACTGCTGTTTGTTCCAGTGGATGGAAGAAGAGAACCACACGATGATGTACGAGGGGGTGAAGTGCTGCTTGAGCTAGAACAAGGGAAAGAATCGCGTGAAGGAACCTTGGGGACGACGTGTCGATAGAGTGGAAGCGTAGCTTGGTGCGACATGCCACGCGAAAGCTGGGCTGGTGCGGACACACGCCGCAAGGAGTTGGAATACGTTCGAATAGCAGGATAGTCAGATTGCAGCCGACTCCGGGAGGGTCGTAGAAAGGGAAATGTGTGACTTTTTCTGGATAAACGGGTGGCGCCTTCGGGATTACATAAGCTTGACGATTTCAGGGACAGACTATTTTTACTCTGCATCGTCATGTCCCCTGGTACCGGCGGTTTATTTCCACCATAGTACGACAGGGGTGGCGGAAAAGCCAGCCGTCGGAGTGCGCTTGGCGACGCCGCAAAGCGCGGCATCCACACATCCTCCGTTTCTGGGCGTAAGGCATCGTTTGAACTGTGTACATATGCTTGCAGTAATAGCACGAATCGAGAGTGTGCATGAGTCAATGAAGTGAGCCAAGAGGTAACTCTAGATGCGGATTGCGATGATGCAAGCGCATGTCGGGCATGAAAAGGGTATTGATGGAGCGGGATGCGTTGGGAAGTGACTGAGCATAGTTATAGGTGAGAAAAAGCGGAAGCGAGAGGAATGGATAGCTTACGCAGTAGGTCGAGGTCGTTGAGTGACACTGGGACATCCTTATAACCTTTTTGGGGGTCACGCTGACGGGCAGCATGCGCATACCAGGGGACGTAACGGGAGAGTACAGCATCTCTGATTGGGGCATCGTCAAATGCTAGATGGCAGTGTCTGCAGGTGTTGGAGAGATAATAGAAGTCATGCCAGTGAAGGTAAGACAAAAGGCAGGAGAGGATGTGAGGGATGTCTAAGATGAAGAGGAGCTGATTTGCCATGGCAGGGGAAGAGTGCAAGGGCCCTGTTCAATGGGCATTATTAGCATCCCGTCAATCCAACAATCATTGGTCTGAATCTTGCTTGGTGGCGTGGGAATTCGCATTCCTTTCAGTTGCCATCATGGCCTCACAGGTGCCTCGTTTGTTTTCCGCCGTTTCTGCCGTCCGCTGACGCCTCTTCTTCCCAAAGGATCTCGTTCGAGAGGTTTTTGGTGGTTCCGACTCTGAGCTGTCAGACGAAGAGGGTTGGTTTCGTTTATTCCTTCCACTGTTCCCACTTGACTGACTCCGTCTTTATAGAGGTCTCCAAGAAGACGCTCCCTCTGCCAAAACAAAGAAACGATTATGAATCATCTGGTGCCGATTCAGGCGATGATTATATCCAGGAGAAACGCCAACCGTCTGTCATTGGAAAAGCGAGAAAAATTAAGAGAAAGCGGACCCTGGATGCTGATGGACAGCCGAGGAAAAGGAAGAGAAGGATTCCAGCGGAGCCAGATCCCAGCGAACTCGCCTCAGAGCAAGGTAGCCGTGAATTAATTCGCTGGCGTTCGTTACTGATTTTGCAAAGTCCCTCGCCGGCGGACTGACGTGCAGATTGATGAAATTCTTAAAGCAAAGAAGGCGACGCGCAGAAAAAAGAAGACTAATGAGGAAGTACTGGATAGTTTTGCGGACCACGAAGTGTCGCGCTTAAGAGAAGCGATGAACAGTGTCGCAGAGGAAGATATTACTTCTAACAATGAAAAAGCCCCCGCTGTGGCGAAGCTCAAAATGTTGCCAGAGGCCATGGAAACATTACGAAAGTGAGACATTGAGTTTGTGTGTTATCAAAACTAAAAATATACAATTACACAGGGCATCGCTAGCGCAATCCATGATTGACAACAATTTACTTGATGCCGTCAGAAGATGGCTAGAACCACTTCCAGATCGATCATTGCCTGCCCTCAACATTCAGAGAGAGCTTTTTGGCGTCATCAGGAAGATGGAATTTATCGATAGCTCAGTCCTCAAGGAATCGGGCTTAGGACGAATTGTCCTTTTCTACACCAAATGCAGACGAGTAAATCCTGACATCCAGCGAATTGCAGACTACCTCGTAATGGCATGGGCGAGGCCCATTATTAAGCGATCAGCATCTTACCGCGACAGAATTGTACCCATCGCACAGGAAGGTGATGTGGCACACCGAGCCGGGGAAAATCTAAACGCAATTCTGGCACGAGCGCGTGAAAGCGAAAGAGGCCGAGTCAGGAAAAATGCCGTAATGATACCACAACGAGAGCTTGGCAACTACACGGTGGCACCCAAGACAAATTCTGGTGTCATGCGCAACAATGTATCAGTGGACGTGGACATTGAAAGGCGGAAGAAGACATCCGAGTTTATGAGAGTATTGACACGCAAGATAAATTCGTCTAAATGATGTTTGTATCTATTTGTATGCAGCGTGGTTTCGCTTAATGTCGGAGTTTGAATCATCGGTGGCTTTCGCATAACATGTGCCTATCACGTCTAGTTCGCCCAGGTTTCCCGCTTCGTCCTTGACCATCACTATCACTATGCAGGCTAGGCGTCCCGCTCCCGTCGCAATAAGTCTTCAGCCTCAACCTCTGCAAACCTGTCGTTCCTCTCTGCTTAGTGCCACATCGAGTCCCCGAACGCCCTGCGGCTCACCCAAATGGTCCCCCATCCATTTCTCGTCAGCAGCGAACAGGAATAGTACAGATAGCTGGAACAGCTCAAATGGCCCAGACGAATTAGAATGGGATTGGAAACCGGAGCAGATTCTGCTATTAACAAGAGTATGTTCATCCATCCGACGCGTGTCCATGTTCATCTCACGTTCAAAATCAGACTTTGGACGCGCTCCCAGCGCACCTGGTCACTCCTTTTATTGGCCCAGTCCCTCCTTCAAATCTTCTCGACAGAATTGCGCGAGGTGTCGCGCACGCAAAAGGTCCTGTTGATTGGCCTCATTCTATCCGTGCTACACGCGTCAAATTGCTCGAACTCGCAAAAATACGCGCCAAAGAAGAATCTGCACATAGTCGCCCAACCATATCTTATGCGTCTGAGCGCGAAAACAGGTTCAACACGAGCTTTCCAAATGTCGGCACTAGCCCGGATAAAAAGCAAACCATTCACCGCCCGCTCTATCGGCAAAACAGCATGGACTTTATGAATATTGCCGAACCTCATTTAGATGAAGATAATATTACCGGGTATGCTTGTTAATTTCCTATATTCACATTTCTTGACGGGCTCCTTCAGACTTTCTAATCGTCTTCAACGAACTGATAAGCCATCCATTTACGATTCATATACGCGCAAGTCGCGTTTACAGCTCTCTAGCGGTCCGTGCACAACGCCTCCCTCGAAGTCATTTATCAGTCCATACACACCGAGCTCGTCGACACTTACCTCACTCACTTCTTGGTCTACACTGTCACGTTCTCGCTTACGTCGATCTACGTCGACCGCCTCTACTACATCGTCCATGTCAATCACAAGCGGTAGCAGTGCCCCGTTATCTGATCCCCGATTGGAGCGTCTCAGATCGATACAAGCGGACATCCCCCCAGTTCCTCCTCCCAAAGACAATAACTTGCCGAAGCTTGGCTCAAAGCGCGCACCATCCTATGGTGCTCTAGTTCAAGGTGCTAAGCACGAAAAGGAAGCAAGTCGTCCTGCGACTCATGAAAGGCGGAATTCAACAACTTCCTGCGCTTCATCTGACGAGGAGGAGAAAGTCAGGGCGGAGCGTGCCAAGAAACAGAAGATGAAAGTGAATAAGACTCCTTTGCCGCCGAATGGAGTAATTCCTCTATCACCCCCTCTCTTGCCTACGAAGCCTTCAACTCCGGTCTTGCGAGAATCATTCGCGCAGAATGCAGGATCAAAACGGCGGAATGCTAGTGCTAGCTCCAACGTGAAGGCAATTGACCAAAGCGAATTATCTCAGACCATCGCAAGTCCCCCCGCTCCGCACAAAAAACTACCCATGAACTTGCAGAGGAATCCTAGTATCTTTGGTGATGAATTACCCCCAGTTAAGCCCAAGTCCCCGATGCAAATGACACAATCCAGTACTACCCAATCTGCGACACCGACTACTCCTGCAGTCCATCCCAATTCTCCCGTCTATACGACATCGCCACTTTCTTCTGCTCACCCAAGTCCAAGCCCTGGCGAAAGATGCAGACAAACACTCCGAAGAGTAAGGCGCTTCGCTCCCGGCAGGCGTATATCCTTTGGAGGCTTGTTGCCCCTCAAAGGAAATGATGATCCTGGCGATCGAGCCATCGATCTCGACGCAGAAAGTAGCAGCAAGAAAATCTCCCTGGGAAGTGCATTCCAAATGCACTGATGCATTGTACGACACAAGAGCACTTGGTGCCAGTGTTTGATACACCCGGGGCATCGAGCAGCTTTTGCATATGACATCCATGCTTGGTTGTCTCCCCGTCAATTGACTTCAAGAAACGTAACATCGTGTTGAACCCTTTGCTATCTTTATCGCTTATCCTGCAAGTCCTGTCACCGTATCTGCAAGTATTCCCATGCTTTATCTGTGAACTCAGCAATCCCGACATTAATATCATTTCACTTCCCTGCTCCTATACCTTCAATGCCAACTTTGCCATGCGACACCTAATCTTTCACATTTGGCAACCAACATACCCTCAGTGTTCAACAACCTCAACTCGTGCCGGTAATTCGACTCTTCAGAAAGTATAATCCAGTGCATTACCAACTGGCGTCATTCGTTCATCCTCTGTACCATCGATTTGATAAACATTTCACATTCATTTTATCGGATTTTCACGTTTCGGATCTGTCCAATATACGTTCCTTCCAACTCATCTGACCACGCTCATTCTCTTTTTTCCCTTTCTATCCCAGCCGGCTCAAGCTCTTCAATGATTCACATCCCCGGAAGGTCATTGGGCACCTACCACCTGACATATTGTCTCCACTCTTTCCTTGTACATTTTTCATTTGATTTGTACAAATACGGTGCAGGTACCCACATGTACACATAAATATACTTCATTTATACAAACAAGGAATGGTGAACTCGCATGCGCTAGAGATAAATATTAAGCGGGAGCGTCGAGCAAGGAACTGCTGGTCCATAATCACACATCTGCTTTTATGTCAAAGTCCTCGATACTATACTCGCAATCCAAAGCAACTCTAATAATCTCAAATCATTTCGAGGAGGTGTCAAGTACTTTCACTGCCATATCTTTCATCAGCCAAAATACTTACAACGCCTATTTTAAAGTGGACGCACCAACATCAGTAATTGATCTCACGAATCTGCCAGAGTAGTTGCGCTGGCCTCCCCCGCTTTCGCTATTTGCTGACGCCGCCGATCAGCAATAGCTGCTCGTTTTTCTGCAATCAGCTCCGCGGCGCGTATGTCCCACTTGTAAGCCCAATATCCTAGGAAACCAAATACACCCATTGAGATGAGGTGTCCCCCTGGATCTTTACACGATAAGTGCGGAATCGAAAAGGTATTGTGAATATACCCACTGTCAAGCAAATTACGCTTCTGTATACCTAGCTGACCCATACGCGCAGCTAGACCAAAAGCGGAAAATCCAAGGATGTTTGCAAGCAGCGACATGTTGCCTTCAAAGTCGGATGTTCGCGTAACCACGAGTTGAGCAACTTCCAAACAAAAGTGTAAACATTTAGCACAGCCTCAACACGCGGACTATTATTAGTAGTGTGGCACTCCCGCCTGCACGTTTCTGTCTCTCAATAGGAACCAACGGGAACGACATTTGTGCAATTCCGGATTCCAAGACATGGATACTGACCCTGCTGCAGATGTTGCCCGCAAGATTGATGAAGCAAAGCAGAGGAAGAAACAGGTGATCAGGCTTTTAAGACTGGTAATTTGAAGGATGGTAGGTGTGCTCATGCTTTTCTACTTGGCAGTTCTAATGCTCACACGCAAAAGCTCTTTTGTCATATCACCAGGTAATTCCGAATGATCCTACAGCGCTTCTTGATTTAAGACACGGTCAAGGCATTGTTGTACCTCATCGGTCTTGACAAGTATGCTATCTATAACCGTGCTGAACTCGCATTCAAGCTTTGTTTCCAGATCTGAATATGAAAACCTCAAAGGTGCGCCTCCCCCAGAGCCAGGATCGCAGAAAGCAGAACAAAAGTCCGAGGTGAGTCGTATTGGCCTCATGCGCACCACCTTGCATTGATATTATGTGCAGATTGATGATACGATCTCAAAAATATATGCCAACATGTCTGCATGTCACATCAAGCAGAGCAATTGGAAGCGTGCTATTGAAACGGCGGACAAGGTAGCGATCCTTGAAGGTATCAAATAGCCGCTTACGCAAGTAACCTCTTTCAGGCACTCAATAAGAACAGCAAGAACTACAAAGCTATGTTCCGGAAAGGCAAAGCCTTGGGAGAGCAGGGTTATTTTGAGAAAGCAGAGAAGCTTCTAGAACAGTTGAAAACTGAAAGCGCTGGAGGTTGCATCCTATCTTGCATTGCACATGTGATTTTCACCCTTGATTCTAGATGCTCCCGCCGCCGACGCCGAACTCTCACGGCTTCGAGCTATTGACAATGAACGTGATAAGGCGAACAGACAAAAGATGAAAGGTAGGAACAATTCGCTCCGTAGAATCCAAGCCATCTTATTTCGCAGGTTTCTTGAAGAAGCAAGATCTTGCACCTCAGGAATGATGTGATCAACTTTTGATGTACATTATGCTCTCGACTCAGATACCGTAAACCAATACAGGTTTCATGCCACTTTTGCAACCCTGACGTCTACAAAGTCATCTACACTGTATCCGTTGCCAGGTACCTTGATGACACCTGCCTTTCCCAGGACGCTGCGATGTGTATAAAGCTTTGTTCTGGTTAGATGAGATTGAAAATTACCATAGAGTGTCTTGGATAACTCTGGTAGATATCGTGGTGCAGTCATCCGTGTATTTGACAGTGCGAAGCCAGGCCTATCCAAATGTTAAGTCTCGATACCTATGGTAGCCACTAAGTCTTACCTTGATATCCTCCTCGACATATCCAAATGTCTCCTTAATAAAAGCGATGTCTTCAACGGCACGATGATCTGACAAGTCGAATCGCCTCACGTGCGATGTCAAATTTCCGAGGAAGTACCGGATAGTCTCCACGGGTGCCCGCTCTGCAGCGGGATGAGCTGCGATCAACCATGAAGGCCACGGTGTTGGCACAGAGCCAATCTTTATCTCGGAAGTTAACTTGAATGCATTGATGCGATATTGTCAGCCGCTCACGAAACGGACTTCTCCGGCGTCGACGAAAGGTTTAGTCGTGAACCATTCCCACATGAATGCACTCGTGGAGCCGTCATTGACTGAGTTGATCAATCCACGAATGTCGTTATTTACTGCAATGCGAACATGAGGGATAAAAACAGCATGAAAAATAATGAAACCTTGGAACTTAAGTTGGTCCGTCAGCCAACCTTGTTGAAGAGCCATGACGTAGGCCATTGTTTGACTGCCACTGAAATCAAACTCTTAGACGATGCAGCAGTAAATCGATAGCGGCACAAGCAACATACCTCCCATGTCTTGATATGCCAAGGGTAGATCCTTCGAGGTCGCGAATATCGTTGAAGTTACTATTTCTGCCCGTGATTACTGCCCTAGGATCACATTACATAAAATCGTGCAGCACAAGGAACCGGTGGTCCATTACCAGTTGAGTGGTGTTGTAACATAGCTGCCAACAAGCTTGTAAGCTTTCGATCCGTTAGCAATCCCAGATATCAACGGATCAGTAAGAGCGCTGAGCGGCCACCATAATTGCGTCAACACAAGAGAATGCTTTGGACGTACATGGCAACGTCTATCTCGTCATTAGTAAGGCGGGAAATGAGCTGCCCAGATCCACCTAGACTGGCCATTAGCAGGAGAATCCATGTGTGTTGGTCAACGTACTGGGACATTCAACCAAAGTGAATGTTTCTCCGTTGTCAATCTCTGCGTACTGTAGCAACGGAGATGAAAAGTGTTCGCGGACTGAAGTACGATATGTAAATTCGGGGCCTCTACTCGGGCGTGTCAGGTCATACCGTATCCCACTCTGAGCAGCATTCTGACGCGCTGTGTCACGTTTGTGACTGACGCTCAATTTCATGTCATTCGAACGCATTAGCGAATCAATATTGAAACGATACTATCCTCATGTCGAAAATCTCGACAGTTATCTCACACGTATATTGATACCAACCTCTGCCTTGGACGCAGGTTTGATAGGACATGCCTTCAAACCCCAAGCGCACCACCCTCTTGCGTACTCGCACCTCGTCAATACCGCATTGATAGCAACTCGGAACTGCGAGAATCACCATGCGCGGTTTAAGGCATATTCGCCTCCCTCAGAAGTGACTATGCTTCACGTATGTGCCATAACTTTTGTCTCAGCGTTTTACTCATGCAACCCATACAACCCAGGTCATTGACAAAGTACAAGAGAAATTGTTGAAGTCCAGAGTCACTAGCAATATAATAACGGCAGGGTACAGATTGGTACGAACCAGTTGATAAACCGTCAACGCACCAGCGCTCTTATTGCGGTCTAGTCGTCCTGCGAAGGTGACAAGGGAAAGCAAGGAATGGAACGTCTGGGGATAACGAACGATTATGTTAATACAATTGTCACTAGCCTTCAAGCTTCCGAGTGGGATATTTTATTGCAAAGGTTCGTTAATGCAAGCACTTGTGGGTCAGTGCTAAATAATATCAATCAGAGTGGGTATCGATGCCATGACACATTTGTTGGCGGATACATCTATATTCATTTCACTGCCCAACGACTGTTACTGCCAAATATCTGGGAAATCCATTCTCTACTTGGTACCATCGCCCAGCCCTCGTCTTATCGACAAAACCTCCAGGACCAAAAGGGTCTCAGAAGCCACCGCGGAGCCGCACGAACAACCTACGAAGCGGATCAAGCTCCATGCTAGTCGTGATGAATCAGTCCCAGCGAGGTGCGCTATGTATGCTGACCGTTGTTTGATATTTGAAAAGAGAGACCCGGGTCAGGAATGCTGCCGAAATCACTTTTTCGCGTCTGAAAATGTTTTATTCTAAACCAACCTATGTAGCTGAGCCGTGGCGCCTCGCTGTGGGATTACCACCTAAACGTGCGCATTTCCATCTTCACCACAAACTCCTAAGCATTTCGTCGTAGATTTCTTGAACCAAATACGCCCTTCATTTAAACGACATCCTCCGGTTGATCCACATTCATGTATGGAACCGGATCCCCGGATGCAGGCTGCGCATGCTAGACTGGCGGCGAAATATGTTTTCCCTCGACAATTTGGCTTGTCAAATCCTTTCGATACTCCAATGCATAGACACCAATTTGGCGCCTATCGTGATAATATCGATAGAGAAGCTGAGATTAAGGTGAAACACAATCTGAATTGTCATTCACCAATGACTTTGAAAAGAACAAAGGTCCGTGTAGCACTCCGGAGCGCCTCAAAGGCATACTGCCGATTCTCGATCAGATGGTTTGGAAGCATGGGAAATGTGGTTACAAACCTCTCTTGAACGTTGTGTGCCCATCGAAAGTAAGTTAAATCTCGTCTTATTAACATTCTGTTGATTAAACGACATGGAGACCACTGTGAGGAAGCTGGACAGTAGCGTGATTTTGGTTTGTCATCCGCGCTTGTTCATCTATATATCAACGTGTTGAGTGACCTTCCAGGAATTACTATCAGATCAATCAAGTGTGTTGCAATCGCAGTCGCTATCATCAGGGCATATTACGGTATCCGATGGTCCCTCTCTACTATCATCCGGTATATCAGAAGCGAGACGTCATGCCAAGGTGAAGCCGAAGTTCGCGGAATTTGTGTGCGAGTACCACGAGGTGTGCCTTGTCGCTCACTGTCTAGTGCAAGAAGATGAGATAACCCGATAGGTATATCGATATGTCGCCTTAATCACCGAGGCCGTCATTCCAAACTCATTTTGGGGTTCTCAATATAACCGAAAACTCATACTCCGTCGTCAGTAATTGCTTCCTTTGCCAAACAACATTATGACTCAACTATTCACACAAGACGTCGAACAATTCATCTCTTGTCGCAAACACGAGTCACTATCTTTGCACCATGTCGTCC
Organism: Amanita subjunquillea; assembly: GCA_020011035.1. Classification (NCBI taxonomy): domain Eukaryota; kingdom Fungi; phylum Basidiomycota; class Agaricomycetes; order Agaricales; family Amanitaceae; genus Amanita; species Amanita subjunquillea. The sequence continues at coordinate 473,269 of JAEBUT010000011.1, read as the reverse complement.
AGGAATTCAGGACCTCTGACTGCGATTGGTTGGCGCCCGCTAGCAAATCATCTCAACAATACAGGATATGCATCTCTGACGCCAAAAAACGCAGAGAATTGCTTGAAGATTTCCTCTTTTGGTTTTTCGATGGCTTTGTTTTGCCGCTATTAAAAGCAAGTAGGACTAAGTGCGAAATGAAATTAAGCTCACACGTAGCCATCAGACGATATTTTATATCACTGACTCCAGTGCTTTTAGAAATCGTCTACTCTACTTTAGGCATGATGACTGGGAAATCCTCTGTGCTCCCTTGATTGAACGTCTTACTTCCAACACATTCGTGAAATTAACTGAGGCTAGTTGACCTGGTTTCCACCTTATGTTTATTCTGAACGAATACCAAGGACAAGGTAGCTGAGATACTGAGGATGCGGAAACTGGGTTGTTCGTTCGTGCGATTGCTCCCTAAAGAGACTGGCGTCAGACCTATCGTTAATCTCAGTCGACGAAGACCCGTCTTTCGAGTATGTGATTTTGACATTACCCATATATATCCAGTTTTCATTGGCTCTTCAAGCTGAAGGGACAGCATCATGCGCCATTGCGCAAGGACAACTCCTCTGGCCTGTCCATTAACCAAGTCTTACAAGCGGCTTTTCAGATTCTTACTTTTGAAAAGGTGAGCTATATAAATGATAATTTGAACATATTTCAACCGCTCCGTTTCTGACAGCAAAGGAATTCTTGTCTCTTGGGGGCTTCAATATTTCGACCAGATGACGTATATGCTAGATTGAAGGCTTTCAAGGCCCGACTGCCGCGCGATTCCAACGACAAACTGTGCGTTGATTAATCACCTTCACCTGACTTGGATTGACGCTTAAACTCCAGGCCCAAGCTATATTTCGTCAAAGTCGATGTTCAGGCCTGTTTCGATACAATAGAACAATGGGAGTTGCTCAAGATCATTGATGACCTTATATCAGAGGTGCGAATCATTGACCAATCGGTAGGCTAGTCTCCTTAACATTGTAGTGCACAGGACGTTTACATGATTCAACGCTATGGGCAAGTAGGAATGTCAGCTGGTAAGATACGGAGGAGTCTTGTTAGGCGTGCCACCGACGGTGAGCCGTTCTCCTGCTTTTACTAAGAGGTGTAATTATGTAATGTCAGAGGACCATCCACATTTCTTACAACACGCTACCGAACTGGCCAGTTCACTTCGACATGTCATATTTGCCGACGAGGTAAGGGTGAGATACAATTGAAAATTCATGGTTAAACTGGTATAGGTCGTGTATCCAAATGCTCCTAAGGAAGAAATTTTGCAACTCTTGCGGGACCACATAACCGAAAACATAGTCAAGGCAAGTGCCAACATGGTATTATGGCGGCCTGACTTTGACCTTCACGCAAGATTAATAACAACTACTATCGTCAAGTGATCGGTATACCGCAGGGATCAATTCTATCTTCGCTACTATGTTCTTTCTTCTACGGAGACATGGAAAAACAATTCGGGCTATGGGCGAATGACCCACTGAGCGTAGGCGCACTGTGCAGTCGCCCAGATCCTCAACTTATTTCGGGTGACAGGTTCTCTTTAGATTGATAGATGACTACTTGTACATAACGACGTCATTACCGAAAGCTAAAAGCTTTCTGGACATGATGAAGAAAGGTAGGTTGGTTCAATTAGACACGAGCCACGTTTTCATATTGATTACAGGTCACCCGAAATACGGGTGCTTTATATCCCATGAGAAAACACTGACAAATTTCGACTATGACCATCAGATTCAGAATGTGACTGATCCAAATCAGACAAGTACACGCCACATTGGGATTCTGCTAGGGCTTACTGAAAGCGACATGATATACAGATTTTCCTTGGTGTGGTTTCCTAATCGATACAAGAGAGTTGACGATAACCGTTGACTATCCGAGATATTTTGGTATCAGTGAGTGAGGCACATATTGAGCAATTGCCAACTGATCGCTGACGGACAAAGACTTGCTTGACTCTGTGACTGTGCATAGAGGGAAAAGCCCTGGTTTGAGCTTTACCAACAGGATGCTCCTGTAAGTCCAAGCACTCTTATTTCAGAATGCATGAAATAATTCGATCATGAGATATTCCAAAGCGAGGAGCCATATCATTTATACGGATATAAGCCTAAATGGCGAGCGCGTGGTCTATCTCAATATATATCAAAATTTCCTGCTGTTAGCCATGAAGATGCACACATATTTACGCGCTAGGGGTCTTGGATCAAGGAAAAACGAATCATTCATTTATCGTTAATTGCTTTTCCACAAGCTTGCATGCCGAAGCTAATTTCACAATACAGGCACAGTGCAGAACATGATTGGATATACATTTTCTGCGATTAAAAGCAAGAGTATGAAGAAGGTTGCTGTTGATAATCATGCAAATTGTAGGATACACAAGACAGTCGTTATTTGGTAATCCCTCATTTTACCTGACACGTTGTAGGTGTTGACAGAGATATGACAGGCTTGGAAATCGCGCATTTTACAGTATTTTGTCACAAAAGGGACGACACTACCGGAAGCTGCTCTCGCTTATTCAGTTTGAGCTATCACGACGAAGGTATGGACAATATAAGGGGCGGTTTGGCAGTCTCGTGAAGGAGGGCGAGATAGGACTCGCGGGTATTAGGTTCTAGTCATCCCATGTGGTTCCAGGACAAGTCTAAGATCTGGACAGTAACAAAAGACAAGTGCATAACCATATATATATTTGATCGAGATCACCGCAGCAGGCGAAGTATCCTTTCTTCTTTACGAGTTTTAAATGGAGTCGATGAGTAAAAGCCGTGGTGCCGTCTTGGCATTGGCACTTATAAATGGGCTTACTAAATACGGGAAATGACATACGGGACCGACGGCAACTAAAGTACTCAAGACCACGATGGCATGAGATAAAGTGTTCCTACAAGTATGAACCCATAGAGCTTAATAGTTGGGTGGGCAGGCCTGTTAACGCATCCGCATTCCGCAGCGTGCCTGGAGCCGTTCAATGTGGACTTTTCTCGGCACTTTGACAGAATCTGGAAGCACGTGATAATTCAAAGTGGTCTGATATACGGGCATGTTAAAAAGTAATGACGGATAGACGCTGGCTCTCTTTCATCGCTCACAAATGGATCTTGTGCTACAAGTCTCCGATGATATCTTTCTGGACAAGGCTTGGGCGAAGCTCGTCCCCATATCCACTTTCACGACGCTCCCCGGATCACCCCAGTTCTCCAACAATTCGATTATCTTACCTCCTGCGACAACATGGTCTCAAGTCATCTCGTTCTTACCACACCCGCCACTACGACCAGAGCAACTGTCAGAATATCTTGTGTCTCCAGTTTCTCTGTCAGCGTGGCCCAGAGATTACATACCCCGACAACTTATATCCCTCATTACGATTACCCTCATTGGAATACACGTTCTATATCTCGTGTTCGCCGGGCTTTCGTACATGTTCGTATTCAACCACGAAATGATGAGGCATCCGAGGTTCCTGCCGAACCAAATCAAGCTAGAAATTCAAACGAGCCTACGTTCGTTTCCTGGCATGATTCTGCTAACGTTGCCTTGGTTCCAAGCAGAGGTGATGGGCTATTCTAAACTCTATAACGGAGTTGACACGTATGGCTATTTCTATTTTTTTGCGTCAATACCCCTGTGAGTTTGCGCCGTGTTTTATCATACTTCAACGAATTGATACCCCGTCAGGTTCCTGATTTTCACAGACTACTGTATCTATTGGATACACCGCTGGCTGCATATCCCTTTCCTTTACAAAATTTTCCATAAACCACACCACAAGTGGATAAGTATGTTGCTCTGCCTTCCTTCGAACTCTGAGCTCATATTATTTACAGTACCCACACCGTTTGCATCTCACGCATTCCATCCCGTCGATGGATACTTACAATCCGTCCCGTACCACCTCTTCATTTTCATATTTCCATTGCATCGTATGCTCTATCTTGTGTTATTCGTTTTCGTCAATTTCTGGAGTATACTGGTAAGTCGAATTAACAGCACATGATGGTATATTGACTCTCTAGATTCATGACTCTGATATGATCACTGGTCACCCGTTGGAGAAAATCATCAATGGCCCGGCTCATCATACGTTGCATCATCTTTACTTCACTGTCAATTATGGCCAGGTGAATGATTTGATTACTTCCGCCTGGTAGTGCACCTGACCAGAACATCAAGTACTTTACATGGGCAGATCGTTACAATGGCTCCTACCGACAACCAGAGTCACACCTCGATCCACTACTTGAAGTTCAGGGTATTGCAGCAAGCAAAAAACAACAATGAGTGATGGACAGCCTCAACATGTAACGGTATCGTTCCTTAAACTACTACATACATAGATTGTTCATTGCATTTCTTATGCCTACTTATTTTCTACGTCATTTACAACGTACATTACAAGGTTTGGTAATGCAGTATGTATTGCATGCGGTGACTAGTACTTCCATATTATACCCTCACACTATTTCTTAACTCAGTCTTGGCTGCGGGTTGGCATATTTTGACGACAGACGGTGAAGGTACAAGTCCAGTGGCGCGCAAGGATACATTATCAAAGTGGACGTAAGCTTCTGTGGGAAGAGGAACGTGATCGTTTCTCACGGTCCATGGTATTTAAACTGTCACTCACCACCACCACTATCACGTAGCGGGATGAGTGCTCGGACTCCATTCTTTTCGTCTGACACCCGGCAGGAGTCTCGGGCGAATGACGACCAACAGGGTAGCGCTGACGGCCAGTTTATTGCAGATAAATCCAATGATCAAAATACGTTAATGGATGCTTCCGTGAAGGACGTCGAGACCGGTTACAAGTTGCCCTCTGAAATTGATACCCACGGCCCGCCTCTCAATGTAGACGGTTTGATTCGCAGCAGAACTCGTTCCAAGCCGACGCAAAGAATTCTGCTCAGCGGAGGGAACATTCCTCGTCCTGGAACTGCTGATCCAAGCTTTGAAGATCAATCTTTTGCTGCGCATACAACGACTATTGCGGCGCCGACGCCTTTCAAGGCTTCGAGGGTTCTACCGCCGCTGCTTTTGAATGCATCTGGGACGGCCATCTCCTCTAGGTCCATCTCTCCTCTCAACTTTAAGACGCCCGCCCCCCCTTCCATGCATCAGAATGGAGATATCTTTTCAAGCAACGCGCATATACACACAAATTCTGATAGTTCGCACAGCGGGGATGCGAACACTACATTTCGGTCGCTCAGCGGGGGCAGAAGCGGACCTGGACGCATACTGAAGGTCAATAATGACGGCAACAGTCTTGATAACACAGCCCAGAAATTTCCGGCACAGCAATATATGCATGGCAAGCGCAAGGAAATCGAAACAGATAAGACGGACCAACCAGAGCGGTCTCAGAAGCACTTGAAGCGTTTCAAAAGCGAAAATAATTTTTTGCGAACTGATATCAGCGTAAAGCGAGATGATCAACGATTTATCTTATCTGACCAGTTCTAGGGCGACAAATCTCAAGGCGACCCGCCTCCTTCCGCGACCTGTGGAACTAGTTCTGGTCCCGAGTATGGGTGGGGCCATCCCCCCCGCGATGCCTCTGGGGCTCACCGCCACGCCGTTGACAATGAGGCGGACGGTCGCCCGAAGTACCAGCGAACTGAAATTGGGATCACGAATGTACAGCAAGACTTACATGAATATGGTGGAGCACTTGACAGAATCCTGGGCCGTAACGTCGACGCATACGTAGAAGAGTATCTCTTGGACAAATATGAACGAGCTTGCAACAGATGGAGGAATTGCACCTTCGAGGAGTGGTCTGCCGGCGCGGAAGGTGGGCGAGTATCTAACATCTGAACACTAGCCAAACCGTACTTCGCAGAGATCAAAGCAAAATATCTCAAGATCTTCGATTTCGTAAGTTTGAATATGATTCATGTCATACTAACTAAGAATCACTAGGTGAAAGACCATGTCAAGTTGATTACTTTTCTCATCATGCTGCCATATGTGCTGAGCGATGTTCATCAGTGCCAAAGTCGACCGATACGCATCGTTGGGCAAGAAGTTAGAGCAACATGGGAACATTCTGACTGAGCGGGAGGAGATGCTCTCCGCGGCGCGAACAAGAATGGTCAAAGAGAGCGAAGATGTTTTAGGGAAAAGTCTCGGCATGTAACTGCTTCGCTTGACATTTCTCGGGAATGAAGTGCTACAGACCAATACCGAAACCTTCCATGCGCATCGTGAGTCAGAAACCCGCATGCTCTGCTCCCGCCATCTTCACCTTTGGTCGCAATCGTTTGACACTAAGAGCCATATTTAATTCTACCGCAGCACGATCATGCAATGGGCATTATGCCCAGTATTTGATTGAGTACAGCTGCAATGCAGTCCTAGTCTACTTTTATGGAGCAATAATTACAACATACCACTTTCAATATATCCTATTTCTGACGATAGACCTTGAGGCGGAGGTGGTATCAGGATTCAGGACTGTCGCCGCTTATGCCACAAGATGAGGTTTCCGACGAGTTGCGTCATCTCTTCGACTACAACCCTTCAAGGCTTCGTCTAACACGAGATGATAAACATTCTCTTATCCATCCCTGAAGACCTGACCTACGACGTTGCCGGCTTTTATTAAGACATGTCTTACTATACATGTGCTTCGGTTGCGTCGACGTTGGCGTTGCACACTGATGCTGAATCGTGGCTATCTATCATGGAATTCCGTCGAGGGAAGATGCGCACAAACGACTATTTCCGCGCTGCCACAGACGTTCACCAGCTAAACTTCGGTCGAAATTGGAAGGGTGAACTGGAGGTACCTGACGCTGACTGGTAACGCCTGGCTGAAGCCACTCAAGTGCGCATTCGACGTATAGTTCAACTATTCCGTACTCTTATCACCTACCAGTTTCATATTCCATCACCAGAAGCTAAAGACCTGTTTCGAGACCTCGGAAATGTCGCGGGCTCTATGGTTCACGAGCTCCCTTTGCAATGTCCTGATATCCCTGGAAGCCTGGTGGTCGAATAACATCCCCCTATTTCTGCGGACGCGAATGTTTCGTCGCGGACACTCTCAGTTCCATCTCCCGCAACGGCGACAGCAGAGGGGAAGGTTGAAGCTCGTAAGAGCGCACGGCTAGCCTCTCGTAAGCCATAAAAAGCAGTGACAAGAAAGCGAACGGTTTGACTTCGGATAAGAATGAAGTCCCGGTTGGAAAGTGGCGTACTGTTACCATCAACCCGGGAAAACGCAGAGAAGGCGCAAGTTCATTTATTCATTGTGTCAGATTATTCGCTCCAGGTCTCGTCTCGGGCTAATTTTTCAACCTACAGGCTTGGGTGCGATCCGTCCAGGACGACACGTCTTTCATCGTCTTCAATTGCGGGACACATGAAAGACTGGGTTCCCGACATAGGGCGAGTCAGACTCTATATCTTTCGGACTTAATCGACGTTGAACATTGTAGTAGACCTACCTATGGTGTGATCCACGTTGGACTTTACATGATCGCCCTTCAAGGCGCATTGGATCGCATTGAGAAACTTGAGGCTTTAACGGAGACCAAAACTGCGAAGAGGAAGAGAAATGACAACGCCGAAAACCGAGATGTCAAACGCCGCAAAATGAGATCTACGGTATTAATGGTAGTGAAAGATCGACAGTTGAAGGAAGAAAAGTCTCGGGTAACTCTTGATATGATTGCACATCTAGTCGCTTTGCTAACAATCTTGCTAGGCCGTGGTTGATGAAGTGCGTAGCCGTAACCTAATGCTACTCCGTTTGCAATATGGCTCCTATAACTCCCCTGCACCCGCTGCTTTTTATCGCTTGGGAGGATCTATCGGTGCCTGTTCAACAAGCGCCTCAGTGAGGCATAAGCCGAAGGACAAATACCGGCCGGATGAATATTTCTACGTCACCCTGATGTCGGAAATGTCAGAAGGAGCTACGGGCCGTCTCCACTTAGCAGAAATGAAACTGCAGACGGCAGCAAAGCTGGTCCGCGATTGTGAAGTAGTCGTCAAGATCGCTTTAGAACCTGAACCACAACTACGACTTCGACACGAGTACGACGTTTACGTCATCTGGCGACGGAAGGTGTCAAGCAAATTCCTCAAATTTACGGTCTGTTTGGGGACGCATGTCATCCTGGTTATGAATAATTGCTGTTTTCAACAACATGACAGGGAAGCATTCAAACGCGTAGTGACAGATATTCACAAAGCTGGGGTACGGCATTACGACATTCGGCCAGAAAACCGCATGATGGACGACGCTGACAATGTGACCATAATCGACTTTGATCAAGCGAAGATTGGGGCTGGATCGCACTCTCACCAGCGAGAATATGAACACCTGTGCCGCCTCCTCAAAGGTGATGACAATTATGACCCCCCCAAATCAGTTCCCTAGTCCACTGATGACTCAAGGGTCAACCTCAGACCACGAAGACTAAACTGATATATACCCTTAATGTGATTCAAGTTGAATGTGATTTATTAGAATAGTGATTTGTTGCAAGTGCCACTCAGTAGCATATCAGATACCCATATTAATGTAATGACTTTCAAACCACTTTTATTCAGATGTTTGTGATTATGACAAGTATTGCTGCCCTGATACTGCCATAACTAATGTTATGGGACTAGGAGTGTGTGTGTCTGTTTGGAATGAATGGCTGTTGTGACTGCATCACAGTTTATGGTGAGCAATGTCCCTAACCAATCTACACAATCAGCATACGAGCTGGGACCCCCTCTTTTGCTGGAGGGTGGAGCTTTTGGCTTTACCACTGGCGAGTTTGTGTTGGATTCCGAGGTGTAGATCTTGTGACCTGGATTGAAGGAATTGTCCAGCAGTGGACAACGAGTGTCGGGCCCATTCCGAGGTGATGAGTTCAACTCATATTGCCAGCTATGTATGTAAATAGACACAAACAATCTAACTACCATATATGTATGTTAGTCATGCTTGTAATGTTTGAATATTAAATATGAAATATTCCAACACTCCCCCTCAGACCAAGAAGCATGTGAAATAAAAAAGTGGAAATGGAGTATTACTTACTCCCCCTCAATGAATGACTTCTTGATTGAATTTGAGTAAGGAATGAGTTGTTGAATGCATTTGCATTTGTCATCGAATTGTTTCCTGAACAATTTTGGGTGTGCGTGATGCGCAGTAGTGATGGGCTATTGTGTCAGCGTGTGTGGCATGGCGTGTTGGTGAATGTGTTGGTATGCTGGTGCTGTCTGTTGGTGCTGTTGGTGTGTTGGCGCGTCATTGGTTATTGCGTCCGTATGCACGGCGGGGTGCATGGTCCTTGCTGTTTGTGTATTAACCTGCCTGTTGCTATGCATTGGGGCATGCTGGCCGTTCCATTTGCTTCACGTGGTGCCTCATCTTGAGTGTAGTTTAACGTCATACTGGACGCTCTGGTTTGACTGTTGATTCTTGATGCGCTGTGTGTCTGTTGGTGCGTTTTGGTGATGCGAGCTGTTCCCTGATGTGCCTGCATGCACGTGTTGGTTAATGCGTTTGTATACACGTCATTGCGCATGAATCAGTGCCGTCGGGGTGGTGAATGCAGTGGTATGTGCGTAGTTGTGTGTGCTGCCTGCGCTGTGTTTGATTTGCTGTATTGCCATGTTGTGTAGTTGGTTGCGCTTACAGTTTCTGTACGGTTTGCATTGCTTGTGTCTGTTTTGAGGTTTTGTTGGCTCGGGCTGCGTGTACACATTGTTGTTGGGTGTAGTTTATTAGGGTCTTGCCACGGACCACTCTGTTGTATCATGTTGCCACCACATTGTTCAGGTGCAGTTTTACATCGTGCTGGGTGCTCCTGTCAATTGCGTTCCCTTGGCCACCGTGATTCTGGTTTCAGTTTATTAAGGTCTTGATGGACCTGCGCCAGATCGTGCCTGTATCATTGTGAACGTGGTCGGCCAGTCCGTTTTCTCGTCAGTGTTGGTTGGCAGTTGTGTGTTGCCTGTCTCTCCTGCTCCTTCACCTTTCCTCCTCCTGCCTTTTCCTCATCTACCTATCCATCTCCTCATTCTACCGCTTTTTCCCCACCTTCCTGTCCCTCGTTGTTGATGCGTCGCATGCGGGCATGCTTGCAGCCATTGGTTGCTGTGGTGCTGTCCTGTGACATGTGACATAACAGTCCGTGACCATATGTTGAGTTTGACGGTTTTGGCTTGGGTTCATGTAGTTGTGGGTAATAAATGGTGTGGCTTGACGTAGACTGTGCTCAGAGTGGATTTTTAGGGTGTGTAGAGTGCCTGTAAGCACACATGCAATGACTTTGGCTATTGTGCATTTTGTCACGGTGTCACATTGTTGACTTTTTCGAGTGCTGCTTGGATCCCCATCGTGTTGATGGCATCATAATGACATTAATGATACCTTGAATGAGTTTGGATTCGTTCCATGATGTGTGCCCCCATTACAGTGTTGTTGACCATGAGATTTAGCTTTGTTTAACGGGGCTAGTGACCCGTGACGTTGCTGTGGAATGGTTGAACTGCCATATTTCGTCATGTTCCTGTGTCAATCCTGTCAGCAACATGTTTGCTGCTACCATGTTGGATTCTGAGGTGTAGATCTTGTGACCCAGATTGAAGGAATTGTCCAGCAGTGGACAACAAGTGTTGGGCCCATTCCGAGGTGATGAGTTCAACTCATATTGCCAGCTATGTATGTAAATAGACACAAACAATCTAACTACCATATATGTATGTTAGTCATGCTTGTAATGTCTGAATATTAAATATGAAATATTCCAACAGTTTGTTCTTGTTGGGATCCCACAGGAGATTCAGATAGAGGGACATTGTTACAGTCAATTTCAATTCCCTAACTGTGACCCTAACCTAGGGTTCCCTGACCCTGCAGGGATTGATCTGGTTTCACCCCCTGGTTTCAACCCCTGTATCAACCCCTGGTTTCAGCCCCTGTATCAGCCCCTGGGTTTCAACCCCTGTATCAGCCCCTGGGTTTCAACCCCTGTCTCAGCTCCTGTACCAGCTCCTGTATCAGCTCCTTGTCTCATCCCCTATACTCTGATACATGTAGCGTACCCCTAGGTCTCCAGGTATATAAGTAGCTAGGTAGAGCCTGTAGCTCCCCATCTTGATCTTAGTCGAGTAACAGTCTTAGCTCTGGACCACCCTTCTCTACTTCTCTCCTAGTCTAGGGTTAGAACCTAGGGCTATGGCCTTCGACCATAACAGACATGTTGATAATGAAGTGACTGTAGTTGGAACAGCTCTCCCACCCACTTCAAATGGATCAAGCCCTCAACACTTTGCATTCATCTGCCAAGTGGTCCCCCTGCAATATAATTCTTACATGCTCAAGGTCTACCCTGTAGTTTCCTTTACCAGGAGGGGTGGAGCTGTTCTCACCTACAATGGACTGACCAACACTGGCAAAGCAGGACTTCTCCCACTTCCAAGTTTGTCATTCTGTCACCCCATGCCTGATGCTTTTGGAGCACCACTTAATTTTGGAAACTGGTCAATGTTTAGAGATTCATTCCTTCATGTCATTCCTTTGCAGTTTAAGTTTATCATGCCTATAAAAAGGCCAGTGAGTTTTTCATTTGATCATCAGCATTTTTTTGATTGCAGTTAAATCCAGTTTAAGTGAATGTGCAGACTATGGACACCCATAATTATAACCCTTCTCATCCCCCTCCCAGAGATGAACAAGGAAGGTCTAACACCCAGCATGGACAAACTGAAGGTGGGGGAGGAGGGAAGGTAGCCAGGACAGAGCTGGGGCAATTTTCCATCATGTCACCCCAAGGTCTCCTGGTTCTTGAAGGTGTTGATGAGGATGCTGAGGATGCTGATGCCACCATGCTCAATGAGCTTGTCTTGCTGGCACGCAACAATCCAATATGGAAGGAAGAGCTTAAAAGGTACCTGCAAAGAGAGGAAAAGGAGAAAGAGCAGATGCAGAAGGAGTGTGTGGATAGACTGGCCCACTGGTGGGAAGACATAGCTTGACATTCCACCTGACAACAGAACTTGAACAAATGTCTGAAGATAGCAAGCACCTCCAATTGATAGGAAACCCATTATTTGCAAGCACCAATACCCTCCATAGGCAATACCTTCCTGTCACTCATCCACACAGCAATTACATAGTTAGTATCATTGGTAGCAGTTACAAAGTATGGTATACAGAAATGAGTGACATCACTGTGACATGCCTGCATCAACATTGTTGGTGCGAGCTCAATTGTCAACTTCAACAGTCATACTAGCAATGGATGTGGACACATTATCATGGAGGCTGGCACTGAGCAAGGGGTGGTCACTGGGCTGGAATAGGGACTGACAAGGCACAATTGTGGACTCATATAAAAGTGATAAGCTTGAGTTAAACTTGAAGCTGGTAAGTGTTCAACAACTCGTTTGAAATTATCAGAATAAATCAAATTGTCATCCAGTTAGTCGATGACATTGAGATCGCGGAATCGGGACATGGCAGGGTGTGAGGGGTAATGCAAATCTGGAGGAACTCAGGGTGCTTGGACCACCAGGACCAAGTTGGAGGGCTGCATTGAGCATCTCCCGGTTCACAGGTAAGTCGCTGAACCCACCTGTTTATGCAAAACTGATCTTGTATATCTCCCATTCATCGACCATTCTTGCAATGATTGGTGGTACCATGTGACCAGCATTGACAGGTTCAAGGATGACATGTCACTCGCCATCGTGTAGCTCCAGCATGGAGACTGGCAGGCTGGAACTTGGGAAATGTATTTGGAGAAACCATGCAATCAGAATCCACAGCAGTCAAGTAAATCCAAGGAATAATCCATGCCGATCCTGTGGCAGGGGCTTGTCTCAATTGAGTCAGTATTGCCATTGCTAGATTCCTGCGTTTGGCCTGGGCAGTCATGTTAAACATGTCCAACTTCATGACAGGAGAAGCATCATCCTTCAGCGCACAATTGGTAGCACTCTTCACGACTCAATTGTGGTACTAGTGTAGAATATTCTTCCCCATCATGGCTTGGGGCTGGGCTGGGTTTTTCACGCGCATACTCTTGCCCAGAGTTGTCACTGTCGCTTGAGTGGTACTCTTCAGCAGAGGCATCAAACTCATCATCTGGTGAGCCACTGTCATTTCTAGTGGAAGTCTCAAGAGAGAATTTACGCTCTTCACATGTGTTACAGTTTCCTCTTCGTTTCGGCCTCCTGTCTCAGCGGACTGTTTCATACCCACCATTTCCCCTTAACTGCGCACTGTACAGCTTGGACGCTATCTCCTTTCATAGTCACCTTCATATTTCCTTTCTCAGGTAGCTATCGTTTCATTCCCTTTATAGTTTCCTTTGTTTCCTGATCGTATATAAACCCCATGTACTGTAGAGTAACTCCAGTTCCAACTTAGACGAGTTTTGCTCTCAACAACAATCGACTTGAACGCTCTTCTCTCTCATTGTTCTCAAGACCTTTGTCATTGTTTGACTTAGCGTCTAGACCTTTGTCCAGTGGCTGGGAGCGGACCAAGACTCTGCTTGTCGCTGTTGACTTAGAACGAACCACGATGAGGGCATCGTCTGTAACACAAGTTGGAACTCAGGAACCACTCAGTGCATCGTCACTAGCCAGACACCATTGATACCAGGAACTCCCAGATCAGACCCCTGAACAACTCTGTTCGTTTCAGACAGAAGTACTACCTTAATCAAAGAGAAGTCTACTTTTCTACGACACACAAGGTCTGGTGCTACATTTCAGGAACAAAGAGAAAGAACCTACCGGTTCCAGAGGAACTCTTCAAAGGAGAATACCAGGAAGGAAAACACAACAACAAATTACCAGGAGAAATTTGGATTCACTGGTACAACGAAGAAAATGATGAGGACAATCAACTGTTCCTACCTCCAAACACTGAACCTGAACTTACTTGGTGGCACGAGTTTCGAGTCAACAAAGAACTCGGAGATTTCACATTCCTTGCACTTGATAAAGAGACAATCACCAAGTGGAACGAATACAGAGAACAACAGCAGATCAAAATAGATCCCTTTGGAGACGAATCAAAACAAGGAGAAAGCTCGAAACAAGGCACAGAATCGAAACACGAACCCGGAACACAGGACCTGAAACCTGAAACACCAGAACCAAAACAGAAGGACATGTCAAATGACAAAGAAGAATCCCCAAAAGGGATAAAGGGAATCTCCATTAAGGAATTCAAAGGACAGCGCTCTAAAGCGAAACATTTCATCAACACATTTGATGACATATTTGATCTAGATGAAGGGCGCTTTGAAACATTGAAAAAGCGAATCAAATATGTTCTCCTTCACCTAGGGGAAGAACTAGATGATTGGAAAGCCAATCTTCGAAGAGAATTGGAAGCGGCAGAAGCGACCAAAGGGAAAACAGCAGAAAGCGCATACATGCTTTCTTGGGATAACTACCCCAGCTTCAGACGACGATTCTTGAGCGACTGGGGAGAATCTGATAGCGCAGCTAGGACCCTGAATGATCTAGATAAAGTCAAAGTGGGTGGAGACATCGACATCCCTGCCTATATCCAGAAATTCCAATCACTCATACATTCCACCGGAATTACAGGGTTCATGGCACAGCACATCTACTTCTGTAAAGGACTCCCTACATCAGTAGCAGCAAAGATCATCGAAAACCCTGCAGTCGTCAGCATGGAAACAGCTTATAACGCTGCAGAACACCTGCACAATGCTTGGGAGACCATGAAATTAATGAACCGACCATCTGGATCAGGAGACACAAAGGGACATTTCAAATTTAACCGAAACACGAAGCCCTCCGCATCTGGATCAAGGGGAATTAATGCTGTAAGCACAGGACGTCTTTCAGATGCCCAAAAGGAGGAATGTTACAGTTGAAGGCCATAGCCCTAGGTTCTAACCCTAGACTAGGAGAGAAGTAGAGAAGGGTGGTCCAGAGCTAAGACTGTTACTCAACTAAGATCAAGATGGGGAGCTACAGGCTCTACCTAGCTACTTATATACCTGGAGACCTAGGGGTACGCTACATGTATCAGAGTATAGGGGATGAGACAAGGAGCTGATACAGGAGCTGGTACAGGAGCTGAGACAGGGGTTGAAACCCAGGGGCTGATACAGGGGTTGAAACCCAGGGGCTGATACAGGGGCTGAAACCAGGGGTTGATACAGGGGTTGAAACCAGGGGGTGAAACCAGATCAATCCCTGCAGGGTCAGGGAACCCTAGGTTAGGGTCGCAGTTAGGGAATCGAAATTGACTGTAACAAGGAATATTGAAAACCCAGCAAGTGTTTCAGATGTGGAACACAGGGACACATATCCAGGGACTGCCCAAACAAGGGGGAATGCCCAAACGTCGTCCTACAAGTCCTCCTCCCCACAGAATCGCTCAATCAGAGCAATAGAGGAAATGACCTCGAACGAATCAGCTGCCCAATGCATTAGGGGCACTGTTGAAAGATCTTCCAGAGGAAGAACGCAAAACAACCCTCCAGGAGCTCGAATCTGAGGGTTTTTAAGAAGGAGATGCCAGAAAGCGGTTGACGCCTCCAGTACCATTGAACAGTTAGCACTCGACTCTGTAATTGTAAATTCAAATAATAACAAACAAATTTCCATTACTGTGCAAACGACCCATAAACCTGCTGAAATATCTGCCCTCATTGATTGTGGAGCAGAAGGAAACTTCATTGATGAAAGGATATCAAAAGATCTACCTAAGGAACCCTTAAAACAACTGATTAGAGTTAAGAACGCTGACGGGACAATCAATCAGAACGGATTAATCACTCATTGCACTTGTCTCACCTACTCTATTGAAGGGAAGACATACAACAACTGGTTATGGATCACCAATCTAGGAGATCAAGCAATAATCTTTGGAATACCATGGTTAGAACAACATAATCCTACGATCGATTGGCAAAAGAAGACCCTCCAAATGGACAATGATTCAGAAGACACCAAACCTATTTGGCGCATGGCATTAGACAACCGACAATGGGGAGAAGACAAATATTGGATCAGGGTAAAAACACCAGCATCACAGGCACTTGAACACCAAGCAAAAAGAGACGAAACGCCCATAGTTCTACCTTCCGAATACACGCCTTGGCACGCCACCTTTGAGAAGAAAGCGTCAGAGTGTTTTCCATCTTCTCGCCCATGGGATCATGCAATCGAACTCAAAACAGGATTCACGCCAAAAGTCAACAAAATCTACCTGTTATCACTAAAAGAACAGT
The DNA here is from genome assembly GCA_020011035.1 of Amanita subjunquillea. NCBI lineage: Eukaryota > Fungi > Basidiomycota > Agaricomycetes > Agaricales > Amanitaceae > Amanita > Amanita subjunquillea. The sequence continues at coordinate 456,965 of JAEBUT010000011.1, read as the reverse complement.
CAACCCTTGATGAATGGATTAAGGAACAACTTGATAAAGGATACATTTGACCATCTAAATCACCACAAGCATCACCATTTTTCTTTGTTTCTAAGAAGGAAAGCGGCGCACTTCGACCTTGCCAGGATTACCAGTACCTGAATGAATGGACAATTAAGAATGCCTACCCATTACCCTTGGTCTCCGATTTAATGACAAAGCTAGAAGGCGCAAATTACTTTACCAAACTTGATCTGCGCTGGGGATACAACAATGTCTGAATCAAAGAGGGTGACGAGTGGAAAGCAGCGTTCATAACCAATCGAGGATTATACGAACCAACAGTCATGTTCTTTGGTCTTTGCAACTCCCCGTCAACATTCCAAATGATGATGAATGAATATTTCCAAGATATGATAAACAAAGGATGGCTCATCATTTATATGGATGACATCTTGATCTGTGCAAAAACAAAAGAAGAAATGCGGGAGTGTACAGAACGCGTTTTGAATCGCCTACAGGAAAATGACCTATTCTTGAAACTTGAGAAATGCAAATTTTGCATTCAAGAAGTCAAATTTCTTGGCATGATCATTACACCCGGACACATTCAAATGGATCCTGTTAAACTTGCAGGAATTTGCGACTGGCCAACACCAACAACAGTTAAACAAGTCAGATCCTTCCTTGGATTTGGAAATTTTTATCGAAGGTTTATTGGCAACTTTGCCGCCATAGCGAAACCATTGACAGATCTAACAAAGAAAGGTTTATTCTTTGACTGGACGACCACTTGTCAGGCAGCGTTTGAAGAGCTTAAAAACAAGTTCTCTTCCATGCCCGTTTTACGCATGCCCGACCCCACTTGACCATTTATCCTTCAGATGGACGCCTCGAACAAAGCTACTGGAGCAGTGCTTAAACAAGCAGATACAACCGGAACGCTTCATCCATGTGGATTTATTTCGCATGCCTTGACGCCTACAGAACAGATTTACCAGATTTACGATCAAGAACTACTAGCAATCATTAAAGGACTGCAGGCATGGTGACATCTACTTCATGGATCACCACATTCCATAGTGGTTCACTGTGATCATAAAAATCTGCTATTCTATCAGTCACCCCAACGATTGACTCCTCGGCAAGCACGATGGTCCATGATGCTCTCAGAATTTGACTTGAAAATCAAACATGTACCCAGCACTAAAATGTTTGAAGCAGATGCCCTTTCTCGCCAACCTGATCACATGAAAGGCGAGGATGCTCAAGATGATGTGACGATGTTACCAGACAACAAGTTCATCCATCTCATCGCCACAGACCTTGCCCAAGAAATTAAGAATGCTACGTCACTCGACAGCTTTGGACAAACAATTATTGAAGTAATTGAAACTCAACGCGCTCCACCGATTAAATCCAAACTCCAGGACTGGGCGTTTGTTGATGGAATCATTCGATATATTGATAGAGCATACATCCCAGATAATGGAACACTCAGGACACAGATCATCAAGACAGTTCATGAATCGCTCACCTCTGGACACCCAGGATGCATGAAAACACTTGAACTTCTACAATGCGATTACTGGTGGCCAGGAATGTATAAACATGTCAAAGAATGGATTACAGGTTGCACTATCTGCCAACAGATGAAAGTGAATACTCATCCAAACACTCCGGCTCTTCTACCCATTGGATCCAAAGCAACTCGCCCTTTTCAACAAGTCACACTAGATTTTATTACAGATCTTCCTATCGCAGATGGATATGACTCGATTCTGGTCACGGTGGACCATGGTCTTACGAAGGGGGTAATTCTTACTCCTTGCAAGAAAACCATCAACGCATTAGGAACAGCCGATCTTTACATCTCAGAAATATTCAAACGCTTTGGACTACCCAATATACTCATCTCAGATCGAGGACCACAATTTTCGGCTAAAGTCTTCCAGGAAATCAGAAAGACGCTAGGGATCGATCACAGAATGAGCACAGCCTACCATCCACAGACCAATGGAGAAACAGAACGCGTTAATCAAGAACTAGAAGTATACCTTTGAATATTTTGCACAAACGAACCCTATAGATGGAAACAACTACTCCCAATTGCCGAATTTGCTCATAACAATCAACACCATGACTCAGTTAAAGCCTCCCCATTTCAACTCATGTATGGAACAAATCCCATTGCATTACCAACCACTGTACAAAAAATGACAACACCTGCTGCTGAGGAACGCCTACAGCTACTACGAAAAGCTAGAGAAGAAGCGCTAGCAGCACATGAGCTAGCAAGGCAGATGGTTGCACGACGAGTCAGGGACAAAGCAGTCAAATTTGTACAAGGGGACAAAGTATGGCTCGAAAATAGAAATCTCAATATACCATATCAATCTAGGAAACTAGCGCCTAAACGAGAAGGACCCTTTATAGTCGAACAAGTACTAGGACCAGTAACATATAAACTCAAGCTACCGAAACAATGGCGCATTCACCCAGTCTTTCACACATCACTCCTCATGCCATATAGAGAAACTGAAACACATGGACCAAATTACACGACTCCTCCCCCTGATCTTGTAAATGGACAAGAAGAGTTCGAAGTGGAAGCAATTCTCACACATCGGAAACGCGGAGCAGGATATCAGTATCTGGTTAGATGGAAAGGATATGGTCCGAATGACAACTCCTGGGAACCTGAGCGCAATCTAAGCAATGCTGCAGACATTTTACGAGCATATAAACTCAGACAACAGTTGTAAAATCTCATGTCTCGCTATCGCAACCGTCAAATCCTCAAACAAAACATCTGATACACTAAGAAATATTGCTCCACTCAAGGACAATATTCTCCGAAACCATACAAAAGTTTCAAAGGACGAATCGTTACATTTCCCATTCCTCACCCTCCAATCAATCCTTTAGAACCACCTCGATTAGTCAACTTCATTCAAACCTTAGCAACCCGATTAATTGCCTACAAGACTCCCAGACTTTCTAACGGACATGTGACACACCCACAGGGACATGTCAAAATCCCATTCAATGCCCGATTACACTACCTTCCAAAATATATGGATCTCACATTTGATCCGGAAGAATTACCATACTATCTAGATGCAATGTCACCCTACCTCCCGTCACCCAACAGACCTTTAAACCACACCAACGATGTATACACCAAAGCGGCCCTCCGCTGAGAGGACCCTATACTATTTGATTTTGCAGAATGGCTAAGCAACGCCAGTAAAGAAATGGAAATCTGCAGATGGGTCACTATGCGACGACTCCCAGACGCAATCTCAAACCTCAATAGAGTACTCAAAAGCCTCGATTTCTTAGACACATTTGACAGCACAGGTGGACCCACTATACCCAATTCACCAGAAAGTATTGCACCACAGGACATTGCTCCTGAACCAGATACAAACCCTGAGAATGAAATCTCCATCACTACCAGGGACGAGCTAAGCGAATCAGAAGAATCTGACGAAGAACTCGAATATGTTCCCAGCATCAGAGCATCCACATTCACTTATAGGGCCCCAGATGGAGAACTCCGAACTGTCAGTTGGGATGACGAAGTCTTCAATTGAACATAAAAGGACACCATTGGCAGTGCTAGATCCCCAATTTCATACACTTGCACAATGTCTTTCTTCACCGCCATCGCCTACTTTGCCGCCCTCGCTTTTGCCTTGTTGGTCACCGCATGTGGCCATTATTATATCGAACCAGTTAATTTTTTATTGCCCTTCATCGCCACCGCCCATGACTTCCCCCTTGAGGTCTTCGTTGAGACCACTGTTACCATCAACAACTTCGATTTCGCCGACCTCCCCGATCTGCACGAACACCCTGCAGAACTTATCGAACCAACTGCTGCAGTTACCACGCCTCCCATCATTGTCCGCCCTCGAAATGCAATGCTTCAAAACGTCAGTGATCGCCTCGCTGAAATACTAGTCCTCTACAACCAGTTTGCTGAACCTTTGGACTTTGTCACAGGGCTCACCATCACCACCGACCCACACTCCCTTACTCTCGAAGAAAGGGATTCAGTGCTAGCACAAGCAAAGCAATTGCAGCTAGCAGTTCGAAGTCTTCAATGGCGAGCTGAGACAGCAGCAGTGGACCTAGGCAATGTTGTCACTTGGCTCGAGTCACGGCAGGATCATGCATGGACATCTGCATGGTAGAAGTCGGTGACTTCTCACATACAAAGGGGGTAATGTTACAGTTTCCTCTTTGTTTTGGCCTCCTGTCTCAGTGGACTGTTTCATACCCACCATTTCCCCTTAACTGCGCACTGTACAGCTTGGACGCTATCTCCTTTCATAGTCACCTTCATATTTCCTTTCTCAGGTAGCTATCGTTTCATTCCCTTTATAGTTTCCTTTGTTTCCTGATCGTATATAAACCCCATGTACTGTAGAGTAACTCCAGTTCCAACTTAGACAAGTTTTGCTCTCAACAACAATTGACTTGAACACTCTTCTCTCTCATCGTTCTCAAGACCTTTGTCATCGTTTGACTTAGCGTCTAGACCTTTGTCCAGTGGCTGGGAGCGGACCAAGACTCTGCTTGTCGCTGTTGACTTAGAACGAACCACGACGAGGGCATCGTCCATAACAACATGCTTGCGCATCAACAGCTTCTTTGTGTCACATGGCATGTTTCAGCAAGTGTTCAAGGGACGTGCACTTGGGATTCAAGCCTTTACTGATCAAATGAATGCATAAGTAGGTTTTTATACCATGCCAAAAGATGCTGGTAACTTGTCTATTAGTCATATCTGGGAAGCGCATAGCCATCAACTCAAGTTCCCATGCGCAGTCACACACAGTATGAGGTCCTTGTTTGGCGTTCATCATCTTTTTTACACAACTCGAGCTTAAAGTTGGATGGAAAGCAGTAGTCAAATAGTCCTTCATAAACATCTTTCTTCTCCATTTTTGGTGTGCGTTTGTGTTATGAGCTCACGCCCAACAACACTAACCCACCATCCATCAGGACACAGACCCACAGGCCTCGTCGAGCAGGGAAGAGAAGGGGGAGGGGAATAGGGTATATTGGCTTATAGACAGAGTCTTACATGGGCGTAAGAGAAACCATCTTAAGTCTGGGGTGACTCAAGACACTTGTACTACTTATATACTATTCTACTAAGACCCCTTGCCACCGCCTAGAACCTCCAGCACTCCACAGCATTCATGCTCCTTATTGTCTTGTATGAGCGCTGCCTCCATGCTGTCACCGTTGCTATGCTTCTGGGCGCAGCCGCTGTAACGCCATCCTCTGGACCAGTCCGGGTTGCTCTAGACCTTGTAACCATAAGGGGCTATATCCTAAATGCCTCCTTGTCTCCATAGGCTGTGTTGCAATCCCATATGTCCATATGCGCTGCCACTGCTGCTTCCTGATGCATGATGGCATGATCCCTGATGCATTGATGCCGATGTCGGTCAATGATGCCATCAAGGGCGCGATCCTCTTGCCTAATCCGGCTGTCCTTCCTAGTATAGTGTATGGCCACCTTGTATGGCCATTGTCTTGTTCCATAGTAAGCGCTCCCATGCACTAACCCACACAAAATGTTCCCAGGCTCCCTCCTAAGGCTCCTGGCCTGTATAAAGACTGTGGTGGTGGTCCCCAACCACTGATAGATAGATTGAAAATGTGATGCCAATTTTCATGATTGTAACAGTTTGCAATGCATAAAGAATTGTTTTGCTTTTCCTGTTGTAAACTGACCAAAAAGTGTGACAACCAGTTTTGACTTTAGGCCATGCCTAGTACACCATATATCAATTGAATACATCCACCGATCAACAGATCAAGATCAGGTGAGCTGTTGTACTTGAAGGGAGTGGATATTTTAACATGCTTGTGACATTGGTGTCTTGTAGATTTACTGTTGCGCTCAATAGAACTGGTTTGCTCTGCAAAACTGGACAAAATATAGTGATCATTGATGATCTCGAATGATCATCTGCACTCATCTCATTTCATTGTGCCTCATCCAGAACAGCTGTGATCACTGGTGATCATTGATGAATATCAATTTGTTATCATGAACCATAGTGAGCAGATGTGAGTCAACTGTTAACAGCTTTTGCCATCTGAACCTGTTTCTTCCTGATTGGTTGTTGACAATGGTGAGCAAACGTGAAACAATGTTAGCGAGCAGCCCGGCAGTCTGTAGCACAACTGTGGACACTCGTGAGGGATTCATGAACATGATTGATCATCGAGGATCAAAAGTGAATTCATTCATGATCATTTTGCCGATGATTGGGCCATAGTGACTTATATACAAGTTTTCATACTTTCTTTCACCTATATACAATCAAATAAGGTCTAGAGCTCAGAGCTCGTGTGTGTGTCCTCTCTGTTGGCATTGTAACTGTTGTCATGCTCAACACTGGTGATGTTGCGGCTGTACTGACCAGTAAGGCACGATGCATCGGTGTCATTGACAGTGCGGTAGTGATCACCAATGATCATTAATGGTCACTCGTGGTCAACAATGATTCAAATTTGAGTAAAATGTTATCTACATATAAGATCATTATGTAGTATGTTTGATTCATGAGCACCTTTGCAGATAAGAAAGTAGGCAATTAGAATGGACCATGAACTATCACTTCTGTTCACTAGTGTACATGCTCATTAATCATAATCTATGATGAACACAGGTGATAACGGACAATCACTGAAGATCATTGATGATCATCTACATTTTTCCTTCCAAAAACGGTTTTGTCCAATTTCGCGGCACATAGAACTGGACTTGCTGTGACCAGACTTGGACAGTGGAGAGACCGGATCGCTCGGAATGAGAGTCGGAACTCTCATCTGAATCATTGGGGAGAGGCCCGGATGATTTATCAGCTCTGGGCTTTGTGTCGTGTGACGGAACCAACCTCCATTCGGCGATTCCGACCCCCCGCGCGCCTGCAATGCTCTGGTCCCTGGGAGGATAACTGTGACCGTCCTTTCGCTAGCCGTCGTGAGTCCTTTCCTTCGTTAATCGATGTGCGCAGTCGTTCAGCTGGGTTAACTTAGCCTCTTCGTTGTTCCGACTCGGAGTTTTCCAACCTTTGGACTTGTACTTTTTTCGTCTTGGCTAGGTCCTTTTCTTACTAGATGAAGTCTTGGTATTGAAGTCAACTGCTGTAGAACCACAAAAGAGGTAAATTTCGCTTTTCCCATTATTTCCTTAAATCTAATGCTTATTACATCCACAAAGCTCTCCGCATCACTGGTTTTAATATCTGGAAGGAGGTAGGACTCTTTTAAAGGTCTCGTGGATAATCCGGAGGAGAGTTTGGATAGGGGTAACCTCAAATGTTCGAGTGGCTGGTTTAAACCCGCCCTCCAGTATATTCTCCGTATGCGTTATATTTACTAATTCGTCATGGTTTCATGTGGTTCAGTGTACGGCTCAAGCTCGTAGTTTCGCCGTCGTTAATACATTGGTCAGCCGCTAAAGAAATCCTCAGATATCTTTCGGGCACGAGATATGAAGGAATAACATACAAAGGCTCGAAAAGAATACAGAACCGCTTTTCGGTGGTTATTCAGGCGCCAGCTACGCATCAAAGGATGACACATTATCCGTGTCCGGATATACATTTATTGCTGCGGGCGGCGCTATCACTTGGGCATCGAAAAAACAGATTTCGACGACGCTATCTACCACGGAAGTGGAATATGTCTGCATGTCAGATGCGGCGCGCAAGGCAGAATGGCTGCGAAATCTACATAAAGAATTAGGTTCAGAAATAAAAGAACCTACTTTATATATGGGCACGCTAGCAATCGCGGAAAACCACGCTTATCATATGCAGACAAAACTCTTTGAAATGAAAAATCATTACATTAGGGAAAGAATCGAAGATCATCCAAAGCGCAAGGGGGAGTGTTGGGATTATCCGTCCCAAATTTCCGCAGTTTTACCGAGCGCTCCCGCACTCCGTCTATCGATGCATCACTTCTCGCCATATCCAATATTTCATTGAATCTCATCGTGGTGCAAGGGACATTCTCGGTACGAATACGACGTGTACGATATCGGAAGAAAGTTCAAAATTCGGACGTATTGGAATAGGCGAACCATCTTTAATCGTTGATCTTGTTCTCAAGATGTTTTAGGGAAAAGTCTCGGCATGTAACTGCTCCGCTTGACATTTCTCGGGAATGAAGTGCTACAGACCAATACTCCATGCGCATCGTGAGTCAGAAACCCCGCATGCTCTGCTCCCGCCATCTTCACCTTTGGTCGCAATCGTTTGACACTAAGAGCCATATTTAATTTCTACTGCAGCACGATCATGCAATGGGCATTATGCCCAGTATTTGATTGAGTACAACTGCAATGCAGTCCTAGTCTACTTTTATGGAGTAATGATTACAACATACCACCTTCAATATACCCTATTTCTGAAGATAGACCTTGAGGCGGAGGTTGGTGATCGATGTCGATGAGACGGCCGCTAGCTTGGATCCTACGCACTTGGAGTTCCAACGCTCCTCAAACCCGAGGTGGGCAACGAAGTGTTTGACTTTGGCAGAGGGTATTGCGTCGGCGAACGCAGCGCGTGATGAAAATATCTTTGAGGAATATGACCATCAAGGCGCGTTTGTCCGTTAGTCATTTCAGCCCAGAATGTCCTTATAACCTCAGACTATTAGGAAAAGACCAGTGCGAAGAAGCGATACCTTCGCCGAAAGAAAGATCGAAAAAAGCAAAAAACGCGGGCTCTGAAAGCAAGCAACTCGGCGAAAAACCCGTGCACGACCTACTCAGAAGCACTGGGTTCAGATGAGGAAAAAAGCACTCGAACGGATGCGCAGCTAGCCATCACCGCAAAGCTCAAGGAAATTCGCCCGGCAAAAAAAAAACAGCGCGTTGAGAGGGTGTTGCTAGGCCCCAACGAAGTTGATGTCAATATGGTCATAGAAGATTCAGCGGAAAATGCGCGCGCAGATGATGCGAGCATTCCAGGAATTGCAGAAGACGACACAGCAAGCACGATGTTAGCGTTGCCGAGATTTCCCCTACCTGTTTTGCCCGATGCATCATCTAAAGCCGACCTCGCACTGCAAGGCCTTGATCAAGCACTGGTGGAGGGGGATCTGATAGATCCATCCAACGTCCTGCCCGTTCCCTCTGAAGCAGATGAAGATACTTGGCTGGGTCTCAGCTTAAAGATGAGAAGAAGCCTGAAAGAGCTTGGTATACAAGAATTTTTTGCTGGTGAGAATATAACTCGTGTTTTAGTTCAAGTCTTCACGTTTTACTGTAGTACAAACGAGCGTTTTGCCATTCCTTCTGCAAACAGGGTCCAAGGTCGCCTCTACATGCCCTATAATCCTCCGAGAGATGTCTGTGTGTCTGCGCCGACGGGTAGTGGGAAGACGCTCGCATATGCAGTACCAATCGTGGAGGCATGTCTTCAATCCACTTCTGTCCATTTGTTGACCAAAATCAGCTCTTGTCTTCGCGCGTGCTCACGCGACTTCGAGCATTGGTGGTTTTACCCACGCGAGATCTTGTAGTGCAAGTCGCGAGACTTTTGAAGCTATATCAAAGGGCCATGGCTTGAAGGTATGTTAAGAGAAGAGTTTTTGCAGGTACAGTGATTATCTGTGCAGATTGGATCTATAACAGGACAGCACCCGTTTGCGCACGAACAATCCCAGCTGGTCGCGGATCAATCACCTCAGTATGTTAGTCCAATCATTGTTAGTAAAATCCTCATGTTTTGTTAGTCTGAATGGGGGGTCGAGCAAAGTCGATATACTGATTTGCACCCCAGGGAGGCTTATAGATCATTTGAATGGGACATCGAATTTCTCTTTGCAGCATTTGAGGTTTCTGGTAAGCTCACGCAATGCATCCTTCTATGTCTAACTTTTTGCCTACAGGTAATAGACGAGGCCGATAGGTTGTTAGCCCAATCATTTCAAGATTGGCTAATGCATGTTTTGGAGGCAACACGACCTTCCAATGTGATCGCTACGGACTTGCGAATGACGAATTCCTACCTTCCATCCATTGACAGCGTTGCTCCCGCTTATCACCACGTTCTGCCACTACCTCAATTGCCAACGGAACTTTTTGAAAAGAGAGAGAGTTCTTGTCAAAAACTTTTATTTTCGGCAACCTTAACCCGCGATCCAGGAAAATAGCATCACTAGGGCTTCGCGATCCCAAATACTTCATAATACAAGAGAAACGAGCCGGGCAGATGAATCAGGTGTTCTCAGCATCGTGATGGAGAAGTTCTCCACGCCTACGACACTGAAGGTACGAGTTTCTGAATACTTGGGTTGTCCACCTACAACTATACATGCGCAACAGGAACATATGATAGTTTGCGAGTCATCGGTGAAGCCACTCATGTTCTTCTATCTCGTCCACGTGAAATCTGTGACAAATGCACTCGTTTTCACTAAGTCTGCTGAATCTACAACCCGGCTTGTGCAATTATTTGAATATTTCGAACAGTCGTGGTCTGCTAGCGCGATGTCAGATGGTAATTTCGGAATGGTTGTTCGTGCATACTCTAGCGATCTTCCGGCTAGTGAGCGCAAAGGCATCTTCGAGAAGTTTAAATCACGCGAGATACAGATGTAGGTATCTAACCCATCCACCTTGAGCATTGCTCACTTCGCACGATAGACTAGTTTGTTCTGACCTTATCTCTCGAGGCATAGATGTTGACCATGTCTCTCACGTGGTCAGTTATGATGCCCCAGTTGATATCCGCAAGTATGTACATCGTGTGGGGCGGACAGCACGGGCTGGTAGGCAAGGTAATGCATGGACGTTGGTCGAAGAGCAAGAGGTAGAGTTTTTGATGGATGAGGAGGCTTGGTAACTCATCTAGGCGTCAGGCACGATATTTCAAGCGCATGCTACAAGAGGCTGGTCACATAGGTAAAGTTAAAAGAGTCAAGATATCAGAGAAAGATGTTGTGCCTTTTGCTCCTCACTACGAAGTGGCGCTGAAAAGGCTAAAGGATGCCTACACGAGATAACAAATTGCATCATCCCAACAAGTTCCTCACATACATCAGCAGGTCCCGTCCCTATAATATACACTTTGATCAAACACGAACAGCGACATACAGTAAATACTTACACCCCTGCTTTTGACCTCATTCACCATAGCTTTTACAGCGCCAATTTCCATAGGCTCGTTGTCGAATGCCTGATCAACTGTCTCACTGCTGAGAGAATCATATACCAATCGTTGCTTCATATCATAACGAAGGATAATAGTCAGAACTGCTCGCCAGCCTTCAATATTTCCTCCACTGGTTCCCGGAAGAGACGCAGAGGAAATGGTCCGTTCATGGCCACTGGCGCTTGACCGGCTTAGAACAGTTGCTGATGGAGGTATAGGCAGCGATGGTACTACCGTTGACTGTACGACATAAGGGCAGAAAGAACGATGTTCCTTGACAAGGTCAAAGGGCCGTTGCGGCCTTTGCGCAGCTGCGCTAGTGTCGATAGATGCTTCTGGTATTGTTGAGCTAGCTGCGGGAATTTTGGAATGAGGTGCAAATGCCCAAAGCCCCACACGTCTTTGGCACAGAGGACAATGTAGTAGAGCATTTTCGTGAGAGGGCGGTTTGGCTCCGTTCAAGGAGAGCATACTTATGCTCGGAGGAGTGGTTGTGGGTGAAGTTAGGTATGGACCAGTTCGGGATATCGACGGAGTTCTAGGCGGTGTCACGGATGATGCGACGGAGCTTGCTCGCGTTCGACCTGGCGGCGTTTCAAAAATTATTGAGGGAATTATTGACCATCCGAATAATGCAGTGAGAACTGCATTGTGAGATGGTTCACCATCTTCTGGAGTGGGAGAAGTTGGACGCGAAGCAGAACGTCCCTCTTGTGGATGCGGTTCGAAAGGTGAAGTTAGAGCAAAGGATGCAATTACTGTATGTAGAGACTCAAGTTGCTTCATCGCCTTCCGTCCGCATTCAGAAAGAATCGGTATAAAGTAAGGTGAGCACTGACCAAAGGGTGTTTTATGACGACGCCGCCAAGTAAAGGGTCCAGAGCGTTCGCATTCTGTTTCAGCACCCTGACCAAAACCGCAGGAGTTTGCAATGGGACGCAGTATATCGAGTCTAGAAAGACATCGACAATGTGTTTCGTAGCACAAATTTTGGATGCTCACCGTCGCATTGTCGACGTTTCCAGGGACAACCATCCTTATGTGCCTCCACTAAAGAGACTCTTTGTTTTTCAAGCAGAGCATTCGCTAGACGTGCATGAGCAAAGTTGGGCGTCAAACGTACCTTCCTTACCAGCTTCTCGCGTCATGCCTTCACGTCTCGCCACTACCCACGAACTTTTGCATAGTGAACATACTAGTCTATCTTTACCATCATTTATCCATCCACACTTTGATGCGGCGACGGCGTCTATGGCAACAGGTTTGTTGGAGTATGTTGAAAGTTTGAATGTCGCAAGCCGAGCCAAGAATGAGGACACAGAGGATGGACGATATTCGGCTGTGATGGGCAGCGGAGAGAATGGGATGATTGGTTTCCGAGCCTGAAAGGAGGTGCCCTTCTTATGCGAGACGCAGTGCGGGACAGAATGGCGGACAGATTTGGTGTACTGTTTAACAGATGCTCTGCAGGATGACGCGGCTGGCTGACGCAGAAATTAGCAACTTTAGAATGACAGAAGACAAAACGCAGACGTTTTTGAGTTGAATTTGATGCCATACTTCGCCAGAGTGGAATACAATGAACCAGACGTATGAATTCGCTTGGGCGGAGGGTTGTCCGCAGGTTCCTTGGAGTTAACTGCATCATCCAGGGTGAGAAATGCTTGGTCGAGTTTCCGCTAGAGATGGCGGGCTTAGCGACGGGCTGAATGGTGCTAGGGAGGCATACTTTCGTAGCACGAATGGCATCCGCGTTTGTGCTTGCCATCGTTGTGGCTGTGCCTACTTGAATATCGTCTGGTGATAAATAGACCACCAGCCCCGCTCAGAAATATGGACATTCAGCAAAGGAAGAATATCATATACAAAAAGATAGATATTCAAGAGACGATACCGACCGGAGATACGGTCCCCTACCATATATCTAGGAAATAAATAAAATATAAAATAAAACTACCAGTAAAGAGTAATCGAAGCTTACAAGTGTCAAGCATGTCAAGCTTCAAGTATTATCGACTATTGCAGATGCCGGGCCCGTAAGGCTCATCGACTGTCTCTATATGACCCACTAATCAAGTACTCTTGCAGATTGCCTGCATTGCCATAGTGCAAAGTCCTGGCGCAATATCCCAAGATTCCCAACCGAACAAATGCCGTCACTGCCAATTAAGATTTTGGTTTTGACCTTATCTCCCCATGACTGCGAAAGCTGCTGTCTCTAGCGACCAAAAGATCGAGATTGTCTCGAGCCCGACGTCGCTTTATACCATGACTCTCCAGAGGCAATCGGGGCTCCCACAGAACAGGTGAGCCCTTTGGGCTATCATGTCGATTCCATCACCGTTGTCTTCTTGGTACGCCTTTTCATATTCTACGCTTGCCTATCTGGCCAACGGCCAACTCTATCCTGTAGAATATTAGCAGAATGATTGGGACTGGAATCTTTAGTACCCGTGAGTCTACATCCTTTTCCGACTTCGCCCAGCGGTCCTTACTATAGCAAAGCCGGTGCCATTCTCGTCGGGGTCGGCTCTCCGGGCTTAGGCCTTATCTTTTGGGTGATTGGTTACGTGTTCGCTGCCGGTAAGAGCACGTTTTGCGTCGGTGCAGCTTTTTTTATTTAGCAGATTTGCCACGTAGCGTCTCTATCGGTATATCTTGAATATGCATCGTTCTTCCCCCACAGATCAGGTGCAGAAGTCGCATACTTGGAGCAGGTGTGCCTTGGTTGCAAATTTGAGCGACGCTGTGTTACTCGCTAATCATGTATAAGGCGTACCCGCGACCTCGGTACCTAATACCCACTACTTTTGCCGTGGTGTCGGTGGCGCTCAGTTTTAGCAGTAGTAATGCCATCGGTATGACATGATATGACGATCCACACTTGGCAGACCCATAAGCCCTCAGTCTTGGCAGAGTACGTTCTCGCTGCAGCAAATCTTGATGCCACAACTTGGAGGATACGCGGTCTTGCGGTGGGCGTCTACACCGGAATTATCTTGAGTATGATGTTTCGTTAGACTTGGAAATGGACTATCGATTGATCTTGAATAGTTTGCCTCCTCAGCACGAAATGGTCTCTTCGTTTGTCGAATTTTATCGGGTTTGTCAAGCTTATGACACTTGTCTTGTGCGCCTTTTCTAGCCATTGTATGACTGTACTAAAACACTGTAAAGCATCTCGTTCACGGGTTTCATTGTGTTGGGTGGACAGACACGCGTTCAAGATCCTCGCGCCAACTTTAGGGATGCCTTCGCAGGAACTTAGCACAGTGGAAATGGCATAGCCAATGCTCTTGTAAAAGTCAATTTTGCTTATGATGGATATGAGGTTGGATTTATGCTTTAATTCGAAGAGACTAACCTCATCCACGGTCTGGCAGAATGCTTTCAATGTGTTGAATGAAGTCAAGGTAACATAAACGCGGAATCACACAGGTTTGCCGGTTCATGGTAATATAGAATCCCGTGAAGACTCTGAAGCTCTTTGCTCCTCTGTCGCTAACGACTGTGTTCGTCCTATATTTTCTGTGCAACGTGGCATATTTTGCTGCTGGTAAGTTATGGAGGTTAACAATGACCGAAATGTTTGATTTATATGCAGTTCCACGAGCCAAGATTAGGGCCTCCAAAGATTTGACAGCCAGTCTTTTCTTCGAGGCCGTTTTTGGTAGCGGAAGGGGCACAACTGCGCTCAGATCATTAGTGGTAATTAGCAGCTTCGGTAATCTATTAGCCATCGTCATTGGGATGTCAAGAGTAATCAGAGAATGTGGCAGGTCAGTTGACAATGTCTTTGGAATCATTATTGTTCACATGGATCATGCAGACAAGGCGTCTTACCCTTTCCAGAGTTTTGGGCTTCTACCAAGCCCTTCAACACGCCTTCTGGCCCGTTTTTGCTGAAATGGATTTTAACAACCATTGTCATTCTAGCACCGCCGGCAGGAGATGCGTTCAATTTCGGTCAGTGCCACTTATTTCCCAGCTTTTCGCTTTCTGATGGTCTTTACTTTAGTTGTCGATTTACAACAATATCCATACTACATCTTTAGTCTCCTCATGGTAATTGGTCTCTTCCTAGTACGCAAACGGCACAAAAATATGGGACTGCCTCCGAGCGAGTTCCGCGCGTGGAACTTCGTCCTCGTGTTCTGTATCACCGTGAACATCTTCCTCCTCGTGATGCCGTGGGTGCCACCTGTTGGTGGAATATACGCTGGTGACGTGAGTTTTTTCTATGCCACGTATTGTATCGTGGGTATAGCAGTGTGAGTTGTCATTCAAGATAATGATCGCGCTGTTCTGATCATCCGTCAGTCTTGTGGTATGTGGCATTGTCTATTTCATGTGGATCGTTGTATTGCCCAAATTTGGGGGGTATGAAATTCGCCAATTGGCACAAACCCTATCAGATGGTGCACAGACGACAAAGTTGGTGAAAATCCCGAAGGATAAGATTGCTGAATGGGATGCTCACAATGAGCACGTTGAACTGGTGACGAATAGCTAGATACTTTGTCCCAATTAGAATGTACACAGCTGTAGAATCTACTACGCCGATCTCGCCTTCTTCCTCTGTATACCTCTTTGACGTGCGCGCTCCCGTTTCTCCCTTTCTCTCATAACATTCTCTGTTTCATCTTTGAGAATACTGATAACCGCCTTGGCTGCAATGGCATCTCCGCGCGTATAAAATGCTTTGATAAACATCTTGTACAAAGGCCTAGTGTGTTTTCTAAAAGACAACGGCGACGCAAGGACGGGCAGTTCCAATCTCTGAGAAGTCGTTGGCGGTGTTCCGAATGGGACGCCGTAGCGAGAGTTCTTTTGAAAACCGGAAGGGTATCCCAACCTGACAACGCGATCGAAGAGGTTCCTCACTTGCGAGGCATCAACGACAGTATGCCACTGCAAAATAGCTTTGACAATGATGTTCATTGTCACTCGGTCAGGCAAGAATCGACACGTTTTTTCTAGCTGAGTTTTGGTGTGAAGAAGGCTCGCGACAAGTCGACCATTTCGTTGCCTTCGATGTAATAATAATCCGTGTAGGATAGTATTTCCAATGACAGTCGTGGACTCTCCCGTCAGATCCGAGCATTTGGTCTGTGCAAGCCTTTTAGCGGCATACAAACGGCGCGCGCGGACCAACAGAGTGATCACATCCTTAATTGTCTGCTCATTCGAAGGCATTCGAGAGAGCATGCGGAGATACGCAACGTCACGACAGCAGAAGGACGCTGAACTCGAAACAGCGAGGTGCGGAGCATAGATAAGCGTGTAGGGAGAAAGCCAAGTGCTGGAGAGAGGCGCCGTGCAAGGTTGGTCGCACCTGCATTTGCCAGCCAGGTCACCGTTTCGTTCCGAATAATGTCGATGGAGCGCGAAGGCGTCGTCTTTTGAGCAATCCGCAGCACATGCACGGCATATTTAAACTCGCGCTTGCGAAGGAGAACACGAACAAGGCGAGTGAATAGCCGTGCAGTGAAGAAAGAAGGCGAGCTTTGTGCCAATGTTTTTATGATGTTGACAGCCTTAGTGGAGTGACCAGAGGTGATCATAATGGATAGAAAAAATCGAATCGGATACTTCAACAGCATCGGTGGTTTCCTTCTAGTGTACAGCTTTTCCATTATTCCGCCTATTTCTGCAGCGAGACGAGAGTCTATGGCCTCCGGGCGTATGGTGCGAAATGTATCAAGAATTGCTCCAAGTAAACGTTCCACATGACAAGGTGAAAATGTTGGGGTATAGAGGAAAGTGACAGCCTCGTGTAGTTGATGAGAGACAGTAAGACCGTGTGCTAGACGGTGAACATCGATAGCGGATACACAGATACCTCGCTTTTGACAAAGTTGATAAAGCTCGTGAGCGACGGTTACGTCGTGTACAATGAAATGCTGCAACAACAAATGTATTGCATAGGCACATTGTGCACGTGTTAAAAGGTTCTCGTCAAGAATTTGGAATATACGAGGCCACCTCGCTCCTTGACAGTGCACTAAACCGGTAAGATAAGATGCCAGAAGGTCCATCGCCCCAGTATTATCTTCATCTTTTGATGTTGGCCATAGCTTTTTTGAGCTAGCGTACTGTGCGCATACTTCGAGGAGCTTCTCATCTCTCGCAATTACAGTCAACCGCAAAAACGATGTTATAATGGCTTGGGACACGAGCAGAGGCCTGTCATATTCACTGTCCTTCCATGTGCTCCACACGGAATGCATGACTTTCGCAAATCCCTGCATCATGGAACCAAGGGTTATGTCAGAAACCGCCTTTTCCAACGTTGCAAGCATCAATGCAGTGCGCCATTCGACCATTTCCGGCGTGAGGTCAGCATTCTGTGGGCTATGGGGTCTGTAGGAGCCATGTGGATTGATGTAGACTGCGAGGAGTGACAGATTCGACCAACGCATCTTGAGAGGAATCGCGGAGTTGAAGGTAGACAGGGAAACTTCCTGACTCCACTGTTGTAGGGTAGCCTCAGGTGCTGGTGCCGCGTGACGAGGAAAAAGATGATTGATCAATGCGTCTCCAAGGTTCATGGTATTTTTCATGTCCTGTACTCCACCAGTTGTACGCCGAGACGCTGATGCCTTTAAACGCGTCGAACACACTGAAAGGAGATTTTCCTTTTGATCTGAAGATAACGAATCATCGTGTTGCCGAATAATTGTCCAGAAGATGTTGAGGATGCGACAGTGTGGAGTATCATAGAGAACCAAGAGCCGGCAGATGTATTTGACGACATCTGACAAATGCGATGGAGAGAAAGACATCAAAGCTTTCAGGAATGGCACGTGAACTTCAGGATCAGGAGTACGACGCCAGATCCGTATGTATTGCATCTTGGCACGCGCTATAGAACGGTGGATAAGTTGACCTAAAGTGTTATTAACAGGAATCTGATGCTGTCGCGGTTGTCGACTCACCAGGCCATGCTGGTAAACGTGCCAACTCTGCACGCATTATCCAAAAGCGATCTGTGCCATTCAGAACATACCCAAGCTTCTCCTTGTCTCTTGCAACCTCCAGAATGAATTTCCAGTGGGCCTCCTCGTTCCTGTTGTTTGAATATGGCACATGCTTAGGAATATATATACAAGTTGGCCTAGGAGGCGGCATAGAAAGAGCACCAAATAAACTGATTATGTACGTCATATGCTTTGAATTGACCTTATCAAGTGTAGCATGTTCCTTGGCCACAGAATACAAGGACTTTAATTGGTCCACCGACACGCTTGCACTACCACGTTCCGACGCAGACAAGTAGTCAACTAGCTTTGGTACAGGAGCCACAAATTTGGGAACGTCCTGCGCTGGGACAGAGGCAGGGCATAAATTCGTTGTCGGTGTAACCATCAAAGGAGACGACGTTTGCATAATATTGCGTAGGGTTTGGCAGGCTTGTACAACCTGTCGTTTCTCATATGTGCTGACAGAGCATGTCCTTCTGCAGTCAAAACGGTTTGGGAACGGCTGGATCCTAGATGCCATGTCAGAGTAACCAGACGCGCAAGGGAAAAAAAACACGGCACCGTTCTTTGCATGTGCTCCTAGTAGTAGTTCCACCCAAGAGATGGATGGGCGACCAGAAGCATCGCGACATTCCATTGCATTGAATGTCGAACGAGCAACGATGCCATGTGCAAAATATTCACAAGCTGCTCAGACGGCAACTCCCGTATTTTGAACCTCCGAAACTCAAACCTTATCCATCTTTTCCCACGCTGTTGTCCACACAGTCAGCTTGTCACGACACTACAATCTGGCTTCGGCTTGCTGACCATTGAACAGATAAAAGACAATTGAAATGGGTGCTTCTCGTGCTGACAAGGAGCTATACTTCCAAAAACTCAAGGAGTTACTGGGCAAATTCGGTAAGTCTGATGGAATAGCTATGCCGAAGACCTGACTCGCGCTCCGCGATTAGCATCTATCTTTATCGTTAATGTCGACAATGTCGGGTCCAACCAAATGCATCAAATACGTGTCGCTCTTCGTGGTCAAGGTGTTGTCCTGATGGGGAAGAACACAATGGTCCGCCGAGCTCTTCGTTCAGCTCTTGCAGAGAATCCGCAATACGAACGTCTGTTGCCGCATGTCAGGGGCAACATTGGATTCGTCTTTACCGATAAGGACCTCAAAGACGTTCGCGAAATCATTGTTGCGAACAAGGTCGCAGCGCCTGCCCGTGCGGGAGCATTTGCGCCCAAGGACGTGACAGTTCCTGCTGGCAACACTGGTATGGAACCGGGAAAGACGTCCTTCTTCCAGGCTCTCGGTATTCCGACCAAGATTGCGCGTGGTACGATTGAAATTGTGTCTGACGTCAAGGTCGTTACGGCCGGCACGCGTGTGGGCCCATCCGAAGCAACACTGCTGAACATGCTGAACATCTCACCATTTACTTATGGCATGACGGTTGTGCAAGTCTTCGACCGCGGCAACTCGTTCCCGCCCAGCGTTCTGGATGTGGGCGAGCAGGAGCTTGTGGACCGCTTCTTGAGCGGCATACAAACAATTGCGGCGGTTTCATTGGCGCTCACATACCCGACAATTGTATCTGTGACACATTCGCTTGTCAACGCATATAAGAATCTGATTGCAGTTGCGCTTGCGACGGAGTACACGTTCGAGGGGGCAGAAAAGGTAAGCGAAGGATGAAACGTCCAAGGACGGAGCTGACGGGATACAGGTGAAGGAGTACCTGGCGAACCCGGAGGCATTTGCGGTGGCAGCGCCGGCCGATAGCGGGGCGGCGCCGGCAGCAGCGGAGGCACCGGCGGAGGAGAAGGAAGAAGAAAAGGAAGAGTCGGACGAGGATATGGGCTTTGGCCTGTTTGACTAAAATAGCGATGACGTAATGCCATACATGATCGATGGGTAGACAGCGCCAGATAAGGAAAGACGATGTCTTTATATGCCGCGCGGGTCTCCGCTGCCTCTCATGGCTTCCTCCGACAGCGGTCATCTCATCGTCGTCTCCAACAGACTCCCAGTCACCATTACAAAGGATGCTGCTGGCGAATTTCATTTCAAAATGTCTTCAGGCGGTCTCGTCTCCGCCCTCACTGGCTTCAAAAAATCTCTCAACTTCACCTGGATCGGTTGGCCTGGTTTCTTCATCCCAGTGAAGGACCGCCCCATCGTCGACAAGCGCCTAATGCAAGAGTACTCTTGCCAGGCTGTCTACCTTGATGACGATGTCGCCGATAAGCACTACAACGGCTTCTCCAACTCCATCCTATGGCCTTTGTTTCATTACCATCCCGGCGAAATGAACTTTGATGAGGAAAACTGGCTTGCATATCGCCAGGCGAATATGCAGTTTGCAGAAGCAGTGCGTCAGCAATTGACCCCTGGCGCCATGGTCTGGGTCCAGGATTACCATCTCATGCTTCTTCCAATGCTGCTCCGCGGCCTCATCCAAGGTCGGAATCTCGCCAGAGAGCTATCCACAGCGCAACTATTGAACATCAGCGAAGGCGCAGACAACGCATATGTTCCTGGAGTTAGAATTGGCTTCTTTCTCCATACGCCATTTCCCAGCAGTGAGATCTATCGGTATGTTATCTCTCATCATCGATGATTCATCACCTTATCTTATCTTATCAGTATCTTGCCCGTCCGCAGAGAGATTCTTCTTGGTATCCTTTACTGCGACTTGATTGGATTCCATACGTATGACTATGCACGGCACTTTTTGTCATCCTGCACCCGCATTCTTGGTCTTCCCACCATGCCAAATGGTGTGGAATTCGAAGGGAGAATGGCACATGTCGGAACTTTCCCTATTGGCATTGAGCCAAGTTCATTTATCGAGGTAACCTGCCTGCCCTAGCTGCCCTCAGATCATGCACATATCCCCGTTGCAGAACCTGATGAAAGAATCCGTCAAAGCACGTATTGCTCAGCTCGAACAGCGTTTCAATGGCGTCAAAGTCATCGTGGGTGTGGACAGGTTGGATTATATCAAGGGCGTGCCACAAAAATTGCATGCCTTGGAACTTTTCTTGACACAACATCCGGAGTGGATCGGAAAGGCACGTAGACAGACAGTGGTGAATTGACGTGACATCAGTAACGCAACCCATTCTTAGGTTGTATTGGTCCAATTAGCGGTGCCTTCGCGACAAGACGTAGAAGAGTACCAGAACCTTCGCTCCACAGTTAATGAACTCGTCGGCCGCATCAATGGTCGTTTTGGCACCGTCGAGTTTATGCCAATACACTTTATGCACAAGAGCTTGCCATTCGATGAACTCTGTGCCCTGTACGCCCTCAGTGACGTCTGTTTGGTGTCAAGTACAAGGGATGGCATGAATCTGGTGTGACATGTCTCCTCGACGTAATCGGCTATGACTTACGGGATGACAGGTTTCATATGAATATATTGCTTGTCAGCAGGCACGCCAAGGCGTCATGATCCTGTCCGAGTTTGCTGGAGCAGCTCAAAGCCTGAATGGTTCAGTTGTCGTTAATCCATGGGATTCACAGCAGGTTGCGGATGCCATCCACGAGGCCGTAACAATGGACGCCACCACTCGCGCCGAGAATCATAAGAAACTTTTCAAATATGTGAACAAATATAGCGCTGCATTCTGGGGTAGTAGTTTTATCAAGGAAATGGAAAGGATCAAGTCTGCCACTGCCAAGGCCGACATCGCCTCCTGATCGATATTCTAGACTACTCCTATTTCCACCTTTCCCCCCGCTGTACTCATGGAAAGTTGCATTTCAATATTTTTATCAGCACTGTTGTTAGATTTATTAGACTTTCTGTGATGCGTCCAATGGAACATTTCTACTGTGTGCACTTCGACTTCACTGGGATAGCAATGCACACCACTTTTATAACTGGGGGTCTAAAAACAAGTGGACTATGGAAGCACACCAAATTGGAGCACCTGTCATCCGCGGCGATAAACCATTACAAGCCAGATATTCTTGTGCTCCAGAAAAATTGTAACAACTTCGTGCCGAAAGATAGCCACGATCGCATTGACACGATCAACCGGCCGTATGTATTTATCAACTTGGTTAACAGCAATTGCGACCCGTCGCGACGTGATTGATGGCACCTTCGCAAGATACAGTAGCGTCCAAGATGTTTGCCTTCTGATGGCATGTCTTGAGACAGCGACAAGAGACTCGAATCACGCCAAAAGGCCAGATCCTGTAAATGGCTTCCTCAGCGATCATGCTGGCAGAATAGAGAAAAGCAGTTGCGCAGAAATTTTGCTGTGTGATGAATAATTATAGGATTGCAATTAGGAGGTGCGATACTGCGATGGCGTGTGAAATCTTGGCAGGTACCTATGAGCAAATTTCCGCAGTGAGACTGCTCTCAGGAGGAATATTGGAATGCTTACCCTACTATATAAAGCGTGTAATCAAAAAATGCCAAGATCTTATTTATCAACAAATTGCAATGCTATATCGATACATCATTACCGCATGAGTTGTTATATGCCCGAAATAAAACTTGCCGTCTATTGTAAAACGTGTATTATGGAGACATAAACTAGTCATTAAGAGGGTTTCTATGAATCATCTTGTTCTTGTTGTCTGTTACTGTCCTGTCGTGAGATTCGCTGATCACTGCCTGGATGAATTTGCATTTTGCCGAAAAATAATGCTGCAGATGACTTGGATGGGTCTGTTTGAGCTGGGTCAGAGAGATCACGCATGGCATAATATTGACCCCCAGCAATAGCGCCTGCCATTAGGGTTGGCGCCATGGTTAAAATTGATGATCTGGGAGCGTTACTAAGCTATCATAGCACCACAAGGCTGTCATGAGACCTACGTTTTCAGAGTTTGTTGTATTGCTTCTGGATGTATCTTTGCTAGACGGCTCTTGGCAACGAATGACGACGACCGTAAACGTCCACCACGGACGCTCGTAAAAAATTTGAGGTTGTCACGAACGAGCGAAATCGCTTGATTCCAACCATCAGATTCGGAGTCTTGCGGAAGAACAGGTTTTCCTCGACCAAACAATCCGACTGCTCGGAAGGCTCGTTCAAATGAATCATTAGGGAGCAGTCTGACCAAGACGCCGAGAGGAAGAGAACCAATGCCAAATGCGAGGGATATTCCCCATTCACGACCAGCAATTCGCGTAACCTGGAAGGCCGCCCCTCCAACAAACACGATAAGAATTTGCACAGCAATTTCTAGCAAACATCAGAAATTACATCGGAGAGATGACAAAGGGCTTACCAATAAATGTTATCGTAATAAAGTAATAGTTATTGGATATACCCTCTAGGACATTCAATTTACGATCTAGTCTCCTGCAATTGATGGAGTTGAATATCTGTGCAAAGACGAAAATGTTGAAAACGAGCGTTTGCACAACCCTTTCATTATGTTGCGAATTGTTGAGCCCGAGTATTTCGAGGCCCAGGAAATGGAAGATGAGCACTACGGCAACTTGATATGCTGACTGAAATAAAATCATCTTGTACATGTCCGTGGAAAACAATGGCGCCGCTTTGTCGTCGGGTTTGCGATCGAGTAGGGCTTCCGAGGCAGGATCCGTTGCTAACGCAAGAGCGGCAAAGGTATCCATGATGATGTTAATCCACAAGAGTTGAACGGCAGTCAATGCAGATTCTTCCTGCAAGGAAGCAACAGCTGTAACAAAGGTAACAATGACAGCTGTGACATTTGTGGAAATCTGAAACTGCAAGAATTTTCGAACCGCGTCGTTCACACATCGACCCCAGATGATGGCTTTGACGATCGATGAGAAGTTGTCATCCATAAGAATTATGTCTGAAGCTTCCTTAGCAACCTCGGTACCTGCAATACCCATAGAAAATCCAACATTCGCAGACTTAAGTGCAGGCCCATCATTAGTACCGTCGCCTGTGACGCCAACAACATGGCCAAGCCGTTTGAGAGTTTCTACGAGAATCTTTTTATCGTGAGGAGACGACCGAGCTAAGACCTGTAGGCCAGGAACGATGTCCATGCGTTCCGCGGGCGAAAGCTCACGGAATGCAGGTCCTTCCAGTATAACACCGCCTGGAGTATATATGCCACACTGGGAAGCGATTGACCTGGCCGTGAGTATGTTATCACCAGTACACATCTTCACAGTTACACCCGCTTTGTGACATTTGAAGACGGCTTCCCGGACGCCTTCGCGCAAGGGATCTTCAATGCCAACGATGCCAATAAGAGTAAGGTCCTGTGCCAGTGTTTCGAATGGTACATCGCCCTGTTCATTAAGGTGTACATCTGTTGGAGGCCACTGTTGAAATTCTCTGCAGCAGAGTGCAATGGTTCGAAGGCTCTGATTGGCATAGTGAATTATTGTCCTATTGATGTTCTCCTTCGCTTGCTCATCCATCGATCCAGTCACCACTTCTGGTGGATCACTCTCATTTTTTGGATTCCGAACGACGACGTGTCTGGTGCATTTCTTGGTGAGAATTTCGCTGGCGCCTTTAAAGTGCACGCGCCAACGACTATCAGATAGTCGAATGACAACACCCATCGCTTTTCGTTCGCTTGAGAAAGGAATCATTTGAACGACTTCTGCTGATTCCCTGATCAAACGGAACTCTGGCCAACCAAGTTCTTTCGCAAACTGTAGCAGTGCTGTTTCTGTCTTGCTCCCGACAAAGTTCAATTCCTTTGTCACGGGATCAATGTCTTCAAAAGCCGTGGAATTGGTAGCGATTGCTTCGTTCAATAATGTGAGCACTTGGTGAGGTAAAATATCGTTCAGCTCCGTGTAAACAATCGAGAAATCTTCGGGAAACCTTCTGGTGCCTCCTGGTGCCTCCTCGTCCTTAGCTAGAGATAAAATATCCTTAGCTAGCTGCCGAACAAATTTTGCATGTATGCCAATCGAACCAGCAACGACCAACATCTTGTTTTGAGTAAGCGTCCCCGTCTTGTCGGTGCACACGACAGATGCATTCGCCATTATCTCACAGGAGCCAAGGACGCGTACAAGAAGCTTTTCTTCACTCATCCTCTTGGTAGCGAATGCTAATGCCAGGGTCACGGCCAATGGCAAGCCTATCTACAGATCAGTGAATGACAAGCGCAGCTAGTTAGTCACTGACCTTCGGGAACAGCAACGACAATCAATGTCACAGAAATTATGAGGATATTAACGAATGCAATGCCTTTCTGATTCGCATTTCTGAGTTGATGGTGTCAGAATCAAGAAACAAATCACGGATTAAAACAGACCGTGGCGGGTTATTCTGGCCAAGTTGAACAAAAAATCGGATCATCAACGCTGTGAAAAGCGTGAGCCCGGCAATAGTGCCGATTTTAGCAATAAGTTCAGCAAGATCATTAAGCTTCAGCTGGAGGTGTGTGTTTTCTGCGTCTCCACGAAGAGCTACAAATATGATGAGAACTTGGTTATCGGAAGGAGAAAAAGGTGATCATACCCATCATAATCCGGCCATTAAAACTCTTTGTACCAACGGCGACTACCACGTACCGACCTACACCTTCCAGGACCTTACTTCCACTGAGTATAAAGCAATCAACATGACCTAGATGAGTTTTTCCCTGGGCTAAATTCGCATCGCGCAATTTAATGCAGTCTTCATAAGGAACTTTCTTGATTGCATCAGACTCGCCCGTTGCGCCCGACTCATCACATTTTACATTGTGACCATGAAGGAAGACACCGTCACAAGGGACGACCTCTCCTGGTTCCAATAATGCAATATCGCCTACGACGACTTCCTAATGATCATAATATTAAGTATCGATTCCGCAGATGTAACGAACGAGAAGCGTCTACCTTGATGTCAATTAACCTCTCCATGCCATCTCGAATTACTTTCACACCACGTTCGTCCTTTTTCTTGTTCAAGGACTGAAACTGCCGCTCCTTTTGCCAATCGTTCAACGATCCTACCAATACCTTGTGGCGTGGGACACTGTCAGAGTCGCATGAAGGATTAAACGATTAGCCCTTACGACAATCGCGATAGCTATCATAATTGCGACACCCTCGACCCAATCAACGGGGGGCTCGCCTTTTGGCCTCGGAGTTCCGAAATCTTGAAAAAATCCTAACGCTAGCGAGATAACCGCAGCAATTGACAGCAGAATCTAATAAGAGTAAGCGCATTCCATAAAAATCAGGAAACTAAGAAAACTCACCAAGACTTTGTCGTTGAGTGCAGACCACATGAGATAAAGTAATGTTTTACTTGGCCGGCTAGGAAGAACATTATCGCCATAAACCCGCCGCCTATCCTCGAGCGTAGCACCGTGCGCTTGAGCACCGAAATCATCCAAATCCGATCTGACTTGTCCCGAAGGGTCCGTGAGTGTTACCCGAGGCAAGACTTCTAACGCGTCGGTTGCATCATGGCGATGAGAAACGCCTAAACCCGCGCCCTTCTCTGGCGGCTGGCTAGTGAGACCATGGAGCTGGTCAGTCCCGAGGCCTTGAAGTAGACCATCAGTCCCACCCAGCTGCGCCAAAGTATCAATATTCTTGGGGTCAAGCATCTGAGCCAAAAGATCTGAACCGAACATGAAAGGCGCCGTTTCGACATGTTCATGCGGAAGTGGGGCTGAGCTCTGACTAGCAGTCAAATTATGATGACCCTCGTCGGATTGTGCCACATGCGGCGAGGGCGGCTTGAAGTCATCAACATGCGTGAAATCTGAGGTCATGGAGCCCAGTTGGTGCAAGTCATTGATTGGTCGCAGAAGCCCTGGTTCGCTGAATTCAGAGATACTAGCTTCTCGCGAGTGGGTGGAACTTGGATTTGAGTACAAGCCATGTTTAAAGTCTTGCTGGTTATGGCGCAATGCAGTAGAAGTGGGGAAATTGGAAGACGAAAAGTCTGATATGGTTGGAGAGGGTGGGCCAGAGCTCTCGGCTGAGTCGACAGGCGAGGCACGACCATCGCGAGAAAAATTCGCATTGCGTGGGGAGAGGAAGCTAGAGTTATTCACCGAGGAAGATGGGGCATAAGTGCTGGCGTCGTCACGTTCATCGAAAGCAGCAGTTGAATGTGAAAATTCTACAGTGATCTCGGGAATGCTTGCGACATCATCGCGGTCACGAGAACTCATGGTGGTGGTCTGTAATGTGCGGTCTTACTTGGGAAAGGGATGTGGTTTTATAGATATAAATAGATTGCTGTACAAGTTGTTGTTGAGTCTATACCATATTTGGAAACTGACATGCCCAGAGCATGGCACAACAGGCAGGCCCTGATGGTTGATGAGCAAGCTGGTGCTCTGCCACTACTGGCGATTTTATATTTCATGCTGGTTGGAGGGTCAAATATGGTATTGGTTTTCTGGATGGTGTTGGACCATATGAGACATCACTGACAGTTTACAGCTAGGGGTGCCCAATTGAAGAGTTGTAGTACAAGGTCATCATGACTGAAAAATCAAGCTACACTGGGTGCCCCAGTCATTACAACATCATATGTTTCCCAAAACCCTCTATAGATGCAACAGTACACAAGATTGAGGACTGTAAAGCTGCAAAGTTTATCCCAATTTCAACAACAGGTTGGTATTCTGCAGACCCTAGCATCATCTTTAAGGCCTTCATGATCATCCTATTGCATCCTACCATTCTTTGTCTATGATGCAGAAATAGAGGATCAGCACAGGAATACAGAATCAGATGATACACACATTGGACTAGAAGATTTCAGGTGTAATAGTTTCTATGGCAGACAGCCAGTGGACCCTGTAAGGGATGGGAAGATGAATCTGGCTTGCATTGCAACAAGAATTATGCTTATTGGGGAAAAGGAAACACTTTCCATTGGGATTATTGAGGAATTCAAGAACATCTTGGGTAGGGGTGGTGGTTGCTGACTCCTTTTCCTTCTTGGCCTGATTTTCCCTCAAATTGTCAAGTTGCCAACCCAGAGGTCACATATGTTTCAGCAAATGACAAAGGCCACATCAGAAATGGCCAGTTGTCTTCTCAAGGATTCCCAAAGAGAAAAGGAAAACTTGCAGCTTTGAACCCCAAGTGGTTGGAGCTACCAGATATCCATGATACAGGACAGCAATGCATTGAACCATCAGCTGTGCATTTCAATGACACCAAGGTCACCTTTCTCAAACCCCAAGACTGATTGCAGTTGAAGACACCTGATAAAGTGCAAGATTTGCCTCCAAACTTCTCCAAGAGCACCAGAAGCACAGCCTCTTCAAATATGATTCTGCTCAACTGGGGATCACAAGTGGTACAGAATGCTTCTGCAATCCATGCTGAAGACTGAATTGAGATATAAAACAACCAATGGTTCACAAAGAATAAACAGGATAGTTTTTTGGGTTCAACATTTGAGAGGGTTCAACCTCCTGCAAATGACCAATACCCAATGCAATTAGCTTATGCACATTGCCTTTGATGGGAAACAACATAGTTTGACTTCCAATAAGACATTACATGTACAGTCACATCCCTGGTTGCATTCATGGTCAACCACACTGAGCTCTTCAAAATTCTCTATCTTAGTAACAGTATCAGGTGTCCAGATCAATCACATTGGTGATAGTGAACTGTGTCAGTGACTTGGCAGGGGCTCTGGGAATGTGGTGCAGTGGGCCCAGTTGTGTGTAGAGTAGAAGTTCAATTAGGGTGGCAGTACTTAAGCTTGAGCTAAGGTGGGTCACATGTGTCTAGAGTAGTGTTGCCAAAGCTTGGCTCTGGCCAAGCTAAGTCACCAGAGCTGGTTTTCAGCTCCAGCTCTGGAGCTAGAGCCAATGTGATTGGCTCCAGAGCTGCTCTGCTGGTCAAATATCAGCCCCTCAGGCAGACCTGCTCCCTGCTTAACCAGCCTCCATTTTCTCACCCCCTGCTAGTGTTACCACTGGCTAAGCTGGTCAATTTCAAAACACTTGAAATATAAAATCAAATCAAACAGTTGAAACTCTGAGGAAATTTGAGCAGATAGATCCACCCAAAAGCTGGTGGTTCTCCTGCCAACACTAAGTGATCAGAACAGCTGGTGCTGAGATATTTGACTGGCTACAGATTTGGCTCCAAATTCAGCTAATTTATAGCTGGTCAAAGCAGTTCCTGTCCCTGCTCAAATGGCCTCCAATGAGGCTGTCCCTGTCACCTCTCCTTGCCCAACTGGCCTCCAGTGAGGTTATCCTTCTCACTCCTGCTATTTGGTGCTGCCTTGTGTTGTCAATGGCTAAGCTGCTTTTTTCAGAAGATTAAAATAATTAGCCTTAAATAAAATAGAAGAATTCTGAAAATATTTGAGCATGTAAATCTCCCTAAAAGCTGATGGGTTGTCTGCCAACACTAAGTGTGAAACTCATACTTTACTGAGAAAGTAAACCAGCTACAAAATGGCTAAAAGTTGTAGCTGGTCCAATATCTCTTCACCAGTGACACAGATTGCTTAGAGTTTGCAGAAGACCCACTAGCTTTTGGGAAGATCTACATATGTGCTCAAATATCTTCAGAATTTTCCCTATTTTATTTAAAGCTATATATCAATTTTCTGAAAAGAATGCAGCTTAGCCATTGACAACACTTAATCCCTCACCAAGTCAGTCTTTTGCATAGAGGGCGGTGAGGGGAGGGCAGCAAGGGCAGTGAGGGCAGTGGTGAGGGTGGTAAGAGGGCGACAGAGGGCAGTGGCAAGGATGGCAGCTCCAGCTCGGCTCCTGATTGGCTCGGCTCAGCCGGCTCACAGCTCAGAGCCGAGCCGGCTAGTCTAGAGAGCCTGGGTTCGATTCCCACCAAAGGCTCCTTTTTTGCCCCTTTCAGTTGACTCACCAAACGACGCGCTTTGATCTTGTTGACACAATGGCTTTCTTCAATACCGCGTCGACGACGCCAGGTGTTTCAAACACAACGTCAACCGCTGCCGACAAAGATGTCGAAGTTCCCGAGCCTCCGACAGATTCAATATCATCCGTCGCGTTCTCTACCCAAGCAGATTACCTCGCCGTAGGAAGTTGGGATAACAGTGTAACGTGTACTTGATCCTTCCAGTAGAAATTAGGCTTATTATTCATGCCAGGTCCGAATCTATGAAGTTGGGGCTGGTGGCCAGACTCAGGGAAAGGCGATGTATCAACACAATGGGCCAGTATTGAGCGTCTGCTGGAATAAGGTGCATTTCATTCGAGTACACATACGCGTAATCTCCAATAATAATATAGGAGGGTAACAAAGTTTTTTCCGGCGGAGCAGACAATGCGGGCCGTATGCTCGATATTACAACGGGACAATCCACTCAAATCGCCCAACACGATGCTCCAGTGAAAGCAGTAAAGTGGATCGATGCTCCTCAAGCTGGTATTCTTGTCACGGGCAGCTGGGATAAAACGCTCAAGGTACGCAACCAAAAGCTTTACCATAGCTCCTCCGCACCTCCTTTTACAGTATTGGGACCTCCGTTCATCCACGCCCGTAGCAAGCGTACAACTTCCGGAGCGCTGCTATGCTCTTGACGTTCAATATCCACTAATGGTGGTTGGTACTGCCGAACGACACATACAAATTTATAATTTGACCAATCCAAGTACCCCTTATAAGGTGATTACGGAAATAGAGATAATTTAATTTAATTCAATATTCAAATCTTCTGTAGACTCTACAATCTCCACTCAAGTGGCAGACACGAGTTGTTTCGTGTTTTACCGCTTCGCCTAACAGCGGCTTTGCGGTAGGCAGCATAGAAGGCAGGGTTGCCATCCAGTTTGTTATTTACTCAAACTTTGACTCCAAACTAAATCGTTTTCGTGAAGATACGTTGAAGAAAAAGATAACACGTAAGCAATACTTGCTGCCCGTGTCGACATCAATCAATTCATTTGCGACAGCCATAATTTCTCGTTCAAATGCCACAGACGGGATTCAACGCCAAACTCCAAAGATCAGGCACTCGTCTATGCCGTGAATGATATATCCTTTCATCCGGTTCATGGCACCTTCTCCACCTGCGGTTCGTGCCTTCGGTTGCCATCTCCATGTCTGACTGTTTTTCCAGGTTCCGATGGCACCATTCACTTTTGGGACAAAGATGCTCGCACGCGATTAAAAAGTTCGTGAGTTTCTATTACGTCGTAACCTCGTATTCTCAACATGCACTGCAGCCTTTGACACAGCTCCCGCCCCCATTACCACTACTGCTTTCAATCGAAACGGTACCGTGTTTGCCTATGCTATCTCATATGATTGGTCAAAAGGGCATTCCGGAATGACACCTGGGATGTCAAACAAACTTATGTTACATGCATGCAAAGACGAGGAAGTCAAAAAGAGAGCTAGAAAGTAATAGGTATCACATTGACAATGTCTTTAGTTCTTACTCCATGTCCGATACATTTGTTGTGTCTTTGTATATCCGCTTTGCAGTTTCGAGATCTATGCGGGTCCAGTATACATAAATATCGTCACATTCGCAAATTAAAGTTCATCACAAAATTTCCAAAGAGCAAATCGAGTTATTACAAGTAAATAAAAACATGGTCATCTGTGATCTTCAGGTCTTGGTCCTTGTCCTTCTGGTTGTGCGTCGCGTAGCACTACCTTCAGTCTCTTCAGCTTTGATCCGTGCCACACCTGGAGTCTTGGACGTTGTAGCCGTCGCATTGACTGTTGGCTTTCTGTTCCTAGTAATTTTAACTCTGACACCTTCATCATGGACTACCTTTGCACGCCGCGGGTTTTCCTTGTCTCCACCTTCTCTCTCACCAGGGCCGCTGGAACCACAGATGGAGCGGTAGCAGGAAGCTTCCTACTACCTGCGCGTGTCACCGGCGTTTTCGCCGCGGCATACCCATCACTGGTTATCGTCGCGGACCTTGTTCTGCTAGTCTTTTCCACTGCAGGGACGTCTCTTTCCTCCTCTTTCACTTTCCTCGGCCTTCCTCTACCTCTTGACGATGTTATCAACAGCCTCCCGCCCGTAGCAACCTTCGTCTCGGCATTGTTATGATTCTCTTCTTCACTGTCATTTGGCGTTCCTTTCGGTCTACTTGCGGAGACCGCCGTGCGTGCACGCGTTGACGGCCCAGACGAAAGAGCACCACGGAGAGATCGACCCCTTCTTGCTCTTGCGACGGTTTTCGGAGGAACTTCAGTCTCGTCGTCTTCAGACCCTAGATGTTCAGTGACCTGATCTGCCTCTGGTTTCGACACTTTCACAGGAACACGCGCTTTGCTAGTGACCGCGGTCTTCTGCACACGCCTGATAGGTCTTCTTGCCTCTGTTTCGGCTTCAGACTGTTCAGATGAGTTCTCGCCTGCACTGCTTTCGCTATATGCACTAGGCCCATTACCTATGCCATGTCTAGCAGTAGGTAATGCTGACTGTGGTTCAGCTAAAGCTACTGAACCAATTCGCGTACGTTGTACAGGAGTTACGCAATTGCTTGAGACTACGACAGAGGCAGGTTCATGATCGTCTGATGGTATGCTGATGTCCTGCTCGAGGATGTCCCGAATATCATCACTTGATCTCTCCATATACTCAGGAGAATCAGATGTCATCAGTTGAGAAAAAGTTTTCTGTGGCAAATTAGCCAAATGCCATTTTCTCTCAAATCTCTTCCTCACATACCTCGACAGAACCATCGTCGATTTTCTCCAGAGGCTCTACAATGATTTGAGGCAGTTTCACACTTTCAATCCCTCCATCTTGCCTAGTCCGTGCTTCTTGTTTCGCGCTCGATCGAAGGAGGGAAAAGGGTTGAGTCTGCTTGACATCCATTAAATATTCCTCTTGCAACTCGTCATCACCTGCGTTAGCGGTATTGACAGGAAGATCAGAGTCTGTGGCAGACGATTCTTCCATTTCGAAAACTGGTTGGACATTGAGCATCGTGCTCCTCCTCCTCTTCATTTCTTCGACAGTCACCTTCATTTTTTCTAATAGACTCCTAGTGTCCACCTCGTCTTCTTCATCCTCCTTTTTGACGTTAAGATGTTCTGTGACTGTCGGGTTTACTTCTACATCCTGCTGGTCCTCTAGCGAAATCCTAAGCTGCCCCAGCGTCACAACCGAATCGCGATTCTGCCTATTTGGACTACTTTTGCATGGGGATACCCCAGAACCTGGTATACCGCCTATAAAGAATGTGTCCATCTCGTGCAATGCACTACGTCTACGTTCTTGGATGGCCTGATTGATAACGCGTGCCTTAGTAAGGCATCAATGTCTCCTATGTAACAACAGTCACCTTTCTTTCTTGATCGTCTATCAACCTCTTCGCATGTCTTGGGGTCGTAGGTGGAGCCACACGTGGCATGTTGGACGATCTCTGTAAATGACCCACAAGGTTAGCTGAAGATGCAGCCGAATGGTCCTGCTGTTTCTCAAGAGGAACGACCAGGTCTTTCACGCGCCATGGCACCTCAACCAGAATACGTCGCGGTTCACCACCTCCAATAGAATACCTCAATGGTCCTTGTTCTGTTGATTTGAGATCTTGAGAACTGGCAGGGGATTGCTGTATGTTGAAAAGGTTTCGTCTTAATGATGATGCCTCTTGCAAATGCCGCTTTGACCGGGGCTGAGGTGTCATAAACGCACCGAGTTTTCTGTTCGTCACAAATTGCTGGGGTTGAACTAGATTCGTATCGGCTCCAGATTCGTCTCCAGATTTTTCATCTTCATTTTGGTTGGCTTTGGGCGTGCTATATATAACGAAGTGTTCATTTTGTTTCGGCGTCTTGTCATGATCGTTATCCGAGTGTATATGCTTGTTCAAAGGGCGGACATCACTTTCCAGGTTCTACAATTAATCCAATGAATGAAACACACCTGTTCGCCATGCCCTGCGGGTCCTGGCGGCGACCTCCATGCTTTGCTATGAGTTGATCCTCTCCGCAATCCAATTTCAGCAGTTTCATCATTCCTGTCCTCTGAATCCATAACGATATCGCCATCAATTGCCTTTTCTTGATATCGTTCGTGCTCGTCAGAATCATTCAACTCCAAGTCCTCGTCGCTTGCGACAGTACTAAGCACTTCCATTTCCTCTACTTCATCCTGTTTTTCTTTCTCAGCTTGTTGAACGGCGCGCTGTACACTACGTATGAGAACAGTCCGATGCAAGCTATTTCTTGAGCTAGATCGAGCCCCGGAAGGTGTCTGTGGTGTCTGTGCCGAAGAAAATGACGTGTGTTGTTGAGTTCTAAAACCGGAAGAGTGCGACGAAGCAAATTCGCTGGAAAATGAAGGCACCTCGACGTCTTCGAGGATGACGAGGTCTTTTTCTTCCTCAACAACTCGAGGGTGATTACCTTCAACCAAAACGATATTCTCGTCCTCGTCCACCTCTGCCTCCTCTTCTTCGATGTCATAAGGTACATAATTGAGTGACTGTTTAGTTGGACTTAAGCTTCTCCTCAAGGCGATACCCTGAGACAAACGGTGCAGCTTGAGCGGAGAACGAAGGAAGCGTGCTCGTAATGGACTCTGCAGCACACGCAGGTTCTCTTGGGGATCCTGTGACGGGCGAGGTGAGAACACTTGAGCCGAATGGATCATCGATAAGCGCAGAGCTCGGTTGGGACCTAACTCACTATCAGCGGTGTCAAGACTATGCGTACAGAACGAACGTATTGGAGATGCAAACAATGTAGCACGAAGTTCCTTGGGAGGATATGTAAACCGGAACCTTTTACTGTGAATCTCTATTTCTGAGTTGTTATTGAGGGGAATCATCGTCGGGGCGCCGTTGGCAGATGTAGCGGGGCATACAAAGCAACCGTCAACCAGTAATCCATGTTCTCCTAGCACGACCAAAAAAGCCTTTGATGTGTCAGATTATACACGGAGTAGTTGACAGACGGACCTTGCGTTCTTCGAAAATGATTTTACAATGGATGAGATCAACGTCGGGATAATACAAGCGGACACCGCAGTCGCGGTCGCGGCCAAAGGTGAGTTGTTCCGTGTCGATTCCAAATGCGGTGATGACTGAGGGTAGATCTTGCTGTTTGAGGAGGGAGAGAGTGCCATAGCGGCCGATCTGCGTGGCGTCGATGCTCTCCATCGAAGAGGAACAGCCACACGTGACACGCGCTGACTGGACACGTGCTGTGACATGGCGTGGGCGTGACGGACGATGACCGACGCCACGAGACTCGCCCACCTCGCGCCTGCCCAGCGCGCTGCGTTTGCCGTCGCTGCCAGACTGCTATCCTGCCTTGTAACAGAGTCACTCCTTTTTGCTCTCTACTTTCCTTCTCCGGGCTCAGGTGCTTCTGGCATCGCTCTCATCTTGCTTCATGATCCATATGCGGATCTCGCCCCATCCGCCACTACCTGTCAGATCGCTAATGCTCTTGCTGTAGTCCCATTGCAATCCGCTCCTATTCTAGCCGATCACAACCATGACCTGACAATAAAAAAGGTTACACTGCTTGATCCATTGGATATGGTTCCCCTGCCCCTAGTAATCTCGGAATATCAAACATCACATACCTGCACAGATAACGATCAGACACTTCACTGCATCTATATTACAATTCCTTCGTGCTAACGGTTGGTTTATGCAAACAAAAATCCAACTTGATGTTTGCTGGGACCCGATATTTCTATGGAACATTTACGCTAGATATGCGAATCTATCCAATGATCTGACAGAAGATATTGCACAAGAGTTAGCCAGTTCTCTCAGATGGCAAGGTACTTCTTTCTTGCGCCAACCCGTACCGATCTGAAGAGCACGAAACAGAATATTCATATCAGCATCCACCCACAGCACCCACATTCAATTCTCCAAGCATTGAATGGGAGCAATCAATCGTCGAAGGTCATCCCACTCATCCAGTTCGTCGTCGTTTAACACCACACTAAGGATGCTCATAATTCATCAAAGATGCACAAGTTGCGGTCCTTTTTGTCCCCCATGCCTGATTATGCACCCGGGACATATGATTTGTACCACCCAAAATTGCGATTCCTGTCAATCCCTAAGACTCAGCTGAAAATAACAAACGACTTCGAGAAATACATGGAGCCAGTCATTGAGGCCGCCGCACGCCACGCCGGTACCCGGCTAGTTGTACCAGCCATCATGTTATTATACCTGTCCATGAATTACAGACTATGCATATCCAACACAAATTTCCCGACATAGAAATATTACCAGCAGAATTTGTTGTTCCAGTTCTGGCCCAACAGAGTATTCGGCAAGTCTACCTCATTGTTTATCCATCATCGCCTTTCATCTTTTTGTCAGTTCTGTCCAAGTTCCTGATGCATATGTCGACCTTTCGCTCAAGTTGGGCGTCGGACTCAAACTCACCTCAACTATACGCACCATCTCTCCAGCGTCTGCATATCTAGGGCCCCGTTTCTCAGCCCAGGTCGTCCCGCACCTTAATCTTGACCCCAATGTTGTGATCGTTGCCAAAGAACTGGCTAGTGTGGTACATGCTCACTCAGACGTGGAAATTGCTAAGCACTGTAGTGCCATAATCCGTGAAGCACATGAGAATACTAGCGAACAGAGAGGAGAGAGATTAATTGTATGCACCGCACTTGTTGAGAGCGGTCACTTGGGAGAGGAAGGACATCTACCTGCAGTTGTTCGCATATTTCAACTGAATACGGAAGAAAAACGCTTGCGTTGGCTTGACAGGTCTCGTATCATCGCCTATCATACCATGACCATGCTCAATGACACTATAGATATGTTCAAGTATTTTTTCAGGCTTTCCTCCCTTCAGTCATGTACAATGGCGTTGCATTTGAGTGTCACCCACAAAATTGCCTGGCGCGTTTCGATATGAAAACAAAAGAATTGCGTGGCTTTGTCATACGCGATTTTGGCGGACTCCGCGTCCATCCCGAAACACTTTACGCCACAACCGGCGTCAAGTTAGATTGTCTTCCAGGCCACTCCATTGTCGCCCCTGACATGGATGATGTTTATACCAGAATGTACCACACCGTTATTCATAATCATTTACAGCAGCTCATCCGCGTCCTGGGTTTACATTATAACGGCCAAGGTTGGAAGATCGTGAGAAAGCATCTGATGATTGTCATTCCAAAGGAACATGGGCTGTATACAGCTTGGTTATCTCCGGAAAGAAAAACGCTGCCATCGAAATGTTTCTTGCGCATGAGAATGGCAGGGATGTATAGATTTGTCAGTGAATTGCTCTTTACTTTTCTACTCGTTCAAACCGCAATTTTTTAGCATCTCCATTCGCCAGTCCCCAATCTTATTTTCTGCGGTGGTTCCTTGATGGGCCACATGTGTTGACGTTGTGACGATCAATCCTTATGTCAATATTAGCACGTTGCCGTTTACGAATCTGATCTGAGACAGTGTTATCAGATAAAGCTTGAAAGCTTTCATTCACTCCCATGACCATTGAAGACGTATCACTGGCTCAACGAAAAGCATCCTTCGCCGTTGTTTCGCGCCTCCTTTCTTGTCTTGTTACAGAAAGGCTCTTGAAAGCATTTTATATTACTCTGGACGACAATTTGGAAAATTCTACCGGCATTGTGATCATTCTATCAACACATCTAGCATCAGAGCAAATCGTCGATGGAACTTTGTACGCCAGTGATATTTTTGCAGTTGTACCGGTGCATCATCCACCCGTCCTATTGAAGACCCCACCATCTAAACATGGCCAATCTGTTGGACTACTAGATCCTCTAGACATGTTGCCAGAGGTATACGAGCTGGGGAAGGGGAAGCCAGGACATGCTGCCGTACGCCGCGTTTCCGACTAGCGATTTGGTCATCCTAATTCTCGCGATGCAGAGCAGATTTCAGACGACAATTATAAACGCTCTGGTGGCACCTGCATGGGAGTTAGATTGCTCAACAAGCCTGACACCCTGTGTTGACCCTGTACTACTTTGGACGAAGTTTGCACCAGACATTGCCCCTTCTGAAAATGAAACTATAAAGAAAGAATTCAGGAGTTCGTTTGAATGGCAATGTATGGTCCCAGACCCTGAGGTTGACTTCAGCTGAGCAGAATGGCAGTGATTGCCTATGAAAATCCTCCACGATGCCCAAGTTGGGACAGCGGCCGGATAGAGTGGGAGCAGAGTCTAGTTGCTGGACACCCAACTCACCCTGTGAGTCCTGCACTCGTAATTTAGGCCGGAAATTTACAATAACGCTCGCAGATGCATCGCGCCAGAATG
The DNA here is from genome assembly GCA_020011035.1 of Amanita subjunquillea. Classification (NCBI taxonomy): domain Eukaryota; kingdom Fungi; phylum Basidiomycota; class Agaricomycetes; order Agaricales; family Amanitaceae; genus Amanita; species Amanita subjunquillea. Next base: position 418,642 of record JAEBUT010000011.1, on the reverse strand, counting down.
CTACCATTTAAAACAGCTAATTATGATTGGTATCACCCCCGCATTCGGTTTGCAGCTATTCCTCGATCATCGCTTGACATTCTTGGCCCGTTTGAACTTACGATTCTTCCCATTGCAAGCAAAGCTGCTGCAAAATTAGGTATCAACTTGCCTGACGATAATATCTTCGCGATAATCCCTGTTCATGAGCTTCAGGCCGATAATGTCACTGCTAGAGTTCCAGAAGTTGAGATGCTACACCCAGACATCTCCATCGAAGCATTTGCACAGTCAAGCATCAGGTATTGCATCCCCCTCTTCGAATTTCTTAGTAGTCTGAACATTGGTAGGACACTCTCAATAACAGACCTACCAGACTTGGCAATAAAATTGTCAGTTGGAGTCAGGATATCATCAGCGTTGCGCACGATATCACATTTTACAACCAACTTCGGACCTCGATTCTCGGAGATAATCTCAAAACTGAAATTCGATCGCGAGTTCTTGATAGTGGAAAAAGAGCCTGCCAGTGCCGTTTACCGCTCTGTAGAACCCGACATATCAAAACACCTTGCGGTTGTCTTAAGAGACCAGTATCAGTCGCGCCCAAATGAAAGAGTCATAATATGCGCGGCACTTCTCGAAATGGACCACCTTGGATCTCCCCCTGGGGTGGCTGCTATCCAACACATACTCCAACTTGATTCGCAGGCGAAACGAATCGAATTTCTCGACCAGTAAATAGCTCCATATATATCCAGCAACGAATGACAGTCTTTTCACAGATATATACGTATCGCATGCCATGCCCTTCTTCCACCTCTAATTTATAACGGCGTGGCCTTTGAAGCTCATGCCCAAAACATACTTGTACGATTTGATAGGGAGAGTAAAGCTATCCTTGGTTTCGTCGTTCGCGACTTGGGTGGCCTTCGAATTCACCCCCCGACCCTACGGCAATCCACGGACGTAGACTTCCAATTTTTACCGGGTCATTGTATTGCGGCCAAAACATTGGAGGAAGCATTTTCCAAATTCTACCACACTTTCGTTCATAACCACATCCAACGACTGATTCGCGTGCTAGATTTGCATTACAACGGTATAGGGTGGATGCAACTTAGGCGGCATATGAGGGATGTCATCCCGCATGGGCATGCCTTAGAAAGGCCTGGCTGGACCCTTCGATCACAGAGGTACAATCCAAGTGTTTAATGAGGATGCGTATGCTGGGCTCCTATAGGGAGGCAAGTGCATAAAGTCTCACCACTCTTATGGGGAAGGCTCACAGACGTATAGGTCATTCATGGACCACACGTGAATTTGATCAACTTTCGACTGGAAAGTGGCCAGTTGACTAGTGAACTAGAGAATGTCGTATTAGTCCATAGTCGATCGTCACCTTCGTAGCTACCGACTTGAGCCATGCAACATTTAGGTTTGATGCACCTGATAGTTCCTAGTCTATTTCGTGTGCTCACCTCGCCAGCCTGCGCTATGGCGTCCAACCACAGGATTATGGGAATGTTGATCGTCGTGGTGCTAAAAGCCAGGAATTTGCACGACAAACATCAGCTTTATAAACAAGATGCTTTTGCTGAAGTGAAATTAAACGGTAGGCCATGGCTAATAGCGCTTTTATTATCATCGAGTCTCCGTACAGATAAGACCAAGCGTACCAGCGTTGATATCAAAGGCGGTCAGCACCCAGTTTGGGATGAAGAACTACGATTTCCCGTACATGGCAATCCCGACGAGACACATAGGATACTGCAAGTAGCGTGTTATGCAAAGGAACCAAAATCAGAGGACATCCTAGGCAAAGGGGCTATCAACATTTCACATAGTCTGAAGACTGGTGAATTTGATGGTGCGCACTTGACCTTGATCACGCATCTCAACTTTGCTAACCAGCTGTTGGCGACCTCGTAGATTGGGTGACACTAGAGAATAATGGCGCAGAGCGTGGCGAGATTTATCTGGAGATGACATACTATGCGTCAACGCCTTCAAATCTTCAAGCAAATCTCGCACGAAGACCTTCTAAATTGCCTGGATCAGAACGATATTCCCGGGCTCCACATTCTGACTTATCGGCGAGTCATCAAGATGCAAAGCGAGCGGATGATATTTTTTTGACCGCTCCGTCCACTCGCGGCGAAAGAAAAACGCCGTTTCCTCCTCTACCCGGAAATAATCAACGGCAGTCGTCATCGTCATCATCATCTGGGTCTGCAGGGAGCAGAACCTCAAGTGTCCCACATGCGTTACGCCCTGGGAGGCCTGAGGCACATTCAACGGTCGCTCTTGCGATGCATCTGAACCGTTCTCCCATATCATCTCCTCTTTCTTTAGAACCCCGGCCCAACCCAGTTTATACAGACGCCACGAGTGGTCACCATGCGTGGCCCAAGCACGCACACCCTTCTTCGGCTTCCTGGATGCCTCAAAATGCCAATGAAGAAAGAACAAGGATGGGTAACATCTCTTTCAACCATATCTGGCCGAGCACGATACCTCCCGATCAAGCGTACGTTTGGTTTGATCCACGTGTTCGACTATCGTCCTACCCGCCACAGCCATATCACATCGTTCCTCCAGCCCAAGACGCCCGACTATTGGCACGCTATAGTGCTCCTCTACCACTACCGAGTGGATCGATCGTTTCCCGTAATCAGGCGCCGACGATCACGGGAAAATCACCTCTTCTCATGCCGCAGGAGGCAGTTGAGGAAGAGAATGTTCAAAGACGGAAGTAAGAAGGGCAAGATTGCGAAATGGAATCTGTAATGCACGACTGAAGAGGGTGCTATGCCTGATGTGCATGATGTTTTTCTATTATTTGTATCGACATTACATGAGAGATTGTGATATTATGGTGTTCCTTGATTAGTTTGCAACGTAGGCACTAATTTCATGCCATATGTTTCGCGTAGCGTTTGACTGGACAGGAATCTGGCCTTGCTGAGCTCTCCGCGATACCGGCCTTTAGAATTTCGAAGGTCAAAAAAAAACGTGAGGAGGTAGAAAGTAAAGCCAAAGCCAATAATCCACTCTAGAACCGCTGTTCAAGAATCGCTGAAACCTGAAGATGAGATGTGAATAAAATGCATACCTCCAGCACTGTGGCTCCTGTACAAAGCTACAGCAAACGCGATGGATAAAAGAATGAGTATGCCAGCTATGGTGGCTTTTGTAACATATGCGATTCTAAGATATGTTGCGTGTATGAAATCCTTGCTGAGCCAGCGGTACTACCGTGCATCGTGAGACCTGTTCCCTCATAGAGTGATCGCATACTACCTCGGCGATGATGAAAATAGCACTCAAAGCAACACCAACCATGAAAACCAAGAGAAATGCTCTGTGTAAACTGGTGAATCTTCGTGTGTCAAACACAGAGAGCAAGATAAGTCCCATTCCACCGATAACTGATCCTGCAATTGCAAGGATGCTGAGTATGCGCTCCCTTCTGCGCATAATTGGCAACAACCTAATATTTGGTCCATGAAAAACAATCACTCTGCGAGCAAATATTCTACCTGCCCGAATGTCTGAGCCACCGCTCGGCAGCCAAAGACAGTACAAACGCTACTGCAGTAGCGCAGCAGCCAGCAATGAATAGCGGCTTGAGTCCAGCAGCGCCAATATCAGATATGTACGCTATTGAACCAGTTTGGGACGGAAGCTTGGGTTGACCTTCTGCCAGCCAAGTTATCAGCATGGCTAACAAAGTTCCTACTTCATCTCAGCACGTGGAGGTGCAGGATAAAAGGTGTACGAAACCAAACCAAGTAAGAGCACTGAATATGGGTATCCACACATATGCCCAATGGCGTCGTTTGTCAAACATTGCCAGTGGATGCTACGCGATATGATTGGATTGGATTGGCGGAGAGATACATCTGTATCGCGCCAAGTATCCTTAGGGATACGTCAGATATTTGATTTTTGTGGCAACGCTCAATTGAGTGCGTCATGGGACATTATGTAAGATCGGGAGTCGCGTTGACTGCGAGTATTGGAAGCGATACAGCCGAACGGCTTGTCACTGACACGCGTCGCTTACGGCTTCGAGCATATATATCATGTCCTCGGACTTGCAAATTGCACTTTTGGCGGTTCAACTACCCTCACGCTGACAACCATGCACCAAGCAAAACATATGATAATACAAGATAAAAGCAAGAGAGATAGAATAAGTCTGGCGGTATGACAAGTTGCGATTCGACAGCCCCGCATCATGATAGCGGCTAATTAATTTAATAATGGTTTCAGAATGACATTATGTGCAAATTTCAGTAGCAGAAGGCAGCGGGGAAGCGGCCGTGCAGGCACCTGTCGCGGCGAGCTTCTTGAAGATCTGCGAAACCTGTTGAGTAATCAAAGAGAACTACCGTCCATGAACTAACCTGTATATACACGTCCGCGGATTGGCCCCCGGTAACAGCCCATTTGCCATCGATTATGGTGATTGGGACGCCAGTTATTCCCTTTGAACGCGCAGCAGTGCACATATCGTTGACTTCTTTATCCAACTCATCGGACTCGAGGAATCTGAGTGCCTGGCAGAAGAGGTGAATAAAATGAGAATACATCGGGTGAAGAACTCACCTCGTCTTTTGACATCACCCCAGCCTTCTCGGCGATATTGGCCAGGACATTATTGTCAGCAATGTCTTGACTGTCCTCCAAGTATGCTTTGAAAAGAGCAACGATAACAGGCAGTTGCAAATTTTGACCGCCGAGTTTGTAGGCCTTCTGACACAAGCGATGTGCTCGTGTAGATTGGCTCATAACACCTTGGAATTTGCTGGGTAGACTGTAAGGAAAGGTGTATGCGGCTGACAAACAGACAAGAACGCACATAGGAATGCCCTTCTCTTCTGACCATTTGGAGATGGCCTTCTCAAAGCTTAAGAACCGCTCTTGCCCAATCCATTGGCTCATGAACGACCTCCTGTCTATTTTTGGTCCATTTTCAGACAGACATGTAGGGTTGATGAGCCGAAAAGGTAGATGTTCAAGCTCGAATGCGAGAGGAAGGTCTAGGTTGTCTTTGCAGTAGGTGATGGCGTTTAAGAGCTCGTGCTGCGTTACGCAGCAATTTGCGCATACCTGGAAAAATGTCAAGGCGTGCCGACGCGGCGAAGGGTGTCATACAAAGTCAGTTATAATGGTCAATTTGACGACCCGGGTTGCCATCGGAAACGGGACCTGTGGGTAGTGAAACTTTGAGTGGAGAGCGGGATGGAAAGTCATGAGGAAATATGCGGGCCAACCTGCACTCAAGGCGAAGATATACAAGCAGAGAGATCTAGGGGTCGTTGCTGACAATTGCAAGTACAACGGAAGACGGAAAGCTAATCATAGAATACCGCTGACTGAGCGGGGGCAACTTCCTCTTTGTCATCCGTCACGCTCGTCACACTCCTCCGGCTCCCTTCGCCGCGTCCGCATGGGCACTTTACTCATCACAGGCCGCTAGGGATCATCGGGATCGTGAAACTCCAATCCTGGTGGCCATGCTTCTTCAGCATTGTGATTTTCCACGGCCACCCTGTCACAAAGCCATTGAAGACGTCCCTTGTTCTTGAGGACATTTCGGCCGCGTTTGTTCAGACGTATGCAGGTCAGAGGTTTTCCTGCCTGCTGACGAACCTCAACCATGTCACAAAACACCTGTACGTTAGACGGGATGAGATCATAGATCGTCATCGTTTTTAGTTCCGGCCATTTGATTTGTCCGTCCGAAGTTCCCAACAAGGCGTAAAGCGCTTCCACAGACTGGTCCATTGTCAGGGACGAAACTGCCGGAAAGGCTCGGGTTGTATCCCATAGTTCATTTGGTAAAAATGGACACGAGTCAAACGCGACGGAGCGAATCGTAGGAAGTGGCAGTGGGTCAAAGGCCTCGATGTTGCGCAGATGGAGCGATTCGACAGTAGGCAGATCCACGAGCGATAAGATGATGCCAGACTGTCTGTCCTCGTCGCAAATGCGAAGGCGCCTGAGCGACGTGAGAATTGGATTGCGGCCATTGTCGAGCTGTTGGGGCGCGTCTATGGATATGTGACTGAGTGAGAGATTGACAAGAGAGGGCAGGGTCGCCATCAGAGTGCGGAACTGCTGAATCGACATGAACATGGGCCTGCGTCCTTCGAGGTGCAGTGTGCGCACATTGATCATGGAGGGCTGGAGGGTCCAGAGGGCTGTTCCGGCGAGCCTAAGAAAAGACAGAGAGGGCGTGGAGGGAAGGATCTGCGGAAGTAGACTGGGGATGTTGGAGTAAAGGTGGGATGACGCGTCATGGATATGATTTGTCCTGAAAGAAAGAAACTCTAGGATGGGGACGGAGAGACGAAGCATGGTGGGTTGAATGTTGGAGTCAGAGACGATGCAGAGCTGCCTCCATCTGGAAGCATGGGGAAGTAAAGGAGGGAGAAGGGGATCGAGGTCATGACAGGCGATGAAGATGTCGAGAGGGAGGGGATCGGATCTGAAGAGGTAGGCGTCGAGCCTGTGGACATCGGCGGAGGTGGGAACGCGGAGGTTGAGATCGATGGTGGACCAGAAACGCGGAAGGCCTAGGGCAATGTCGCGCCAGCGGGAACAGACGTGGCTGGCGATGACCTCAAAAGCGGGCGGGGCGCGCCATCGTGCGCGTGTGTAGTCGAAGAGAAGGACGAGGAGTTCGTGGGGCAGACGGAGGACGGGAGCGTACTGAGTGAGTTTGTGGTAGCGGGCCTCGACGTCGGCCAGCTCGGCTTCGACGGCGGCCAGCTGGCGGACGAGGGCGGTGCGGGCGTGCAGCAGCTGGGCGCGCAGATCGGCAAGGTCGTTCATGGCAGACGGCATCTCCATTTCAAGCTCCGCTTCTCCTTCCTCTCTCATTCCCAACCTCCTCCCGCTCAATGACCACCCCCCACGTCATCGCTTCCTCCTCCTCCCATCCCTCCCAGTCCCTCTCCTCCTCAAATGTCATCGGCGGACATTATCGTGTCGGCAAGAAGATCGGAGAGGGCTCCTTTGGCGTTGTCTTCGAGGGTTTGCGCCTTTCCTCTCATTCCTTCTCCTCTCATTCCTCTCCAGGTACAAAACTCCCCTCCAATACTCCTGTCGCCATAAAATTTGTATGTCTTTCTCTCCTCCATCTGCCTTCATCTCATACCCTCCTAGGAACCGCGCAAATCCGATGCACCTCAGCTCCGAGACGAATTCCGTTCCTATAGGACGTTGAGCGGAACACGTGTGTGCTATGTTCCCTTAATTTCCGCCCGCCCTAACTCGCCTTGCAGCCGGCATACCTCAAGTTCATCACTTTGGTCAGGAAGGCCTTCACAACGTCCTCGTCATTGACCTCCTCGGTCCCAACTTGGAAGACCTTTTTGACATGTGCGGGCGCAAGTTTTCAATCAAGACAGTATGCATGGCCGCAAAACAAATGGTACTACTGTCTTTGAATCGCCTCCGCTTCGTTTGCTATTGTCTCTGCAGATTACGCGCGTCCAGGCTGTTCACGACAAGTCTTTGATCTATCGTGACATCAAACCCGACAATTTCTTGATTGGCGTGCCTGGCACCAAGAATGCAAATCTAATCCATATAATCGGTCCGTCCTAAATGGTTCTCGTGGCGTTTATGTTGCTCAAAGTCGTTCATTGCCAAAGACTTTGGCATGGCGAAACACTATAGAGATCCCAAAACTAAAGCCCACATCCCATATCGTGAACGCAAGTCACTCTCAGGTACTGCACGCTACATGTCAATAAATACGCACCTCGGACGTGAGCAATCGCGGCGAGATGATCTAGAGTCTCTAGGCCACGTGTTCATGTATTTCCTACGCGGCGGGCTACCATGGCAGGGGCTCAGAGCTGCGACTAACAAGCAAAAATATGAAAAGATTGGCGAAAAGAAACAAAACACTCCTATAAGCGAGCTATGTGACGGTTTTCCAGGTAACGACGCACCGTTACCTTGTCGCATGTAGCTCTTGACGGTCAAATGTTATTAGAGGAGTTTGCCATCTATATGAATTATGTGCGCAAGTTGGGATTCGAGGAAGGACCAGACTACGAGTTCCTCCGTGAGCTTTTCACCAAAGTTATGAAGACTATCGGCGAGCCAGACGATGGCGTGTACGATTGGATGCTGCTGAATGGAGGAAAAGGTTGGGAAGCTAGTGCAGTACGTTTCATATTATATTTTCTCGATACCTTGAAATATCTGAGCCTCTCAAGAAACCGCACGTTCACTCCTCTGCAGCACCCGGTCGTGAACATCGACGTGAACGAGATGCTGCTGGTCATCGACGAGCTTCACGCCAGCTTCAAGATAATGCTCCACCACTCGTATTGAGTCCTGCTCCCGCGCACGTTGGCAAGACTCGCCGCACAGGTGAACGAGGCGGTAATGCACGCGACGCTAACAGCGTGCAACCCCTAGTATCTGCCAGCCGTCGACCAAGTCAGCAGCGCGACGCCAACCCCCTTGCTCCATCGACCCTTGCAACTCCTCCCCATCCTTATGCGGCGGCACCCAGTCCGAATGCCTACCGCACCTCTACTGGTGCCGCATACGGGCGCCACTCCCCCAGTGCTCCAATACATCCACTCCCTAATGGCAATGCCTTGCATCACAATGGGCCAGAATCATATGGCTATGGACAAAACCCAGTTGGGAAAATGGGCACAATGTCCAGGGAGAACATGGCAGGCAATGCACCTCCCAGAGACACTGTTGCTGCAGTTCGAGGCATGGACATGTTCGATAGCGACCATACGCAACGCATCGACCGCGACGAAGATGGGCATGGCCTAAGAAGAGGCTTTTGGAGTTTATTATGTTGTCGAGGATGATTTCTCATTTATGGCAAACCTCCACGCGCCGGTTGCGTCTTGGAAGTATATAACATGTACGTCAGGTTTTGAATTGAGTGACCAAAATATTGACGGTTGGTCCAGTTTCCGCATACAATAGAGTAAAAGCTTGACTGTTCACTAATGATGGCCACGACCTTTCCTGCCCTTATCACCTACACTCGTTTCCATTCAGTTACCTTCGTCATTCGCATTGATATTCACTTGTACATCTGGGCCTTACAGGCTTGCCTGTTCTGACGTCAATCTTTTCTGTGTATTATGTAGCTACCAGATAATGTTGCATGGCAATGACAACGGCCATGTTGATGGTGCTTAATAATCGTCATGTGTGCTCACATGGGACCGGCGTATCGTCTCTTGCCGACATCATGGCGAACTCATCAATTTCCTCACCGGAACTCTCCCGAGACCTTCAACGTGCTGCGGGTGTTCTCATGGATATGCAAAGCAAGGGCGAGTTCGATTCGAGTGCCCGAGGTCGTCCTCCCGCTGCCTTCGGAGCAGGAGGTCCCATGTAAGTCATGGATGTATACACTCGCATTTGTCACCAGATAGATAAGCAATTTCAGGCTGAAGAGATTTGATGCATCAGCCATATCTAGCAGGAAGGCTTCGCAAGCGCCCACTCCACCCTTGCCTGTCAAAGGCATTGGCACGAAAGGTATAGCCTGTTGTTAACTCTCACGTTTCTATGTTGTACCTGGTTTGCAAGTGGCAAAGCCCGACTACTCGGAATCGAAGATTGTCGTTGCCGCAGTAAGCTTATGCCATTCTGGACCACTGTTTCCTGAGTCGCCTCTGGAAAGGTTGGCCTGCCTGCTCGTGGTAAATCCTACCTCAGCAATAAACTTATGATTTATCTCAAGGTGCGATTTTGCATAAATGCCTCGCAGTTTGCTGAGAATAGAATCTTGATCAGTGGCTCGAGTATGATGTCAAGGTACTGTTCTCTGCAAATCATCGACAAGGCCAGCAAAGACATTCTGCAAATAGGTTTTTAATGTGGGACAGCTCAGACGCACAAGGGCTAGACAAAAAGCTCAGCAGCGAGTACTATGGTTAATTTCATTCATTGCTAGCTGACCTGAGGACTAGAAGTGGTATTAAGGAGAACCATACAGCATCGTGGTTTAATCACGACAATGCCGCAGCCAACGAGTCTCGTGAACGGCTTGCTATCGATAGTCTTGAGATGCTGATACAGTGGCTAAAGGAAGGTGGCAACGTGGGCATCCACGGTATCATGTTTCGCTCATGCGTGATCATGGTTAATGCTTATGCGGCACAGATGCCACCAACAGTACTCGTGCGCGCAGGTGCATTATCATCTTACACCTGCTGCGAATGTTTTTGACATTCTTTGCAACAGGGCCAGCATTGAAGCACGCGTAGCCAAAGAAAAGGGGTTTAGTCTAATCTTCCTGGAATCTATCTGCGATGATCCTGATGTTCTGGCCGCGAACGTGGCACTCAAGATCAGCTCTGGCGATCCCGACTACAAAGACACGTCCCCAGAAGAAGCCAAGAAAGACTTTCTTCGTCGTATCAAAGAATATGAAAGGATATACGAAACTATAACTGAACCTCATTTGTCCTATTTGCGCATAGTCAACGTGGGAAGCAGCGTTACGGTTAACCGGATGAATGGATACTTACAAAGTCGGATCGCATTTTATTTGATGAATTTGCACGTCAAACCTCGTAGCATTTATCTTTCACGCGTAAGGATCGTGGCCATTTCTTTTCGTATTGCCGACCATTTCGTCAGCACGGGGAAAGCCAGTATAATGTAAAAGGACGTATTGGCGGGGATTCTTTACTTTCTCCGCGCGGGTTGCAGTACGCGAAAGCTCTTCCAGAACTTGTAAGAGATAACGTCGGTGACGCACAACTAACAGTGCGTATTGAAATGGTTGAGGGGCCCCACTAATTATTTTTGTAAGATATGGACATCGACCCTGCGACGTACGATCCAAACCGCAAGTTATCTGCTGTATCCAAAGTTGACTTGGAAATCTTTGGACGAGTTGGATGCAGGTATGAAGGTCACCACAAATCGATCTCGATACTACTGACAGTGGTAGGCGTTTGTGACGGTATGACTTATGAAGTATGATTCCCAGCTTTTGCAATCGTATCTCACCATAGAATCACAATAGGAAATAGAGGTTTGTTCTGTGCACACCGTGAAGAGGCAAGTGCTTACTGCTCCTACAGCGAGCATATCCAGACGATTTTGCAAATCGCGACGAAGATAAGTTCAACTATCGCTATCGAGGAGGCGAATCATACCGAGATGTTGTACTTCGATTGGAACCTGTGATCATGGAGCTGGAGCGTCAGGAAAATATCTTGATCATCGGGCATCAGGTGGGTTAGTAACTACGTGGATGGACCGATTCTGACACGTATCAAGGCGATACTTCGCTGCTTGTACGTGTGAGCTGGCTACTATGGTGATTTTCCAATGATGGGACGAAGATATGCCTATTTCCACGACCTTCCCCAAGACGATCTCCCATATATTAAAGTGCCTTTGCATACAGTGATCAAGCTCACACCCAAGGCATATGGATGCGATGAAGAACGGTATGTATAATTGTATAGTTTGGCTTGGACAACGACAACGCTGAGGTGGGCGTAGGTACCCACTGCCCATTTCTGCAGTGGATACGCATCGGCCGAAGCCACATGCAGGACAGGTAGTTGCACAGACCTATACGGGACGCCAGTATTACTCCTGAGTCGTTGCTACGAAGTAGAAGTGATCTGTTCCCCGTATATTAGTAACATACGGGGCCAGGAGTAGTTAGGTATTCACACTTTCGTTTCCACATATTCCTGATGCATGAAGAATAGTGGTGGGTAAGTTCGGTTCTGAAATTCGGTTCGAACCCGAACCTGGTAGAACCGAACGCTGAGTTCGGTTCTGCTCAACGCAAGTTTGCTCGAACCGAACCTAAAGTTCGGTTCTCGGTTCTTGACAAGGGGTGAAATTGTGAACCGCATGCCTTTCACTTGCTGCACGTGATTAATTGTTGATTATCGGCCTCGGTGGGATCAAGTTTTTCACCACCGAACTCCCTTTCAAGCGCCATTGCCCCGGGGCCGTGAAAATCGCACAATGGTATACATCTTCGACTGTCTTGATAAATCCTGCATTCCATTATATTATCACCAGGTACATCCATATGCTTGTTGCATTCGACGTCGAAAGAAAATTTTCAAAGGCTAAACAAAATATTCTGTACCTACTATGTATTGTCCTTTCAAATTCCTTTTTTTGTGTGGTTAGAATGGCTTATAAAAGGCCTACAGGTCGACTAACAGAGTTATCAATCACAACTTGTGTCTCTCTCCTCCGACATGGACGATACTTCTACCTTAGGCTGTGCAGTTCGCTCGGATGGCACTCTCAAGGATGCCTCTGAGATTGAATGGCACTACGACAAAGACGATGATTTACCGATCGCTCCCTTAAGTTACATCCTTTCTTCGCCAACCAAACCCCTCCTCCAGTAATTCAACGATCTGGACATGTTGATGCTCTTATTGCAGCATTGGATGAGGTGGACTATTGTTCAGACGAAGAAGAGTAGTTTCTTCTAGTACATACGTACTTTTTACTACTCATGTGTTCTATCCCCAGGCCCAAACTCTCTTGAATTACTTTTTTTACCTATAATAAAGTTTGGTTCCTGGTTTGAACCTCCTTGAACCTGAACCAAATGTTCTTGAACCTGAACCTAGAGGTTCAGGTTCGAGTTCGAGCATTCCCCTCCTCCGAACCTAAAGTTCGGTTCTAGGTTCTCCCAAATACCTCAAAGAATGGAACGGAACCGAACTTTTCCACCACTAATGAAGAATGTACAAGTAGACATCCCAATAATTGGGTCCTGAAAACCTATGCAATAAGAGAAGGGGTATCAGCTGCTGTGAGATTTGGTACCAGATTGTGTGACTACATCACACTGGCTTGATTTGTCTCTAGGCAATATCATGCACCAAGGAATTTTAAGCTTACACCTGGGATGTGATGATGATTGGTCATCATATACAGTGGGCAACAAACTGTTGCAGTGATTGGTGGTTTCACAAATATTGACACTGTGCACTACAGAACAAATAATAACAAATAAGAAAAAATACTGATCAGATAGTGCACATCATGTATCCAAACCTCAGACTCAAGCAGCCCATAATTTCGGCATGGGTGAATGATGAACTCAAATGGCAGGAACAATGGGCATGATGCAACAGATCAGAGTGCTTACAGATGGCAAAATGGCCTTGTCAAACAGAACACCCAGAGGTTACTGAGATGCTCAAGTTATGGGTTACAAAGGCAATGGAGAGTAATTTAATTTACAAGTCACAGGCAAAGTTCTGCATCAGGAATGGATAAGATTTGCTGACATGGCTGGCATCCCAGAGGATGGGTGGCTCAAGCTGAGTGAAGGTTGGCTGGGCTGTTTTAAGATGAGAACCAGTCTGAAACAATACAAGCAACATGGTGAGGCAGCGACAGCCAGTGTGGATATGGTTAAAAAGGATAGAGACCATATTCAGATGCTTCTGAAGGAAGGGGTTGCATGGCAAAAAATATTTTTAATATGGATGAGACAGGGCTGTTCTATGCATATGTACATCTCAAACCCATCATCAATTCCCTCAATTCAATCATAATTGTTAACAGGATGCCACTGGACAAGGGCCTGGCTGATAAGATGCTTTCAGGAGTCAAGGAAAGAAAGTTAGAATCACATATGCCTTCACAGCAAATGCAGATGGGTCAGAGAAACAGAGACCATTTATAATTGGGAGAGTGTATAAGCCCAGAGCTTTTGAAAATAAGACTGGAAAACAACTTGGGTATTCATCAAGCCTTTGACACCCTCAAGTCCTGATTTGCTTCCATGCCTGTCTTACAGATGCCAGATCCATCCAGGCCATTTATCTTGCAAACAGATGCATTGAATAAAGCTATTAGAGGAGTTTTAAAGCAAGCAGATACAAATGGAGTGCTTCATCCCTGTGGATTTATTTCACATGCTTTGACACCCACAGAACAGAATTATCAAATCTATGATAGAGAACTGTTAGCAATCATTAAAGGATTAGCAACATGGCAACATCTTCTTCATGGATCCCCTCATACAATCACCATCCACTGTGATCACAAGAATTTGTCATACTATCAAACCACCCAAAAATTAACACCTCAACAAGCACAATGGTCATCATTCCTATCAGAATTTGATCTCAGAATCAAGCATGTACCTGGTACCAAGATGTTCAAAGCAGAGGATGAGGAATGGGGAATGTGATGATCCGTCCTTTGAAGCTTTCATAAGGTTTTGGGGAGTATTGTCCTTGGGTGGAGCAGTATCTTTTCATATAACGGATGTTTTGTTTGAGGGTTTGGTGGTTGTGATATCGAGACATGAGGTTTCATAGCCGTCTTCTGAGTTTATATGCCTGTAATACGTCCGCAGCATTGCTTAGATTGTGCTCGGGTTCCCAGGAGTTGTCATTCGGGCCGTATCCCTTCCATTTAATCAAATATTGATATCCTGCTCCGCGTTTTCGATGTGCAAGAATTGCTTCCACCTCAAACTCTTCTCGTCCATTTACGATATCAGGGGGTGGAGTAGTGTAGTTTGGTCTGTGTGTTTCAGTTTCTCTATATGGCCTGAGGACTGACATGTGAAAGACTGGATGAATGCACCATTGTTTCGGTAGTTTGAGCTTATATGTTACTGGTCCTAGGACTTGTTTGGCTACAAAGGGTCCTTCTCATTTGGGCGCTAGTTTCCTAGATTGATATGGTATGTTGAGGTTTCTGTTTTCGAGCCATACTTTGTCTCCCTGTATGAATTTGATTGCTTTGTCCCTGACTTGTCATGCCACCATCTGTCTTGCTAGTTTGTGTGCTGCTAGCACTTCTTCTCTAGCTTTTCGTAGTAGCTGTAGGCGTTCTTCAGTGGCAGGTGTTGTCATTTTTTGTACAGCGGTTGGTAATGCAACAGGGTTCATTCCATACATGAGTTGAAATGGGGAAGCCTTTACTGAGTCATGGTGTCGGTTATTGTGAGCAAACTCGGTGATTGGGAGTATTCGCTTCCATCTATGAGGTTCATTTGCACAAAATATCCAAAGGTATACTTCTAACTCTTGATTAACGCGTTCAGTTTCTCCATTGGTCTGTGGATGATAGACTGTGCTCATTCTGTGATCGATTCCTAGTGTCTTTCTGATTTCCTGGAAGACTTTAGCCAAAAACTGTGGTCCTTGATCTGAGATGAGTATATCTGGTAATCCAAAGCGTTTGAATATTTCTGAGATGTAAAGGTTGGCTGTTCCTAAAGCATTGATGGTTTTCTTGCAAGGAGTAAGAATTACCCCCTTCATAAGACCATGATCCACTGTGACCAGAATCGAGTCATATTTGTCCGTAATAGGAAGATCTGTAATGAAATCCAGTGTGACTTGTTGAAAAGGGTGAGTCGCTTTGAGTGTTATGGATGATGCCCTCATTGTGATTCATTCTAAGTCAACAGTGACAAGCAGAGTCTCAGTCCACTCCCAGCCACTGGACAAAGGTCTAGATGCTAAGTCAAATGATGACAAAGGTCTTGGAGAACGATGAGAAAAGAGAACATTGAAGTCAATCAATGTTGAGAGCAAAACTCGTCTAAGTTGGAACTGAGGTTACTCTACAGTACAGGAGTTTATATACGTCAGAGAACAATAGGAAATGTAAAAGGAAATGAGGCTGTAGTTATCTGAGAAAGGAAATATGAAGGTAACTACAAAGGAGATAGTGTCCAGGCTGTATGATGCGCAGTTAAGGGGGAAATAATGGATATGAAACAGTACTTGGAAACAGGAAGACAAAATGAAGAAGAAACTGTAACATTACCCCCTTTGTATGCAAGAAGTCACCGACTTCTACCAAGAATTTGTCCAGCCATGGTCCTGTCTAGACTCCAACCATTCGACGATGTTTTTGACATCTTTCTCTGCCATTTCCATCCGCCACTGCACTGTTTGAATGGCTCGCTGTAGTTGCTTAGCCTGAGCAAGCATGGCATCTCATTCGTGGTAGGTGAGTGAGTGGGGGGTCGGTGGTAAGTGTGAGAGCAGTGATGAAGTCGAGAGGTTTGGAGAACATGTTGAAATAGGTGACAAGGTTGGCGAGGTTCTTGCTGACATTGTTGAGCATGGTGTTTGTGAGGTTGGACAATGGGTATATGCATAGGGGAAATGGGGGCAGCAATGGTTTCTGCAAGGTCTGTGGGGTGCTCATGGAGCGTGGGAAGGTTGACGAAATCATAATCATCCAAGGTGGTGGTGGTGGTGACAAATACCTCTAATGGGAGGTGATGGGCAATGGAGGCAAAGGGGGGGTTGATGGTGACAACATCAACATAGTAGTGGCCACAGGCAGTGACCAAGAGAGCAAAGACAAAGGCGACGAGGTAAGCGATGGCAACGATGGGAGACATTTGTTTGAGTGTATGGGATTGGAAGACATTCGCTCTGCTAGGAGCACCTTTTATGCTTAGTTGAACACTTCATCATCCCAATTGACTGTCCGGAGTTCTCCATCTGTGGACCAGTAGGTTGTTGTGGATGCTCTGATGCTGGGAACATATTCAAGTTCTTCATCAGATTCTTCTGATTTGCTTAGCTCGTTCCTGGTAGTGGTGGATACTTCAATCTCAGGGTCTATATCTGTTTCAGGAGCGATGTCTTGTGGCGCAATACTTTCAGGTGAATTAGGTATGGTGGGTCCGCCTGTGCTGTCGAATGCGTCCAGGAACTCAAGGCTTTTGAGTGCCCTGTTGAGGTTTGAGATTGCATCTGGGAGCCAGCAGGTAGCAACCCATCTGTAAATTTCCATTTCTTTGCTAGTGTTTCCTAACTGTTCCGCAAAATCAAATAGTGCAGGATCTTCTCAATGGAGGGCCACCTTGGTGTATACATTGTTTGTATGGTTTAAAGGTCTGTTGGGCAATGGGAGGTAGGGTGACATTGCGTCTGGATAATACAGTAATTCTTCCGGATTGAATGTAAGATCCATATATTTTGGAAGGTAGTGTAATTGGGCATTGAATGGGATTTCAACATGTCCCTGTGGGTGTGTCGCGTGTCTGTTAGAAAGTCTGGGAGTCCTGTAAGCAATTAATTGGGTTGCTAGGGTTCAGATGAAGTTGATTAATTGAGGTGGTTCTAAAGGGGTGATTGGAGGACGAGGAATAGGAAACATGATGATCTGTCCTTTGAAGCTTTCATATGGTTTTGGAGAGTATCGTCCTTGGGTGGAGCAGTATTTTTTCGTATAACAAATGATTTGTTTGAGGGTTTGGCGGTTGCGATATCAAGACATGGGGTTTCATAGCTGTCTTCTGAGTTTATATGCCTGTCACACGTCCGCAGCATTACCTAGATTGCACTTGGGTTCCCAGGAATTGTTGTTTGGGCCGTATCCCTTCCATTTAATCAAATATTGATATCCTGCTCCGTGTTTTCAATGTGTGAGAATTGCTTCCACCTCAAACTCTTCTTGTCCATTTATGAGATCAGGGGTGGAGCTGTATAGTTCGGTCCATGCGTTTCAGTTTCTCTATATGGCATAAGGAGTGATGTGTGAAAGACTGGATGAATGCACCATTGTTTTGGTAATTTGAGCTTATACGTTACTGGCCCTAGGACTTGTTTGACTATAAAGGGTCCTTCTCATTTAGGTGCTAGTTTCCTAGATTGATATGGTATGTTGAGGTTTCTGTTTTCAAGCCATACTTTGTCTCCCTGTACGAATTTGATTGCTTTGTCCCTGACTCATCGTGCCACCATCTGCCTTGCTAGTTCGTGCGCAGCTAGTGCTTCTTCCCTAGCTTTTTGTAGTAGCTGTAGGCATTCCTTGGCGGCTGGTGTTGTCATTTTCTGTACAGCAGTTGGTAATGTGACAGGGTTTGTTCCATACATGAAGGCTTTAACTGAATCATGGTGTCGATTATTGTGAGCAAATTCAGCAATTGGGAGTAATTGCTTCCATTTATGGGGTTCATTTGCACAAAATATCCGAAGATATACTTCTAACTCTTGATTAACACATTCTGTTTCTCCATCAGTCTGTGGATGATAGGCCATGCTCATTCTGTGATCAATTCCTAGTGTCTTTCTGATTTCCTGGAAGACTTTAGCTGAAAACTGCAGTCCTTGATCCGAGATGAGGATATCAGGTAGTCCAAAGCATTTGAATATTTCGGAGATGTAAAGGTTGGCTGTTCCTAATGCATCGATGGTTTTCTTGCAAGGAGTAAGAATTACCCCCCTTCATAAGACCATGGTCCACCATGACCAGAATCGAGTCATTTCCATCTGCAACAGGAAGATCTGTAATGAAATCCAGTGTGACTTGTTGGAAAGGGTGAGTCGCTTTGGATCCAATGGGTAGCAGAGCCGGGGTATTAGGATGAGTATTCACTTTCATCTGTTGGCAAATGGCGCAACCTGTAATCCATTCTTTAATGTATCTATACATTCCTGGCCACCAGTAATTGCATTGTAGAAGTTCAAGGGTTTTCATGCGTCCTGGGTGTCCTGAGGTGAGTGATTCATGGACTGTTTTGACAATCTGTGTCCTGAGCATGCCATTATCTGGGATGTACGCTCTATCAATATATCAGATGATTCCGTCAACAAATGCCCCAGTCCTGGAGTTTGGATTTAATTGGTGGGGCGTGTTGAGTTTCAATAACTTCAATGATCATGTGTCCAAAGCTGTCAAGTGATGTAGCATCCCTAATTTCCTGGGCTAGGTCTGTGGTAATGAGACAGATAAATTTATTATCTGGTAACATGGTGACATCCTCCAGAGTATTGTTGTCTTTCATGTGATCAGCTTGACAGGATAAAGCATCTGCTTAAAACATTTTGGTGCCAGGTACATGTTCGATTTTCAAGTCAAATTCGGAGAGCATCATGGACCATCATGCTTGTTGAGGAGTTAATTGTTGGGGTGACCGATAGAATAAAATATTTTTATGATCACAATGGACCACTATGGGATGCGGCAATCCATGGAGTAAATGTTGCCATGCCTGCAGTCCTTTAATGATTGCAAGTAATTCTTGATCGTAAATCTGGTAAATCTGTTCTGTGAGCATCAAGACATGGGAAATGAATCCACATGGATGAAGCGTTCCAGTTGTATCCGCTTGTTTAAGTACTGCTCCAGTAGCTTTGTTCAAGGCATCTGTCTGAAGAATAAATGGTCAAGTGGGGTCTGGCATGCATGAAACAGGCATGGAGGAAAATTTGTGCTTGAGTTCTTCAAACACTGTTTGACAAGTGGTCGTCCAATTGAAGAGTAAACCTTTCTTTGTTAGATCTGTCAACAGTTTCACTATGGCGGCAAAGTTGCCAATAAATCTCTGATAGAAGTTTCTGAATCCAAGGAAGGATCTGATTTGTTTAACTGTTGTTGGTGTTGGCCAGTCACAAATTCCTGCAAGTTTAACAGGATCCATGTGGATGTGTCTGGGTGTAATGATCATGCCAAGAAATTTGACTTCTTGAATGCAAAATTTGCATTTCTTGAGTTTCAAGAATAAATCATTTTCCTGTAGGCGATTCAAAACGCATTCTATACGCTCCTGCATCTCTTCCTTTGTTTTTGCACAGATCAAGATGTCGTCCATATAAATGATGAGCCATCCTTTGTTTATCATATCCTGGAAATATTTGTTCATCATTGTTTGGAATGTTGATGGGGAGTTGCAAAGACCAAAAAACATGACTGTCGGTTCGTATAATCCTCGATTGGTTATGAATGCTGCTTTCCATTCATCTCCTTCCTTGATTCTGACATTGTTGTATCCCCAGTGCAAGTCAAGTTTAGTGAAGTAGTTTGCGCCTTCTAGTTTTGTCATTAAATCAGAGACCAAAGGTAATGGATAGGTGTTCTTGATTGTCCATTCATTTAGGTATCAATAATCCTGGCAGGGTCGAAGTGTGCCGTTTTCCTTTTTAGAGACAAAGAAAAAATGGTGATGCTTGCAGTGATTTAGATGGTCAAATGTATCCTTTATCGAGTTGTTCCTTAATCCATTCATCAAGGCTTGACTGTTCTTTCAGTGATAATGGATAGATTTTGTTGACTTTTGGCGTAAATCCTGTTTTGAGTTCAATCGCATGATCCCATGGGCGAGAGGATGGGAAATGCTCCAATGCTTTCTTCTCAAAGGTGGCATGCCAAGGCATATATTCAGAAGGCAAAATCGTTGGCACTTTGTCTCGTTTTGCCTGATGTTCAAGCACCTGTGATGCTGATGTTTTTACTCTAATCCAATATTCGTCTTCTCCCCATTGTCAATTGTCTAATGCCATGCACCAGATAGGTTTGGTGTCCTCTGAATCTTTGTCCATTTGGAGGGTCTTCTTTCACCAATCGATAGTAGGATTATGTTGTTCTAACCATGGTATTCCAAAGATTATCGCCTGATCTCCCAGATTGGTGATCCATAACCAGTTGTTGTATGTTTTTCCTTTGATAAAATAGGTAAGACAAGTGCAATGAGTGATTAATCTGTTCTGATTGATTGTTCCATCAGCATTCTTGACTCTAATCAGTTGTTTTAAGAGTTCCTTAGGTAGATCTTTTGATATTCATTTGTCAATGAAGTTTCCTTCTGCTCCACAGTCAATGAGAGCAGATATTTTAGCGGGTGTATGGGTCGTTTGCATGGTAATGGAAATTCATTTGTTATTATTTGAATTTACAATTACAGAGTCGAGTGCTAACTGTTCAATGGTACTGGAGGCATCAACTGCTTTCTGGCATCTCCTTCTTAAAAACCCTCAGATTCAAGTTCCCGGAGGGTATTTTTGTGCTCTTCATCTGGGAGCTCTTTCAACAGGGCCCTAATGTGTTGGGCAGTTGATTTGTTTGAGGTCGTTTCCTCTACTGCTCTGATTGTGTGATTCTGTGGGGGAGGAGGACTTGTAGGACAATGTTTGGGTGTTCCCCTTGTTTGGGCAATCCCTGGATATGTGTCCCTGTGTTCCACATCTGAAACACTTGCCAGTCTTTTGGTATTCCTCCTTTTGGGCATCTGAAAGACGTCCTGTGCTCACAGCATTGATTCCCCTTGATCCGGATGCAGAGGGTTTCTGGTTTTGGTTAAATTTGAAACGCCCCTTTGTGTCTCCTGATCCAGAAGATTGGTTCATCAATTTCATGGTCTCCCAAGCATTGTGCAGGTGTTCTGCAGCATTATAAGCTGTTTCCATACTGACAACTGTGGGGTTTTCAATGATCTTTGCTGCTACTGATGCAGGGAGTCCTTTACAAAAGTAAATGTGCTGCACCATGAACCCTGTAATTCTGGTGGAGTGTATAAGCAATCAGAACTTCTGAATGTAGGCAGGGATGTTGATGTCTCCGCCCACTTTGACTTTATCTAGATCATTCAGGGTCCTGGCTGCGATGTCAGATTCCCCCCCAGTCGCTCAAGAATCGTCGCCTGAAGCTGGTATATGTTACGATCATGAAAATCGGCATTACATTTTCAATCTATCTATCAGTGGTTGGGGACCACTACCACAGTCTTTATACAGGCCAGGAGCCTTAGGAGGGAGCCTGGGAACACTTTGCGTGGGATAGCGCATGGGAGCGCTTACTATGGAACAGGACAATGGCCATACAAGGCGGCCATACACTATACTAGGAAGGACAGCCGGATTAGGCAAGAGGATCGCGCCCTTGATGGCATCATTGATCGACGTCGGCATCAACGCATCAGGGATCATGCCATCACGCATCAGGAAGCAGCAGTGGCAGCGCATATGGACATATGGGATTGCAACACAGCCTATGGAGACAAGGTGGCTTTAAAATATAGCCCCTTACAGTTACAAGGTCTAGAACAACCCGGACTGGTCCAGAGGATGGCGTTACAGCGGCTGCGCCCAAGAAGCATAGCAATGATGACAGCGTGGAGGCAGCGCTCATACAAGACAATAAGGAGCATGAATGCTGTGGAGCGCTGGAGGTTCTAGGCGGTGGCAAGGGTCTTGGTAGAATAGTATATAAGTAGTCCAAGTGTCTTGAGTCGCCCCAGACTTAAGATGGTTTCTCTTACGCCCATGTAAGACTCTGTCTGTAGTACAATATACCTTCCTTCCCTCCCCCTTCTCTCCCCTGCTCGACGAGGCCTGTGGGTCTGTGTCCTAAAGGACAGTGGGTTAGTGTTGTTGGGCGTGAGCTCATAACAGTATAGTTATCCCAAGAGAGTGTGTATGCACTTTCTGCTGTCTTTCCTTTGGTTGCTTCTGCTACCTCCAATTCTCCTCAAAGATTGGCTTTCCAATTGTCTAGTTCTTCCCCTAAGTGAAGGAGAACATACTTGATTTGTTTTTTCGATGTTTCAAAGCACCCTTCATCAAGATTGAAGATGTCATCAAATGTATTGATGAAGTGTTTCACTTTAGAGTGCTGTCCTTTGAATTCCTTAATGGAGATTCCTTTTATCCCTTTCAAAGATGTTTCCTTGTTGTCTGACATGTCCTTCTTTGGTTCCTGTTTCGGTTCTGGTGTTTTAGGTTTTGGATCCTGTGTTCCTGGTTTGTGTTTTGGTTCTGTGCCTTGTTTTGAGTTTTCTCCTTGTTTCGGTTCATCCCCAAAGGCTAGATCTATCTCGATTTGTTCTTTGTATTTGTTCCACCTGGTTATTGTCTGTTTGTCAAGTGCAAGGAATGCGAAATCTCCGAGTTTTTCATTGACTCAAAACTCGTGCCACCAGGTGAGTTCAGGTTCGGTGTTTGGGGTTAAGAATAACTGGTTGTCTTCTTCATTTGTTTCATTGTACCAGTGAATCCAAATGTCTCCTGGTAATTTGTTGTTAGGGTCTCCTTCCTGGTATTCTCCTTCGAAGAGTTCCTCTGGGATCAGTAGGTTCTTTCTCTTTGTTCCTGAAATGTAGCACCAGACCTTGTGTGTTGTAGAAAAGTAGACTTCTCTTCGATTAAGGTAGTACTTCTGTTTGTAACAAACAGAGTCGTTCGGTGGTCTGATCTGGGAGTTTCTGGTATCAATGGTGTCTGGCTAGTGATGATGCACTGAGCAGTTCCTGAGTTCCAACTTGTGTTATGGACGATGCCCTTGTCATGATTCATTCTAAGTCAACAGTGACAAGCAGAGTCTCAGTCTGCTCCCAGCCACTGGACAAAGGTCTAGACACTAAGTCAAATGATGACAAAGGTCTTGGAGAATGATGAGAAAAGAGAACATTGAAGTCAATCAATGTTGAGAGCAAAACTCGTCTAAGTTGGAACTGAGGTTACTCTACAGTACAGGAGTTTATATACGTCAGAGAACAATAGGAAATGTAAAAGGAAATGAGGCTGTAGTTATCTGAGAAAGGAAATATGAAGGTAACTACAAAGGAGATAGTGTCCAGGCTGTACGATGTGCAGTTAAGGGGAAATGATGGATATGAAACAGTACTTGGAAACAGGAAGATGAAATGAAGAAGAAACTGTAACAATTAGGCTCATTGATAACAGCCTTGCCAACACCATTAAGAAAGCAATGGCAATGGACAACTTTGGTTGAGTTTTGATTGAAGTGACTCAGACACACTGTGCTCCACCAATCAAATCAAAACTGCAGGATTGGACACATATTAATGGCATCATTTACTATCAAGGGAAGACCTATATACCTAATCAAGTTGATCTTTGCACATCCTTAATTAAAGATGTCCATGAAGTGCCATCTTCCGGACACCCCAGTTGATTTAAAACATTAGAACTTCTGAAACGAGACTACTGGTGGCCAGGAATGGCTAAACAGACTAGAGAATGGGTTGATGGTTGTGCTCTGTGTCAACAAATGAAGGTCAATACCCATCCAAACATCCCTGCATTACACCTGATCCCATCTAAATCCACTTGTCCCTTTCAACAAGTCACACTTGATTTCATCACAGATTTACCAATCTTGGATGGTTTTGGCTCTATCCTGGTCATGGTGGACCATGGTCTTATGAAGGGGGGTAATTTTCACACCTTGCAAAAAGACTATTGATGCCTTGGGAACAGCAGATATCTACATTTCTGAAATCTTTAAACAATTTGGACTCCCTGATATCCTCATCTCTGATTGAGGTCCCCAATTTGCAGCAAAAGTCTTCCAAGAAATTTGTAAAGCATTAAGAATTGATCACAGGATGAGTACCACCTATCACCCTCAGACGGATGGAGAAACAGAATGAGTCAATCAGGAACTAGAGATATATCTCCAGATGTTTTGCACAAACAAACCTCATAGACAGAAATCATTCCTTGCTATTGCAGAATTTGCACACAATGACTGATACCATGACACTGTGAAAGCATCTCCATTCCAACTAATGTATGTGTAAAGGTTGTAGGGTTTTCTTTACTTAATCCCGCAGTGCGTCTTACACTGGACCAATTTTATTGGCAATGTAACACATGTACAGGTTTTGGTAAAAGAATTAACTGATTACCTAATTATTTTGAAGCGCAACATAAGGTTGTGCATACAAACAACAAACAGATATATACATTTTGCAAAGATGTGCATACAATTATGCACATCGAGATAGTAGTCAACAAGAAAGATGATGAGGAGAGCGAGGTTCTCGCAAAGACAACAGAGCCCTTACACCCTCCCCAACTAGATTGCCCTGAAGGTGCAATCTATAAATTTGAAAGAAAGGAGAGACAAACTCTTCTTGGGGAAGGTGACAAGGATGGCCTTGATCATTTAGCCCAGGCCCATGGGTGAGCCCTCAATGTCCATACTGCCGAGTTGTGCGCTCGGGTTGGGGTGTGGCTTGTTGCTTGCAGGCATTGAGTAGGGCAGGATGTCTCCTGCCAGGGGTCCTTCGTGATAGGGGAGGGGCTGGACGGCCAGTCCTTGGTTCGAAATTTCTGCCTCCTTTGAGGCAATCTGCAAGAGGTTTCCCTCTCCTCCCCTTTGGCTTCTTCCTTTGGGACATGGAGGGTCTTGAAACCCTTGGGACTGGGATGGCTTTGCTCCAGTCAGGCTCAAGCGGCCGTTCGACACTGGCAATGTGGTTTCTGGCAAAATCCCTGAAGAGGGAATTGTAGTCTCTGCTCATTAGTCTGCACTTGTAGAAGTGCGTGACTATATCATCAAGCAAGTACTCGCCCTTATGAACAAATCGGGTAGGAGCATACCCATTTAACCCTTCCTCTTTGAAGCCCAGTTGAGAAAGGATGCTTTTGAAGAGGCCCAACCTCTCAAAGAGGTGGCAAGCCAACCACCAGAACCAAGTGGTGGTTCCCTCACTTGGGTGTGGTTTTGTCATTGAGAGGAACAGTGTAAAGGTTATTGGGTTTTCTTTACTTAATCCCGCGGTGCGTCTTACACTGGACCAATTTTATTGGCAATGTAACGCACGTACAGGTGTGTGGTAAAGAAATATCTGATTACCTAATTATTTGAAAGCGCGACATAAGGTCGCGCGCACAAGCAACAAAAACAAATATATACATTTTTACAAAGATGCAAATACGATTATGCGCATCGAGATAATAGTCAACAAGATAACGAGGAGAGCGAGGTTCCCGCGAAGATGTCAGAGCCCTTACACCCTCCCCAACTAGATTGCCCCAAAGGTGCAATCTATAAATTTGAAAGAAAGGAGAGACAAGCTCTCCTTGGGAAGGTGACGAGGACGATCGTTCAGCCTGGGCCCATGGGTGAGCCCTCGACGTCCATGCCGCCGAGTTGCGCACTCGGGTTGGAGCGTGGCTCGTTGCTTACTGGCGTCGAGTAGGGCAGGGCGTCTCCCGCCGGGGGTCCTTCGTGATAAGGGAGGGCTGGACGGCCAGTCCTTGGTTCGAAATTTCTGCCTCCTTCGAGGCGATCTGCAAGAGGTTTCCCTCTCCTACCCTTCGGCTTCTTCCTTTGGGACATGGAGGGTCTTGAAACCCTCGGGACTGGGATGGCTTTGCTCCAGTCGGGCTCGAGCGGCCGTTCGACATTGGCGATGTGGTTTCTGGCGAAATCCCTGAAGAGGGAATCACAGTCTCCGCTCATTAGTCTGCACTTGTAGAAGTGCGTGACTATATCATCGAGCTGGTACTCGCCCTTGTGAACAAATTGGGTAGGAGCATACCCGATTAACCCTTCCTCTTTGAAGCCCAATCGAGAAAGGACGCTTTTGAAGAGGCCCAACCTCTCGAAGAGGTGGCAAGCCAACCACCAGAACCAAGCGGTGGTTCCCTCGCTTGGGTGAGGTTCCGTCATCGAGAGGAACAGCCACACTGTAATGTCTTGGATGTTGAAACGATTGTCTGCTCCTCGCCGAACAGCGGGAGGAAATCCTTTTCTCCTGGCGATTTCCTCAATGTCGGGTTCTTCCGACAGATCGTTAAACGGGAGGAGCCCGGTCATCGTGGCATCCTTGACCGCCCATCGCTGAGCGTTGGACCTTTGGTCGAAAGGCACCTTAGATGCCTCCCTTGCCATCTGCATGGGTTTCCCGTTTTGCCAGAACCATTTTCCGGCAGTGGGTCTTTTCGCCCACAGAGACAAGGCGTCTCCGTCCCAATACAATTTGCTGCTCGAGCATACATGCCCGAACGTCCCCAACCTGTAGAATTTGTTCAATCTAAAGGATGCTGGGTCCTCTAGGTACTGGTTTGGGTATCCCGGGGGGAATTGCCCTGCCCTCGTCCTCCTGGAGCCTGCAGAAGGCTCATATTTCTTAGTTAATGACGAGGCAAGTGGCGCTTCATCTATCACCATCCTAGAGGAAGAAGACAAGTCTTCCCCCTCTACGTACTGCGACTCCTGGGCAAATTCGCACCTTGACATATTAGACGCTTTCCCGAGCTCTTCCTCATCGCCCGACAGAGAAAGAGCTCCGACACTTCCCTCGCACTCGCTATCGAAGTCCGAGTCCGTGTCGTACATGGTCCTTTTTCCCTTTCCCTTAGCTGAGAGGGAGAGGGCGGGAAACGACGGGTGGTTTGTGATGGGTGAGGGAGGGGCGCAGTTAAAACCCTCCTCTACTTGCATTGGGGGAGGGGAAAGATTTTGTTAGTGAGGAGTGGGGGAGCAATGGGTTTTGAGAGGAGAGATTTCTCGTCTCCTCTTGCTCCAATGCTCGCCTGGGTGAGCCCCTTCCCCACCAGCATGAGCTAGCCCGGAGGAGTTTCCACTCCTCGATAGTCGAGACAGTTCATGGACCCTGCCTTTGAGCACCTCTTTATCTTGAGAGAGTTGTGACACTCTCTGACAGTAATTTTCGAGCTCATCCTCGAGCTCGGAGATTCTCTTCTTGTTCTTTCTTAGACCGTTGTCGTACGTGACATCTAGCTCCTCCCGCATTTCGTTATGCAGGACTTTTCGCCAGTGGTGAAATTGTTTATCCAGGAAGAGGGAGAAGGCCCCCCCTTGGTTCGTCTCCACCACGTGTCTTGAGAAGTTCGCGCAGTCCGCGCACTGTTTCGGGTGCAGGGGCAGGTGCATCTCATTATGTATAACCCAGTCTGGAACTAGCTGGGTTAGGACCACCACGGCGTCATATTCGTCGTGAGGAGATGGCGATCTCCTCTGATGTCTAGAGCCTTGTCGGCTCGGGTTTCTCTCTTGAGGAGAGTAGCTGCGCTCGTGGCGCTGGCTGTCTCTCCTCGTTTCATCGCGGTTGGTGATTTGTTCTGCCATGTTCGCGAGCAAATTTGTCGTGGGAATCTATTTGACGCGTTTTTCTTCTCGGAGTTGGAAAGCGGATTGTTCTGTTGGCCAATCAACCGATTCACAGCCACCTTTGTGAGTTTACTCGCGACGTAAATCCGAGGGCGTGGAAACACCCTCAAGCTCTAGATATTGATCTAGAGCTTCAAGTTCTTCAACAACATCAAGAGGTTCCCACGTGGAATCTCCTAATTCCCAACGCACTTTGAAAGCAAGCCTAGGAGACCATTGGTGGTCTTCTATCGTTCTAACAACCCATTCCTGTTCAGGGTCGTTACCGATGTCATATCTGACTCGAGTTTCCCTTCTAGGGAATTTTGTCGAGTCATTGTCCATGAATGGTTTAAGTACTTTCTCATGGAAGACATCGTGGATACGCCTGGCTTTGAAATCAGGCGGTAAATCGATCTTATACATCAATCTGTCTGGAAAGCTTTCTAGGACCTTGTAAGGTCCTAAGTACTTTGGACAGAGCTTTCGAGCCCGTCCTTTCGGAAGACTGATGTTTTCCATAGAGAGAAGAACTAGGTCTCCCTTCTGGAAGGCTTGTCCTTCTCTGTGCTGTCTATTCGCCATTACCGCCTGATGCGTGCGTTGAGCAGTAATTTTGTCAAATGTTTTGTTGAGAACATCTTTAATGTTCTCAATGAATTGCTTTACTCCGGTATGTGATGTGCTGTACTCTATCCCTTGAATCATTCGGGGCATCCATCCGTAATTCGATTCGAATGGAGAGTAACCAGTGGATTCACTAACTGCTGAGTTCATTGCAAACTCGACCATTGGTAATTGCAATTTCCAATTATCCTGGTAGTCATTGACCAGAGATCTCAGAATCTGAGACATCGTCTGAATGGCTTGCTCAGATGAACTGTCTGTTTGTGGGTGGTAAGACGAGGACATCAGTAGTCGTTGTCCCAGGATCTTGCTAAGTTCAACCCAGAATTGCGAGGTGAACTTTGTATCTCTGTCTGATACAATAGACTCAGGTATACCATGGAGTCTAACTACCTCCTTAACAAATATCCCCGCTACATCCTTAGCCGATGCATCAGTTCACGTGGGGAGTAGGTGAACCATTGCGGTTAACCTGCAAATAACTAGGAGGACATAATCAAATCCTTCTATTTCAGCGAATGGGCCAACAAAGTCCATTCCAATGCTTTCCCAAGGTCTCAATGGGATGGGCATCGTGTGTAACCATCCCGGCGATTTCTGTCGCGAAACCTTCGTTGTTTGACACTTCCCGCAAGACTTACAGAAGTCTTCTACGTCAGCGGCAATGTTAGGCCACCAGAACCAACGTCAAACATAGCCTAATGTTCTACGAGTACCCAAGTGGCCTAGGGTGAGATGGCAAGTGTCGATGACAATGCCTCTGATACTTTTCCCTTCGAGTAGTCCACAAGGTACACAGACTACTCTCTTACCGATCCTGTTACAGTTTCCCTTCATTTCACCCTCCTGTCTCAGCGGACTGTTTCGTATCCATCATTTTCCTTTAACTGCGCGTAGTACAGTTTGGACGCTATCTCCTTTCGCAGCTACCTTCACATTTCCTTTCTCAGGTAGCTATCGTTTCATTCCTCTTATAGTTGCCCTTGTTCTTTTATCGTATATAAACCCCATGTACTGTAGAGTAACTCTAGTTCCAACTTAGACGAGTTCTGTTACAGTTTCCTCTTCGTTTCAGTCTCCTGTCTCAGCGGACTGTTTTATATCTATCATTTCTCCTTAACTGCGCACTGTACAGCTTGGACGCTATCTCCTTTCATAGCCACCTTCATATTTCCTTTCTCAGGTAGCTATCGTTTCATTCCTTTTATAGTTTCCTTTGTTCCCTGATTGTATATAAACCCCATGTACTGTAGAGTAACTCCAGTTCCAACTTAGACGAGTTTTGCTCTCAACAACGATCGACTTCAACACTCTCTTTTCTTATCGTTCTCTAAAGACCTTCGTCATCGTTTGACTTAGCGTCTAGACCCTTGTCTGTTACGATACTGGACGCTTTCTTTTATTTTTCTCTATTTTTCTATATTTTATCTGGAGGCCTACGGACGCTTGAAGGTATACCAATACGCATAGGGGCTTGGGGGGATCCGTTATGGAAGGACCGGTTAGGTAAGCCATGGGTGGCTGTACGATGGTCTAGGCATAGGGGTCCAGGCAAGTCTGGCTATGGAGGGGTCTGGAACGTTGCTGTGCGTACACAGCCTTGGAGGCAGTGTAGTCTGTGCGCACAGACCAGGACCAAAGGTATATAAGGAGGGCGTATCCGTAGGTAGGAGTCCTAAGACTCTAGATAGTTTGCTCTTACCCAGCTTACTGGTCTACTGTGTTGAATCTATTCTCTTCTCCTCCATCTCCTCGAGTGAGACCTGTGGTTGTGTGGGACTAGTCCTAACATAATCTAGAGTCTTCCTTACCACACCTCTCGCCGTCGTTGACAACCACCTCGGGCATCATTTGCTCGCTGTCGTGCGCGTCCTCAACGAGTTCCCTCAAGCCTGCGCAACGGACCTCGGTACACATTACACCACGTGACTACTGAGCCGCTCTCGAGGATCACCTACGACGTCGACAGCAGATAGTCTCCTCGATCGTCATCAGGGACTACTACCGAAAGGTTACTGGCGACAAAAGGCATTCGGACGAGATTAGATCTGTGTGATTGAAAGTGCGGGCAGGCACTGGTCAACAGACTAAACCATTTGTCTCGGAAAAGCTCAGGAACGAGCGAAAGCAGTCCACTAGCGTGCCGTGTAGCAAGGAGAACAGTCTCGAGATACCAATTACATATCAGATCTAACGATCTGAGCACGAGGACACTCGAGTGAAGCCCCAGGCACCACGCTTTTGGGTCATTTGGTGGAATTAAATCCAAGAATTGAGTGCGGGTGCGTTATTGACCGCATCAAAGAATATCTGCATTAGGAAGTGCGGATATAGAGGAAGAGTCAACAGCCTTTTTACTTAAAAGGTCTAAGGCAACGTCAGGGAAGCAACCATGGCTTCTTTATTCAACTACATCATCCCCCGCGCTGGCCTCACTCTCGTGCAGGCTGGAAAACGGTTCGGTATCGAATGGGCGCAGGAGTGCGCAGAAGAAGTCACTCGGTCGGTCACAGTTTTTACCGACAACAGGCAGCGCGACGCCCACGTACGGGCATATTACGTTTGGCGCAAGGCGCAACACCAGGAGCGACGACTCCAGCAACGTCAGCACAGGTTCCAGCTGTGGCAGCAGGAACAGGAGGCCCTCCGAATTCAGGAGGACGCTTGGGAAGAGCTTCTCAAGCAACGCCGAGAAGAACTCCGGTACCAGAAACGGGTCGAGAAGGAGCTTGCCCAGATGGAAAAGGACAGGCAGACCCTGGAAGGGCTGCTTCACGACATGGATCCCGAATCGGAGATCCGCCAATGGTTGTTCGACACGCCGTTGAACATCCAGCTCTTATTGATGGGCTGGAACATCATTACTTTGCGGCACAACGGGCTGATTCTGTCGGCAAAAGAAAGGAATCGGCTGATGCACGCCGAAAACGGGAACATCAAAACCCGTAGCTATAATAGGGTGACCGCGGAGATCGCAAACCAGGAACGGCTGGAGGGGAAACGACCCGATCCTTACATGAAGGCACGTCTAAAAAGGAAAGACATGCCTACACGGTACAATACGCCGCTGCTGGTCTCACCGCTCATCATGAAAACCGACCCTGGCACATATCCCCTGCTGGGACTCAACAACTTCCTCAAACTCGTTGGGGAAGATCTTGCATACACGGAGGACTGGGTTAATACCCTGGTTCGGCCAAAACTACCAAGCATGCCCGTCACGGACATTCACAAGGAGAAACCATGGCGAAGGAGCGGGTACTGCTACATGTACCTGTTCAAACGAGAATTCTATGATAAGTTCGATTGGCCAGCCTGGCCAACCGTAACTCAGATCCTGTCCTGGGAACCCGAGATGCGTGACGAAACCATCAAGTTCGGTCTCCAGGACCACCACAAAAATGACATGTTCCATGTCATCGAGAAAGCCGCACTGCGCCCACACGAAGACGAGTCCTATACTTGGAAGGACATGAAACTCATGGAGGGCCGCAGCAAATACAATAAGTTCGCCCGATTTGGCGGACAAAAAGAGTCCAAAAAAGGGAAGGCACGAGCCTCCACTATTCAGTCCTGGGTCGCAGGACAATCATCGACAGCGCGTTCAACGTCAGCGCCCATGTCATATGCTCAAGCGGTAACTGTCAAATCTGGACCTAGCAAGTCGCTAACCAGAACCGCAGGAGCAGACGCCAATTGGTACAATGGTACCATCCCTTGTGCAGCGGATTGGTTATCCGCAGACACTGAGCCCAAGCAAGGGTTTAACGAAGAGAAGCAGAGGACAATCAACAACTGGAAGCGGGAAGTTGAAAAGGAAATAGCAATTCCTTACCCATACCCACGTCCTGCTCATACAAAGCACACATTGCATCCGGATGTACCCGGATATTGTTACCTCATTTTAATAAAAAACCAGTTTTGGGACATGTACGAGTGGCCGGCGTTTCCTCAAATCCAGGAGATCAACTCGTGGGGATTATAACCTTCGAAATATCCACAGTCGTGTAAACATCAGGCGCACATATGGATATAACGACTGTTACCACATTGAGCGAGTTCCTAAAGGACCAAAGGGGTTGGGACATGGTTGCATCATTAGTACGATCTGGTCACGATCGTAAACATATGGGAGCAATTGAATGGGATGCGGGAGCGGACCGATACCTGAAAAGACCCCAAACCGCCATGTTACATAACAGTATTCCCGGTTATTGTTACTTAATTCTCATTAAGCATAGGTACTGGGATGCCTTTAATTGGCCTGCATTTCCCACCGTAGACAAAATCTTGTCTTGGCAACCGGCATACAGGGAGAGCACTGCCATCATTGAATTACGCATAAAAGTTCAAGGGTCTAGATTTGGTTTGCGCGCTCAATCTTGCACTGTGTTGTCTCTGTGACTTGGTGTTGGCGAATTTGAGATCATTTTTCATGTCCATAGTTGCCATTTTTCAATCCGACCAAGTTTTTCAAAAATCTTCTCTTTCTCCTCTCTCCTGCATGGACAAACTGGGGAACGGATGTAGAATGGTCAGATATGTACGCGAGTTGGGGATGAAATAGAAATCTTGGGTACCAGAGTCAGAGATCCCTGGCTACATACCAAAGGAGAATTGTTTCAGCCTGTTCCTTCCCTCGTCGCGCAGCTCTCACTATCACTGTCCTCATCCCTCTGCAAATGTCAAAACACATAAAGTTTGCGAGGCAATGGTGAAAAT